>CM052257.1:2869558-2955636 GCA_028455795.1 Lasioglossum marginatum | reverse complement strand
CGCCGAACGCGTGGCGAGTTTTGTAGGCGGATAGCTGTGCCGCTACAGTACGATTCAGTGTGATCCTTTCATATTTCCACATTTCTAATACTATTTTACGCTTAAAGCGTATCGTGCGATCTTAGGATCCCACATTAGTTTTGTTCACAAAAATCTATTTTTTGCAAAATCCTGAGGTCGTACGCAAATTTTGGGACCAGATTTGAAGTCAGTGGAAAGAAATGTACGGGAAATGATGTATAGCATGTTACAAAAAAATTTTTTCCGCGCGTGGTATTGAAAAAACACAATTTTCTTGAAATTGTGCAGGTTTAATGAATTTTTTCAAGGTTAAAAAACGTTCGTACCATAATCTCCCTATTTTTCTCATATTTGGCAAAGTTTCAGCTTTAATTTAAAAAACATTTCATCGCTCTATCTCATTTCTATCGGAAGTTCTCGAGTCGAGGAAGTGCTGAAAACCCTACGAGGGGGAAAAGTTTTTACAAAATTGGATCTATCAGAGGCTTATTAACAACTACCGTTGTCATAAGATTCACAAAAGTTGGTGATCATTAGCACACACATGGGATTATTCAAATACTGCAGCAACATTATTACTATGTATCTCAGGCACAATTGTATTAATAGACGACATTATAATAGCGGCACCAAATTTAGAGTTACACATAGATAGAGTACGGAAGACCTTGAAACGTTTAAATGAAGCGAGGCTCAGATTAAAATTCGATAAATGTAAATTTTTGGAAGACGAACTTTGCTATCTGGGGTTACGAATTAATAAAGAAGGTATATGTTAGGGCGGTTGCGTCCGAAGGCGAGTTAGAGTGCGTTTATACTCGCGGCAAGCCACGGCAAGCCCGAGCCAAAACCCATAAATTTCGAGCTCAGGTTGACGGCACCCTGCTGTGCGTGCCCAAGAAAAAGGACCTCATGGGTTCCACGGCTTCTCTAGGCGAACTACCGATAGCTCTCCTTTACTTGGTATGAATTCTTCTTAAATAATAATTTAAAATAATTATTAGAAAATATATCAGACACACATCTCCTTGTTCTGCAAATTTTTCCACCGGTTCAAGCGTGTGAAAAAATTTTTAAAAATATAGTCGTATTCTACGTAAACTTGCACAATTTCAAGAAAATTGTGGTTCCGCGGAAAAAATTTTTTTCCGACATGCTATACATCATTTCCCGCAAATTTTTCCACGCTGATTTCAAATCTGGTCTCAAAATTTGTCTACAACCTCGGGATTTTGCATAAAATCCAATTTTTAACGAACAAAACTAGTGAAATCATTTCTTCATTGAAATGATTTAATAACCCACTATTTTGAAGATATATTGTATTTTCTCATATGTAAAACACAATAAAAATAAACATGATGAAGTATTTGAACGTTTGCTTGACGTATCGCTGCCATTGTCGCTGACATTCCTTGTAGACTGTGTGTGTGACTGTAATGTAATTTCAATTAGATACCTATTTTCCATAGTTATATTTTCAATTACACAGGAAGCAAGGTAGGTATTTAATTTTTTTCACTTACTTCTCATCAACGAATCTTTTAACTTCTGGCGATATTGCACTTGGCAATAATGAGGGTAGAAGGCGTTGTACCGTTCCTCCGTTAGCTTAAGCCTTAAGCCCATAAATTTTATGACAGGTAAGGACGGGTACCGGGCAACTGTAAAAATGAGGCTATTGTAAAAATAAGTTCCTCTGACGAGCATCAATTTCTTTATGACCACCGTCCGAGGAAAACACGAAGAAAAACACGTGGCCAACACGTGTACCAACTCAGAAATTACAACAATAGGTTGCAACGTTGCCCGAAAAGGCGTGGTGTGTTGCCCGCCGATTTGTTTATACGGTTGCCCCCCGTAAGAGCGATAGCGGAGCAGCAGTAGGCTAAGACCAAAGATATTAAACCGTTACTGCCCACTACTACGCAGTTTTGGGGGGTGGCAAGACACCATCTCGCATGGGTCCGAACTGGTGACATTGTATTGATGCGAGCCTGAGAAGAAGGTTTCCAGGCAGGGCAACGATGACGTGCCTATGTACAGTGAGTCACAAAATTATTCGCTCACTCGCTAATGCGGCAAAGATATACGAAATAATCAGACAACGCAGGGTATTTTTCAATTTTTTATTTGGATATACATAGCTCAAAGTTTAATTCAACAAGATCGTAAAAAAGAATTGCGAAATTTTCATTTATTATTAGAGAAATATGAGTTTTAAGAAATCTTGACGATTTTTCACGCCACAAAATTATTCGCTCATATTAGATTAACTATTATTATAACAATATTAGTATTTGGTGGGATATCCTTTTTGTCTTATGATTTCTGCAAGACGTTTGGGCATTGATTTTATTAATGTTTCCAAATATTTTTTGTCTATTTTTGGCCATTCCTCCTGTAATCTGCTTTGTAACTCTTTTTTATTGGTAATTGAATGTTTACGAATTTTTGTGTCTAGCATGTTCCATACCATCTCGATAGGATTCAAGTCGGGAGATTGAGGCGGAGTTTGCATTATTTTGGGACAGTTATACAGTAACCATTCCTGTACCAATCTCGATTTATGTTTGGGGTCGTTGTCCTGGTAGAAGTGAAACACTTCTGAAATCCCCATTACTTTCGCACTTGGCTTCAAATTTTTTTTTAGGATATCCATGTACATTACTTTATCCATGGTAGCTTCAATCATCTGCAATTTCCCAACACCATGATAACTAATGCAACCCCAAATCATCACATGACCACCTCCGTGCTTGATTGTGCTATACAGGTTCTTGGGTCCCTTTTCTTCCTATTAATTTCGCTTACGTAAGGCTTTCTTCTTGCTACGCGGCCGTTGTACCCGTTCTTTCGCAACACTCTTCGTACTGTTTCATCAGAAACTTCTTTTTCACTAAAATTTTTCAAACTTGTATTGATTTTGAGAGCACTTATTTTCGGATTTTGTTTAACTTCTCTCACAACAAAACGCTCTTCTGAGGAATTCAATATCTTTTTTCTACCAGCTTTGTTTATTATTCATCCTTCTTCTTTGTACCGTTTTATAATATAATGCACTGTTGAATAACTTCTACAAACGATATTTCCAATTTCTCTGATGGATTTTCCACTTTTTCAATGAAAAATTATAACTTCCCTAATCTCTAGACTAGTTTCTTTACTTTTTCTACCCATTGTAACGAATTCTTGAAAATCAAAGAAATAGATGAAAATAGATCCTTACTGAGCGATTGTTTACGTTATACTGACTCTCTTTAGCAACTCTCAGAAACAAATGCCTCTCAGAGTTTGTAAATTGCATTTGTTTCAGTGGATTTCGTGGCGTGAGCGAATAATTTTGTGGCGTGAAAAACGGTCAAGATTTCTTAAAACTCATATTTCTCTAATAATAAATGAAAATTTCGCAATTTTTTTTTACGATTCTGTTGAATTAAACTTTGAGCTATGTATATCCAAATAAAAAATTGAAAAATACCCTGCGTTGCCCGATTATTTCGTACATCTTTGCCGCATTAGCGAGTGAGCGAATAATTTTGTGACTCACTGTAAGTGCGAGTGCACGGCCGATTGAATCAGAGAGGAAGAGGCAAGCCTTGTTTCATACGCATTTTCGGCTGTGTCGAAATATTGGCTGCAGCGGCCACACATACCATGTAGCGTGCAACCTAGAAGTCAGGACATTGAGACTACGGCTGTGGTGGGGGTAGGCAGACTTTACGATAGGCGCGTTTTGTTTGTGGGTGCCGTTCCCGGGGCTGTTCTCTATGGAGAGGTTTAGGACAGGTCATTGTACTATTGAGCGGGAAATCGGCACTTTCGGACAACACGTGTTTATTGTAAAGTAATTTGTGTGGGCCCCAACTTCTCCGGCGAAATAAAAATGCTAGATCCGAACAATCTAAAAAATAGCTGCGCTCAGTCGTCCCTGTTGTAAATGTTCACTGTTTCTACATACCTGCAAAGTGAAGTGTTTACCTTTTTTCACTGAATTATAACGGCTGCAACGGCTGAAAAATATGTTTTTTTTCAAGCTTGCGGTACTTTTTTTTATAATTGCATTTTTTTTATGATTCTGTACATGTACATTTTTCTTTTAAGGGCTTCACGAGAAGAATCCTCCAAAGTGAACCGTGAAATAAATATCTCCAACGGATTTGCTCGTATTTATTTAACGGTTCACTTTAGAGTATTTATTTGACGGTTCACTTTAGAGTATTTAGTTAAATTTTAGCGTCAGCGCAAAAAACTCTATACGATCTACCCAACGTGAGACGAAGGTTCTCACATTAAACAATATAAAATCAACTGAAACCAATACCAATTTGTTTTACTATCAAATGCGATAATATAATACATGTATGCTGTATTGGTCTCAGTTGATTTTATATTGTATAATGTGAAAACCTTTGTTTTTAGAAACATTGGATGGGTGTGTGTAATATTATCGCTTTTCATCCCCACAACGTGTTTGCAACAAAAAATTAACAGATGCGGCCTCGGAACAGGTTTACGTTGCCACGGAGCGTACAAGAATACAGAAAATTCAATGTAGTATTAGCAATAGATCTTCTTCAACCTTCCACCCTCATTATTGCCACGTGCAATATCGCCAGAAGTTAAAAGATTCGTTGATGAGAAGTAAGTGAAAAAAATTAAATACCTACCTTGCTTCCTGTGTAATTGAAAATATAACTATGGAAAATAGGTATCTAATTGAAATTACATTACAGTCACACACACAGTCTACAAGGAGTGCCAGCGACAATGGCAACAATACGTCAAGCAAACGTTCAAATACTTCATCATGTTTATTTTTATTGTGTTTTACATATGAGAAAATACAATATATCTTCAAACTAGTGGATTATTAAATCATTTCAACGAAGGAATGATTTCACTAGTTTTGTTCACTAAAAATTGGATTTTATGCAAAATCCCGAGGTCGTAGACAAATTTTGAGACCAGATTTGAAATCAGCGTGGAAAAATTTGCGGGAAATGATGTATAGCATGTTGGAAAAAAATTTTTTCCGCGGAACCACAATTTTCTTGAAATTGTGCAAAACGACTATATTTTTAAAAATTTTTTCACACGCTTGAACCGGTGGAAAAATTTGCAGAACAAGGAGATGTGTGTCTGATATATTTTCTAATAATTATTTTAAATTATTATTTAAGAAGAATTCACACCAAGTGGCAGGAACTTTCCTATTTCCATGACGTCTTAAAGGAGAGCTATCGGTAGTTCGCCTAGAGAAGCCGTGGAGCCCTTGGGGTCCTTTTTCTTGGGCACGCACAGCAGGGTGCCGTCAACCCGAGCTCGAAATTTATGGGTTTTGGCTCGGGCTTGCCGTGGCTTGCCGCGAGTATAAACACACCCTTACGCCACCTGTCGCGATCCTCAGTCGTTAACGGAATCGTTAACGGAGTCGTTCACGATGCGTAGAACCGTGCACACGTACAACAGACGTATCTTGCTTAGGCAGTCAATGTATAATATATTAACGTAATAGTTTGTACTAATAAATATAATAAGGTGAAGGTTTATACATCACTAGTCTCAACCTACACACCCACAACATATTAGCGACGAGGATAGCAGATTGAGAAAGAGTCGCAAACTAGCGACAAAGATGCAGAGACAGTGAAAACGTACATACGAAGGTGAAAATTTAAGTCGAACACGTGTTCCTCAAGAAAGGAACAAGAACGGAATAAGCAAGATACAAGTGCAGAATACATACGCACATACGCTATTTTACAATACAAAGTGCTATACGTTACATACATAATACAAAAAAAATGGCAGAAGTGATTTTGCAAGGCACGTTCAGCATCGATACATTCGATCCGACTGTTACAAACTGGAAAAGATGGCTACAACGTTTCGAGGGAGCCATCACGGTGTTCAATGTACAAGCAAGTAGTAAAGTAGCATATTTACTACATTACATCGCATTTGATTTGATCTGTGACAAGCTGGCTCTGGGGGATCTGTACAAGCAGACGTACGAGAATCTGACGACGAAACTAGAAGAATTCTACGCGCCGACGCCATTGGAGATTGCGGAAAATTACCGGTTCCATCTACGTAAACAAGCTGAAGGTGAAACCATACAAACGTTCGTTACAGCATTACATAAGCTAAGTATAAATTGCAATTTCGGCGATTATTTAAAAACGGCTTTGAGAAATCAATTTGTATTCGGATTGGCAAGAGTAAACGAGCACAAGCGCGTCTGTTAGAAACGAAAGATTTAAATTATGACAAGGCAGTACAAATTGCCACGTCAATGGAATTGTCAGAAAAAGACGCGACGCAATTACAAGCGGGAAATGCCAGAGTGCACTATGCGAATTCGACTCAAATAAAGAGTGCAACGATAGACACAGGAAGGAGGCCAAGAAGCGTGGAAGAAACCAGCGTCGAATAAAACAGACGCTCAACTACGTGCTACATACGCAAGGCCATTACATAATTCTCCTCGGACAGCGACTAATTGCGTTTGTTTCAGGTGCGGCGCGAATCATTATACTACCAATTGTAAATTAGATCGCAGTATACGGTGCGAAAATTGTGGTGTCGCGAGGCACCTTGCGAAAGTCTGTAAAAAGAAGAAAGTATATACTAATCAGATGATGGAGGTTATGTTCGTCGAACATGTGGAGCATAGAGATCCTTACAAGGTTACGGTCGTGGTGGAAGGTACACCAGTAAATTTCGAGATTGACAGCGAAGCGGCGATAACAATTATGAATAAGAAAAAGAGTGAGCAACTTTTTCCTAATAAAAAGTTAAAAGTACGACGTTGAAGCTGCAAACGTTTTGTAGAAATGTCGTTGATATTGTCGGAATGTACCGTAGAGATTAGGTACGGAAATATCAGTAAACAGTTGAACATTTACATTTCAAATATAGATAGGAAGCCTTTACTAGGCAGAGAGTGGATTAGACAATTAATGATTAAATTAGAGGAAACGATTGCACACACGTTCACGGTACAATCTAATGAATTAGATGAAATTTTGGAGAATTATAAAAAGAAACTCGACCTGAACTGTACAAAAATGCGGGGCATTCAAGCGCGATTTACGTTGAAAGAGAATACAAAACCAGTGTTTTTAAAAGCGCGTACGGTACCATTTCGTTTATTTCCAAGAGTAGAAAAAGAAATCGAGACATTAGAAAAGGACTACACCTACTAGGCTACACCTATTGTTCCGGTATTAAAGAAAAATAATACGATTAGAATATGCGGCGATTTTAGTGTTACAATAAATAAACATTTGGTCATCGACGAACATCCGCTCCCGACGAGCGATGAACTCTTCGCAACAATGGCGGGGGGAAAGAAATTTTCAAAAATTGATAAACAACACGCGTATTTACAAATGGAAATCCATCCTGAGGATCGCGAATTGCTGACATTAAATACACATAAAGGACTGTACAGGTGTACAAGGTTACTGTATGGAGTCGCAAGTGCGCCAGCAATTTAGCAACGATACATGGAAAATTGTTTAAAAGATATTCCAGGAGTTACGGTGTTCCTCGATGACATTAAAATTACAGCGCCAAACGATAGAATACATTTACAACGTTTAGAACAGGTATTAGATAGACTTGGTGAAGCGAATATACGAATTAATGTAGAGAAATCCGAATTTTCCAAAGATACAATAGAGTACTGCGGATATACAATTGACAAAGACGGTATACATAAAACCAAAGCAAAAATGGAAGCAATTGATAAAATGCCGCGACCGAAAAATATTACAGAGTTAAGAGCATTCATCGGTTTTGTAAATTACTACGATAGATTTATTCGAAATTTGAGTTCATTGTTATTTCCGTTATATTACTTATTAGGCAGTCAGGTACCATTCGAATGGACTCAAGAATGTGAAACGGCATTTTTGGAAGCAAGAAAACAATTCAAAAGTGCAAAAGTGTTAGCTCATTTCGATCCGAAACTGCCGTTAATTGTTGTGTCTGATGCAAGCGCATATGATGTGGGAGCGATACTTTCATACAGATACCCGGATGGGTCCGAACGTGTTCTGCAATACGCGTTGCAAGCTTTGTCAGAAACACAACGCCGCTATTCACAAATCGATAAGGAGGCATATGCGATAATTTTTGTGATAAAAAAGTTTCATCAATACCTTTATGGTAGTCGTTTTACACTGTACACTGATCACCATCCATTAGTACAAATCTTTACACCAACGAAAGCACTACCAACGCATAGTGCGATGAGAATGCAACACTATGCATTGTTCTTGCGTGGTTTTTCTTTCGACATAAAGTATAAAAATACAAAATTACACGGCAATGCGGACGGATTATCCCGTTTACCTATACAGGGGGTACCAGAATTTCAATACGATATAGTAGATGTTTACGAGTTAGATAACATAAGTACATTGCCAATTACAGCGGTTGACATAGCTAAAGCAAGTGCAACTGATACAGATTTACAAAAAAATTAAAATAGCGCTACAAACAGGGCGACAATTGAACGCGCGCGAACGATTTAATATAAATCAAACTGCATACAGTTTACAATAAGAAATTATTATGTGTAATGATAAAGTAATGATTCTAAAAAATTACGAAATAAAATATTACAGGAATTACATACAGGTCATTTTGGTGTGATCAGAATGAAGCATTTAGCTCGAGGAACATGTTGGTGGCCAGGCATAGATAGAGATTTAGAAAATATTACAAAGAATTGCGTACATTGTAACATGAATCGAAATAATCCAGCGAAAGTAGACACACATTGTTGGGAACCTACAACGACAGTTTTCGATTGGATACATATTGATTACGTGGGACCGTTCTTAAACCATTACTTTCTGGTAGTGGTTGATTCATTTTCAAAATGGCCAGAAATTTGGATTGTTAAAAAACAACAATCGAAAAATGCAGAAAAATTTTCAGCACATTTGGTATTCCGCGCATGATAGTAATGAATAACGGTACAAATTTTCGTTCCCAGGAATTCGTGTCTTTCTTAAAAACAAATGGGATTATCCCGAAGTTCACGGCAACGTACCATCCTGCAACAAACGGGTTGGCAGAGCGTTTCGTACAAACGTTAAAAGTAGGGTTGAAAAAGAATTTAGAAAATAAACAACTTATATACGAAAATAGCGCTACAACAATTATTGCTACAATACAGAAGAACAGCTCATGCATCAACACCGATGAATCGCCAGCGGAAAGAATGTTCACTAGGAAAATTAGAACGCGTTTGGATCTTCTACGGCCCGCCGAGCAGCAAATGCGTACAAGAAGTACCGAAGTCGGAAAAATTCGTTGTCTCAGGGAGGGAGAGAGAGTACAGTGCCGTAATTATGTTGGCACAAGAAAGTGGCAGTTCGGAATGGTCAAACAAAAACTTAGAAAACTATACTACAAAGTCGAGCTGGACAACGGATGTATATGGGAATGCCACATAGACCAAATACGGGAAAGAGGAGGTGATAGGCAGAGACAAGAGCATACAGACCTGGAGCTAGATTATGAGCCTCCAGAAGCGCCAGCAACGCAAGGAGAGGAGCCGAACCTGTCTAGTTCACCAGTACGAGGGATACAACCGGAATTGCAAATACCGACGCGAAACCGCCACAACGTTATGGTGATTGGCGGGTACATTAGCACTTTCTTTTAAGAGTCGTTCTCAGTCGTTAACGGAATCGTTAACGGAGTCGTTCACGATGCGTAGAACCGTGCACACGTACAACAGACATATCTTGCTTAGGCAGTCAATGTATAATATATTAATGTAATTGTACTAATAAATATAATAAGGTGAATCTATCGAATAAAATTTATACATCACTAGTCTCAATCTACACACCCACGTACACAACAGTATACGAGCGCTATCGAATAAAATAAAAATCGTCAAAGATGCACCGCGGCGAAGGGACGTGTCAGAATTGAGAAGCTTCCTAGGATCGAATAATTATTACGGTCGTTTCATAGAAAATATGAGTCAGAAGTTACGGCCCCTTTACGCATGTTCAGAAAAAAATCATTTTGATTGGACAGAGGGGTGCGACAAAGCATTCAGAAACGTTAAAGAAGAGCTTATCTCGGAGAAATTCTTAGCCCATTTCGACCCCGAGAAGCAAACGGTTCTGACTTGTGATGCGTCCCCATACGGGATAATCGCGGTGTTAGTCCACAAAGACAAGTCAGGATTTGATCACCCGATCTGTTTCGCCAGACGCACTCTCACGGCCGCGGAACGAAATTACTCACACCTCGACAAAGAAGGCCTTACAATAATATTCGGAGTACGTAAATACTTCGAATACCTGTATGGATGCAGGTTCTTACTGTAAAATCTTACGGAAAAATCAGTCCCTGAGTTTACGGCAGCGAGATTACAACAGTGGGCATTATTTCTGGCGCCATGTCACTACGATATAAAACACTATATAAAGGTTCTAAGAACTATGCTGACTGGTAAGCCGATTACCGTTACCAAACACGAAGGACGACGCAAAAGAATTCCCAGTCTTGCAGAACTCCGGGTACACCAATTTGAATTTAGCTAAAGATTATGACTTTGCCACACTAGACTGAAGAGCCGCACAAAAATATCCTCGCGAGGATGAAGTTCTAAATCAAATAATACGATGTTGTATGGACGGCTGGGGGGGGGGGGGGGGATCAGCCGAAATAAGAACACATAAAACCATTCTGGAGTAAGAGAGAGGCGACAACGGTAAATAATAATTTTCTAATGTGAGGACGCGGAGTAATCATTCCGGAAAAATTACGATGTTGTATTAAAAGAATTACACCACAGCCATTTCGGCACTACAATGAAATCACTAGCGAGATCATTTGTGTGGTGGCCGGGGATCAATCAGGAAATTGAGTCAATCACAAAAGAATGTCAACCGTGTCTCGAAACGAGAAAAACGTCACCGAAATAAGCACTAACCTCGTGGACTTGGCCCACAACCACATGGCACAGAAGCCACGCTGACTTTTTGGGGCCTTTTATTGGAAAAACCGTCTTAGTCATAGTAGACAGTCATTCGAAGTGCCATTCGAACGTTCAGAGACGTGTTCGCGAGGCACGGTTATCCGGCACACCTTGCCACTGATAATTATTCTACATTTGTAGGTAAGGAACTCCAACGATTTATTAAAGACAGCGGTATCAGGAATAGCACAACGCCCACGTACTTCCCAGCAACCAACTGGGCGGCGGAAAACATCGTGTAAACCTTCAAACGAAAAATAATATGCATGACAAAAGACGGCATATCCGTCGAGAATGTGATTACAAAATTCCTGTTTGATTATCGGAGCAGCCCGCACGTGGCCACACAAAAGACTCCAGCTAGTTTAGCATTAGGGCGAGAATTGAAAACGCGATTTTCATTGTTACGACCGACGTCGGCTTGTGAGCGTATCATAAACGAACGGACTTCGCAGTAAACGATCCAATCATGGCAAAGAAATATAGTCAGGGGGGAAAAGAGTTATGGGCGCCAGGGATCGTGGAAACAGCGTTAGTACCAGGCGTCACGTACATGGTAAAAGTAGACAATGAGAAACCGTGGGAAAGACATGCGAACCAGCTCATCAAACGCAAGGTGGCGAGGCCCGAAAGGTCACTCGGGACGGATAGTAAACAGTATCAAACACCCGAAACGCCCCAGCCCCCGACCCGCCGTTCGGAGCGGTTACGAAATAAGAGGGGGGAAGTGTGATATCCTGAAGCGAGAGCTATATAGATAATAAGTTCACACGGTATAGACTAAGGCATTTCTAATATACACACACCCGTATACAGAGATACTGTAAGTGCCCACGGGTTTGTATACGGCAGCCGTAAGACGAGCAGTGTTGTTCGGATGACCGACGGAATAGGACGAAAATGAACAATTGTGTACCGCACCTAAAACCGAATGTGTAGTTATTCCACAACCCAGCAAGAGGTAGAAATATCATGTCCGCTTGGCATCCCTTAAGAAACTTTCTAAAACACGGACAGACGCCGTTTTCGAACGGTTACCCATCGACTCTGTGTACTGTGTACCCATCTGCAGGAAAAACGGAACATGTGATTACTATAAATTCTAGTCTTACAGCGGTCCTTCTCGTATCCTGTTATTCGTATAACTGTCCTGTCGTTTACGTAAACATGCTACAACGTGCATATTGAATTTCGACACGCATAATGTCCTTCCTAAATACTTCAGAAAAATCTTGCGGAAAAGCAGTGTCGTTCGAGCCGCGGTAGAGAGAGCATCTCCAAAGACTTGCCAATTCAAAGCTAACGATTGCTATTAGGTGTGTTTCTGATAGTGATATTTAAACTAATCAAAATGAAAGTTGGCTGCTGCTATTCCAAGGGACAGGAGCCAGACAGATACTTGATTCTTACTGTAATCATTTTAACAAGTTGAAAATAATACATTGGTTTTTTAAAATTATTTTAATCTCTCTACTGTCTTAAAATGCACCTACTCATTGTTGCTACAAATGCATGAAATCCGCAGTCTAGTGATCGCATTACCTGATTGTTGTGATTTGTGTTGCAGTACAAGGGATATGGCAATTATTATTAGTGCATAGCTATGTGTTGACAAATGTGAACAAGTATCGTGAGTGTGGAAAAATTTCAAGGCATCTATGTGAAATAAACATACGATTTATTTATCGATTAGAAAATGAAAGTGAATGTCTGGATCGTTGACTTGACCGCACATCTCTTAGGTTGTCGTATAGCAACTATCTACCACCAGTATACCTGAAGACATCTGTACAGTTCGTCACCGAGTGACCCAGTGATACACATTTCGATGCAGCAAATGAATTTACGGTTTGTGACGGTTACTCGGGGCGGAGGAAGGATTGCCGCGTCAGTCGGCTGCCCAAGGTTTCGGAGCTACGAATGGTAGGCTGTCTCCTAGCAGTCTCCTAGCGGTCGAACGGTCTCTCGGCGACTCGGCGTATGTGTCGCTCGGGAGCGCGGCGGTGCGGTCGGCGTCGCTTGGTGTCGTTGCGGTGCAGTAGGCGGTGCTCAGAGTCGCGGCGGTGCGGCGTAGAGGTGTGGAGTCCTGCTCGGCTTTCACCACTCGGGATCGGTTCCTGTTCGACGTTTCATCACTGAGGTGGAGGGACTATCATCGGTATTTTACCACTTAGGCGGGGTTGGTTCCTGCTCAGCGTTTCGCCACTGAGGTGGAGGGACTCCCGTCTGTATTTCACCACTTGGTCCAGGAACTACGGTATGGGGGCGGTCGGTGCAACGGTTGGAGGTACGGTCGGTGGATCGGACAGTAGCTGGGGTTCACACACTCTTTCACACGCTCAGGCTCGCTTCCAAAGGTTGTCTGGGTATCGTTTGTTGCAAGGATACTTTACCTACTAGACGGTGGTGCGCTGCCTTGGTTAATCGGCGTTTGCTCGGGGTATTTGTTCCCGGGCGTGCTTATCTTCGCCCGCGAGAAATTGTCTCGTCGCGGCGGCCCTCTCCGATGTAACCGTCACAGATTCAATAAGTGAGTTATTAATTCAATCAGTCATTCCTTCTCTTGTTGGATTTACAAGTAAAGTTTTTCACGATTATCTCGTAAACTAAAGCCGAAACTGTTGCGACGAGGTATCGACTCGTCGCGAACCATGTCTAAGCGAATACATTTTTTTATTGCATCGTGCAACTGATAGAAAAATACATTCAGATATGTATAATAACATGACCTTGAAATGACCTTGATCTTCGAAAATTGGCGTTCCTTTGCGCGGTCTATCTCTTTAGGCTATTGTGATGCAAAAAATATTTGTTACGTAATGTGTATTTGTTACGTAATATCATCAATGGACCAAATATCTGGCAAGAATATTTTTTTCCAAAGGTCATTTTTTCGGAGTTATCAAGGTCATCGATGTTTTTTGATACATAACTACATTTTTATTTTATTGCATCGGGTAACTGATCGAAAAATACATTCAGATATTTATAAAAACATGACCTTGAAATGACCTTGATCTTCGAAAATTAAAGTTTTACCTTCAGATCAAGCTCAAGGTCATGTTATTATACATACTAAGCACAACCCCTTAGAATTGCTTGTAGGCAAAGTTGCCAAACCAACCTCTTTGTCAGTCATTAATAATTAGGATGAAGAATTCGACCTTTCGGATATCAGAGAATAAGCGACTCAAGCGATCGATCGAAACGCCGCGAAAGACAAAACGCGATTCGATAATAGTAAAACCAAAATTATTAGATTTTCGATCGGAAACCACGTTGTTATAGAAAATCACGAACGGAATCAAACGAAATTGGATGATAGCCTATAGCCGGGTTTGATAGTGAAATTCGCCCCCGGCGGGATTTTAATCGAGCTTGGACCAGCCTATCCAAAAAGACCCCTCTCTGCCAAGTTTCAGCCCCATATCTCATCTATAAGGGTAGTTATTGAGAAAAATCGAAAAACCAGTTTTTGGCCCATTTTCCCTATTTATTGACAATTCAAAATTCTGAAAAAAATCTGACACATTTCGGATACTAAGCCACATATTAGGTATCATTTTCAGATTTTTCCGTTGCAAACTCTGGTTGTAAAAAATGAAAAACACGAAAAATATCGAAAAAATGCAGATTTCACATAGAAATCTAAAAGGTGCTATTTTAGTTTTAATTTAGCAATGAGATATTATCAAAAGTATTATGCTCAATTTTTTCAGATTTTTGTGAGTGGTGCAACAATGTTGAAAAAAATAAAAACCACTTTTTTCAGCGTTTTTCCTAAGTTACACTTATTTTTTCTGAATCTTAAAAATATATTATGTAATATCAAACATTCCTACGTTCAGAGAAACATCTTCCAGACTTTAAAACTTGCATAGTACAAAAAACGAAAATAATACTATGTGCATATATTCGAATATTTCGAAGGTAATTTCAACGGCGCCGGTTGGTGCAGCGGCTATGGTCTCCGACTGCGGAACCGCTGAAGACTTTTTGGACCAGGTACGCACCCTGGTCAGGTCAATTTTTTTTCTAAGTTAATCAGATGTTTTTTCGCTTCCTATCCATATGATTGTTGTTAAACCATTGTAAAAAGATTTTTTAACTATGTTCAGACTATTTTAAAATAACTTTTCGGAAAAATATTTTTGAAGTTCTTTCGGCCTAATGACAAATACCGTCTGAAGTCTGTAAATAGCAATAGGGTACTTAAATATGCCCATGAGCGATTGAGATTGATGTTCGCATTGATGTATGCAGTAATTGTAGTGATACGGAATTAACAGAATGTGCCAGTGTCGGCGATGACAAAAGTGAGGAAAGAAACATGTGAAAATCCATGCGTCGTGCTTATTAGTCGTAAGCCATTATTCCCAAATCCAGTTTAGCTGGTAAAGGAGGCGTGGCGATGTAACGGCAGGCGATGGATATATTTGGTCATGTTGATGACTGTGAGATGAGTGATCACATGGTTGATCAAGAGTCACGTGGTGACTGTGACATGTGAGACCACATGGTTGGTCGAGAGTCATATGATTTGACTGTGTGATGTGTGACCACGTAGTTGGTCGGTTACCACATGAGTTGGCTTTGTTTTGCTGTGTCTAGTGGTGGACTAAATTTTTGGTATTGTTGTCTTGAGCTCACTGTGTGTCAGAACCGCATGGCTGAACTGTCTATTTCGTGGTACCGAATTAATTCGTTACGTTTTATTGAGAATTGATTAAGACTGTCCGCGTGACATTGGCCATACATGGATAGTGCTTCAGCACAAAGTATATGGCGAACACGACAATCAGAGCTCAATAGTAGTAAGGCTATGCCGTTTCTAGACCAGAGTGGTTCCCCCCATTGGGGTAGGGGCACCCCCCCCCCCCCCGGGTTCTTCCCCCCCCCCCCCAATTTTTGGGGGATTATGAGGATGTGACGTCACGGAAATGACTTCCGTATCAACTGGTTCGCAGGAAGTGACGGACGTGTGACACTTTGTCGACCTAACCGACAATGGCGTTTCATAGCTTCTCTCTTACCTCCACCGCCACCACTTCCGTGATGTCACGAGCGGTAGACCACATTTTTTTAAAGAAAAAAACTTTTTTATTTTTAAAACTTTTTTGCTTTTCTTTTTTACCGCTTGGTAGTCCAACGCATTAGCCGCTTGATCAACCGACAATCTTATAAACACAGCGAACATTTTGGTATATATCGCAAAGAATAACTCTCACAGCTTTTGGGCGATATACATAAACACGTGCAAAAACTGCGTCAGCATTTTTTCGTTTAAGACGCTATTTGATTGACCTTTTTTTATGAAATATGATACCCCTTAGCAACGAACAGGAATCTCGGGACAGGAAGTCACACATAAAATGCCGGAATAATCTTTTGATTTTATTTTATTAGCTTACATCTAAGCCTAAAGCTAACAATTCGGTGTAGGAAGTGACATCGCAGAACTGCAGCGATAGCATTTCTGAGGCACGCGCATGCTAAAACACGTGCATACAAAGACAAGGACGGTGAATAGAAATTTTACTCAATAGATGCAAATCTTTCCCGCCAAATGTTTGACCTTGATAACGCGAAAACTGCAGCGACAGCATTTTTTTTTAGTTTAAGACGTTAGTTGGTTGAAATATGGTTAGGTACCCCTTAGGAACGAACAGGTAATGTCGCAAAAACTAGGTCAGCATTTTTTCGTTTAAGACATTATTTTATTGACCTTGAAATATGATACCCCTTAGGAACGAACAAGAATCTTCCATGCAAAAACACGTGCACACTTTTTTTCATTCAAGACGTTGCACATATGGGATGAAATAAGCGAAGGTCTAGTAAAAAAAAATTTTGTTAAATAATACACTTTATTCAAAAAAACATGGTTCTTATCGATCAGTATATAATTTACAGTTTAAATACATTTTCCATAGCACATATACCAGTATGGAATGTACATCTATGCAATCCCTTTGGCATCAACGATAATCTTGGAACATCCTCCAGATCCACATCAAGAGCTTCCATTCCAGTTAATTTTCATAACCATTTTTTCTTTTCCAATCCCCTGACAATGACCTGCTGCGTATTTTCCAAAACTAGTTTCAAACAACTTCCGGCTGTTTTGTATGGAACATATCCATCCGCCCAACCGATTCCATGATGTTTATGTGTTAACCATTGAACCTGACGTGTTTCAGCAGCAGTCAATCGATGGAATTCAAATGGCGGCTCGAATATCCAGTGCAATAGTTTATTTCCATCTTGTAAAATGGCTGCTTTTTTTACAATGAAATCATTTGACCCCGTCTTGAAACCTTGTAGGTTACATGGGTCATCACGCACCCACCGCTTGTTAAAGTATTCAGCGCACGACGTTCGTCAACGGACTGTACTCGACTATACGATCGTGTATGATTAAGCAGTAAGCAACTGTGTTCACAGGCACATTATCTCTGCATTCGAAATCTATGCGCACATCAATGGTTGCACTTTTAACAGACTCGTTTTGACGAGAGCAGTCTATGACCACAAATGGTCCCCGTGATAAGAACTCTAATTCATCCAATAGCGGCTCACTGGATCGATACTTATTCTTTTCAAACTCCATGTTTAGATCGTCGTATGGGTACGATTCGGAATTTAGGTACAACCGTATGTTTGACAGTTTACAATCATCGAAATGATTAGCAGTCTTATGCAATTGATTCTTCCTACCATTTTGCAACGCGAATATGATGAAGCGAGGTTTCTCGAATTGTGTTACCGTCTTTATCGCCCACGTATGCTTCGTAGTTGTTTGTAAATGTGGATATTCGTATAGATCCCAAGAGCGAAAACTCATATGTATCATTCATCCTCTCTCATCAATGCGTAGTAACGACAATATGGTTACTTCTTCCAGACTTATGTGCGTCACATGTGTGACACTGAACTTTGAATAACTCGATTTTAGGTCTTAAAGTACTAGAACCATTTAACGCGTTTAGATCGTTTCGTGATCGAATTAAGACCAACTCTTGACGCACGTTAACGGTAATCTTCACCGAAGCCAGCAGAAATTGAAATCTTCACCATCCAGTTTACGATACCAGCCTGCGGTGACCAATGCTTTACTTTTCCCAGGAGAGATGGATACATGTGTTTTTAACGAGGTCATTATTCCAGGATTTCTACAGCGATCTATTTCAATTCCATTCAGTTCATATCGAATTTCATAAAACATGAAAGCAGCGCAATTGGTATCGAGAGTAACATTGTTGCTTGTACCTTGAGGTGGAGCCTCTGCTAAAATGACTTTTCCTTCAATGTACAAGAAATTCTCGCACGGTAGCGTATACAGATCCAGCTGATGTATCCGTATCCTTATTTCATCATTATTTCCGAGAGTAGTATTTGCATAGGGATTATATGTGTGCACTTCTATCTTAGTTATACGATTATCAGAGATTGGCATATTGTCAATGGCCAAAATGTCAGACATTATTGCTTTACAACAAATGTAGAAAATGAATGTTCTGCAAGCTCAGGTTCTTCTTCTCCCTCGACGATTAGAGGTTCGTCCGTTTTGTTATACACAAGCATAATACAATACTTATTCGTATGCGTGGGACCCGACGTCTTACATACAGTCTAACAGTGATTTCTTTTCCACGAAAATCAATCAAACGATTGTTTTGGTCCACCAGACGTATTTCTAAATCATCTATTCTTCGCACGACGATCGGAAGATAAATGACTCGCGGTGGAGTTTCTGAGATCTTATATCCAGGAGGAACCCTAGGTGAAAATTCGTGAATAATGTGTACGGGTTTTTCATTACTGTATGATCCGGCTGTTATGCTACATTCGACTCTGATCACTTTCATGCTTATGATATTCACAGGAGCGTCAGACTCATACCACATTTTATGTGGGAGAATACGGTTTACAGAAAATCCAAGTAGCGATCCTATGTTATTGGGTTTCTCAAAATTAATCTTATAGGAGCAGTATATTTCACTCTTCATCGTATTGTTGTTAGCTGATATGATGATAGGGTGTTCGTCGTCGTTCCCCGAATCACGCCCGGTGGGATATCGTCGCAGTATTTCACATTTCAAATACTTATTGATTACATCCAATTCGTAAGATCCTTCGGGAATTACTATTTCTTCATCATTTTCACCGAAATAAAATTTATTATTGCGAGCATCAACGTTCGGTATCGTCTTAAACAAACTTTCAAAATCTACGAGACTCAATTCGTATTCGTGACTGCTCAAATCTATCGATGGAAAGTATTGGACTGTGAGCATACTGCTCTTACCCGTTAACGTTAGTGTCAACGACGAAGGTGTCATATTTATACGAAAGGATTAAAGCACGTAATGAAATTGTAATGTGCATTTATAACGAGTTTTCCTCAAGAAATTTTACAGTTGCCCGCATATGTTTTGATTGAAATTTTGAAAACGGATATGATTGTAAGTAATTTTTGCCGAGGATCCGAAGTATACAATAAGTTCCGCAGGTGGTCTTAGATTACCAAAACTATCAAAGTATTTTACGGTACGATTGCGTTTTACGTATGCGACCCAATGTGTACCGGGGCCGATGCTTTCATCCAAGTTTACTATATTACTCTCGTTTACATTTGCTCTTGTCGGAAGACTATTGCGCATGTATACTCCGCGAAAATGTGGTATATTTTTTCTTCCTATATCCTCAAGCTGAACATTTGTCATTGGTTGTATCCCTAGTTTTTCATAGAGTGAACTTTTTTTTTTCTTTAAACCGGTACCCTTTTTGTAGGGTATGAGATAAAATCCGCGACCTTCCATAGCATGATTATGACATTGCATTTCCTCCAACTGTTTTCGTGCAGCCTTGGCGTCGTTTACAACCTTTGCGATGCCGGCAGCACCACCAGTCAACGACCCCATAGCTGCCAATGCAGGTAAGAGGAATGGAAGGAAACCGCCTCGTTTTGTTATCGGTAGAGTTCGTCTCTTCGTCTTCTTACCACCGTTACCAGTGTTCTTCTTTTTCTTGATCCCCATCCCAAGCACCGTCTTAGCTTTCATCGCAGCCCAATCAGCTGACGCAGTTATCTTCTCACCTAACGTAGCGTCCTTCGCAAATATGCGACGATGTGCTCGATCAGTTAAAATGTGATCTACCTTGTGACGATACGTCAAATCTTTATTTTGAGAGTATGCAATGTCGTGTTCTCTACAGGCCGAGTCTAATGGATTTATACCGCGATCGCCACGAGCCAAGCGTTTGCGCAACCGTGTGTCACGTCCACAAAATTGATATCCGGGCATATGTAACTCAAACGGCAATTTATTTATCAGGGTATTTAGAAGTCCTGCTCCTCGCCACCGTATGCAAGAGTAACAATCTTTTTTCATAGGTGATCTATTGATGATCATATGTATGTTTCTAGACTGATTGATATCTCTTGGCAACGTTTGTATAAATATTCCCCATACCCGAACTTATCTGTTATTGTTACAACAGTCGCGATGCAGTTCATAAGGCAACCTATGAAAATTCAGGTGATCTCAGACAGAAAGTTTGATAATATTACCAAAAATGTTCTGCGACATGGAACGTTATTACCTAACACTATACGCGGTATAGTGTGCGGTTTCTAATTGTGGGAAAACTAATATAGTCATTAGCACGTTGGAAAGTTTCAATGGTATGCGATTCGAGAACGTGTACGTATATTCAAAGTCGTTGAAACAACCGACAAATATCAATATTTGGGAAAGCTACTTTCATCCGTAGAACATGTTGGCTACTTTCCTTTTTCACACAATAGCGATGTCATTCCACCTAACGAAGCTCTACCGAATTCTATATTTATATTTGATGACATAGCATGTGACAAGCAAGATTAGTAGGGCTGCAGGCAAGCCGAGCTAAGCTCGAACTCGACTGGTCGAGCCGAGTCGGGACTCGACTGGTCGAGCCTAGTCGAGTACTCGCACGAAGCGAGCGGCTCGCACGATGCGGGTAGAGTTAGACGTCCCAAATATTTAGCATTCTCAATATACTAAAATGATTGATAATATCGATGTGCCAACCTTCCCGCTATAACTCGCACCATGCCATATTGTCATATTACGCTTCAATTTATTGCGAGTCGACTTCATCATGCAAGCCGTTCGTTTCGTACGCATCGCACCGAGCGTCGGTACGAGCCGAGCGAAGCTCGACTGGATTGATCGAGCCGAGACGAGTACTCGCATCGATGCAAGTAACTCGCACCGATGCGAGCGGCTCGCAACCGATGCGAGCCGATGACGTAGGTGCGAGTAGCTCGCTTCGATGCGAGTACTCGACTCGGCTCGACCAATCGGGTCGAGCTTAGCTCGGCTCGCATTTTGCGGGTACTCGCACAGCCCTAGTGATTAGAGATTTTCCATGGGTCGACATCCAAAAGTGGACAGTCTGTATTTTTGTCAATCATATGCAAGAATTCCGAAGCATCTGATTCGCGATAATACCAATCTCCTACTATTATTCAAACAGGATAGTATGAATTTGCGCCATGTGTATAATGATTATGTAAATACCAATATGACGTTTGGACAATTTAACGAACTGTGTGCAAAATGTTGGCAACAAAACTATGGATTTGTGGTTATAGACAAGGATAGTCCTATGCATGGAGGTCGTTATCGACGTGGATTTAATGACTATGTCATAGTATAATGGTATCATTTGGCCGCCACCCCGCGTTGTGATTGGAACATTGAACAGGTGTCGAACGAGTGTCGAACGAGTGTCGAACGGGGTATCGAACGTACATGTTCGACATAGAACGGCTGTCGAACGGGGGTCGAACGGGGTATCGAACGTATACGTTCGACGTAGAACGGGTGTCGAACGGGGTATCGAACGTACACGTTCGACGTAGAACGGATATCGAATGGGTGTCAAACGGGTATCGAACGACATTGAACGTGGTTGAAAACGCTTCCAATTAAACATGGAGCAAAATTTTGTTAAACAAAAACAGGAAAAGAGGAAAAAAGAAGTGTTAACGAAAGAGATTGCCAAGACGAGTAAAGTTATACGAAAAAAATATTTGGCACTAAAAGCTGGAAAAATGGATACCGATGCGGTGTTGGAACATAGCTTGCAACCTGTGATAAGACCCTTGAAAGAATTGATTGAATACACAAAACCATTTCCCAGCCCAATTCTTCAAGAGGCATCTTCGGAGTCAGCATCCCCATTTTATCAGCAGCAATCGTCTGTGTTTAATGCTACACTTGGATATCATGGAGGAACACCTTCAACACCACTGCATGAACAACAACCACCTATGCTTAACGCTGCACTCCAATATTGCGGATTAAAGCCGCCTGTGCTAAACCTTACGCCTCGGTATCGCGGATTGAAAAGAGTACGTGCGGAAACATCTTTAAAACCAACAACTCATCGATTACCGAAACGACTTTGTCCAGATTCCGAATCTCCTGCAGAAGAAGTATGGACAGACGAAGCAGAAACACTTGAACAAAATATTCTCGAAACGACAATGCGTGATATTGCTGAGAATCCTGAACAGCACGAAGAAGCCACTACATATTTGACTCAGAATCTCGGATCGCTGTCGCAGGAATATTTGAACTTCTTTATCACAGATAAGAAAAAACAGGTTGACCATGTGTATGGTGTGTACTATACACATGGAAGATAATATAATTATCGATAATGTAAAATACAAAGGAACACCTGGTCTTTTCGAACTAATTTTCAAGAGAATGCCCGATACGATATACACCGATGCTGACAAACAGAAATATAAGAGTATTCTGCTGACGACAAATGCGCACAGGCGCAACCATAATGCTGCAAATCCTCCATTGAGTAACAGAGGATACAAGTATAAACATATAATTGCATCGCCACTCGAAATACGACCTCGCACTGGAAGAGGGTTTGCCCCCAAGTCAATTATAACGAATACATTACCAGAGAACATAATGCGATTGATTATGTATATTGGGATGATCTGAACGAGTTAGTGGATAGAATAAGATTGCTGGTGTCATCGCGAGCTGCTGGGCATACCGGACATGATAATGAAATTGTTTCAATAATAGAGGAGCTCCGAGAAGCTGGTTTGATTATAAATTAAACATCGTTCTAATCATGTTCATCAGTACCTTTTCATGATGGCAATCAACAAGTTCGGTGCTATGCTCCAAAACGAGATAAATGAAGATGGTGCAATATGCAAGAATTATGTACGATGGAGCGCACTTTGCCTCGATGGGGATGCTTTCAACGCGAGAGATCGAAAGATAGGACGTTTAGCATGTCCGACAAATGATGCTGATGCTGTGAATAAGGTGTACTTGGACAAAGAAATGGCATATATTTTGAAAGCATATGATGCCAAGTGTTCGAAGCTGCAGGAAGAAATAATAACCAAAGTCCATAACATGCATGAACACATACTCAAGATGGTGCGTGATACAATTGTAAGAATGACATCACAGAACAAAAAGGGGGCAAGTTTTAGCGAGACATAATGATTAAAGTCCATACATTACGTCGAATGTTATAAATATGTTTACATAGTTTGAAAGATGTCAGTGTCCAGCGAGAATGCGTTCGCAAGAAACCGATCGCAATGTAAAATTCATGGAGTGAATCATGCGATTATTTGTATACATTTTAAATTTCTTTTGTTCAATCCTAAATACCAAACATGAGCAAAGAGAAGACGCAATTAGTGGAGGAACTGCATGTTCCCGCCAGACGGATTTTTCCGCGACGCCGAGTTTTAGTCCATGGGTATGACGATCTATGGCAAGCCGATCTCGTAGACATGCAGTCTCACGCGCGCATAAATGGTAGTAACAAGTACATATTAACCGTTATCGATATGTTATCTAAATATGCATGGGGCGTACCGCTCAAGACTAAAAGTGAGGGCGAGGTAGCTAAAGCATTCAGAAGGATATTTCGAAATCGATGTCCGAAAAATTTGCAAACCGATCAGGGGAAGGAATTTTACAACAGAGAGGTGTAAAAACTTTTGACGAAACACAACATTAATCATTATTCTACGTATTCGGTTATGAAGGCTTCCATCGTAGAACAGTTCAATCGTACATTGAAGAATAGAATGTGGAAAGAGTTAACACTTAATGGAACCTATAAATAAATCAATGCGCTACCTCATCTAGTTGCAAAGTACAATGCACAAAAGCATAGAATTATTGGAATGCGAACGTGCGATGTCACCCCTACCATTTCCAACAGACTCTTATACACCGCGTATAACAATATAAAGATTGCTGCGCCGGTGAAATTCAACGTGGGCAGTATGTACGCATTAGAAAATTTAAAACTGTTTTCGATAAAGGTTACACACCAAATTGGACCACTGAGGTGTTTGGGATAGTCAGGGTACAAGCAACTAATCCGGTGACTTATATGCTGCAAGATTCCCGTGGAAACCCCGTTGCTGGGGGATTCTATGAACACGAATTGCATCGCATTGCCAATCCAGATGTATACCTGGTGGAGGAAGTGTTGCATAGAAATGGAAATAAGGTGTATGTAAAATGGTTAGGATTGAGCAATGTAAATAATTCATGGATAAATAAAGACAATGTATTATAAACATTTATTGTAAACATTTATTATAAACAATTTAACCTGTTTAATGAAAAAAGAATTGGTCGATACATAATCTTCTATTTACATTGAATATAAACAATTTTATAGCTACGAAGGTATTCGATAATGACCCCACGGCAATGTTTCTGTCGAGTTGGGTATGATATACCGTTTGTCATCATATGGACTGAGAGCAATTTTTCGCTCAGATACAGTATACATTTTGAGCAATTTCGATCGTATGCATGTCTGTGTACGACTCATAGCAATTTCATTTTGCAAACACCGCATGTAATCATCGAACGTTATTGTTGTCCTTACAACGTTAGTCTTTACATCAAGCCGGGAACCTTTTTATTTACAAGTGGGATATTATACTTATTCTCTATCGGATAATCATTTGTGTCGAAACGGCTAATATCGCGTCTCATGGTTTCATAAATGTCCTCATACGTAATATGATAAATTATAATATGCACATGCCCACATAGATTGGCTTGTACAATTTCACCATGACTTTACGCAACTCCACAGCAGCCAAGTTTTCGGAAAATACACAGCGGCTGTGGAAATTTGGTTTCGCGATCATTGCCTCTGCGCCATATCGTGTATCCCAATGTGTCACGAGTTTTACGTCTACATGATTCCGAACATTTTCCATAGTTTTACCGAATACCGCGTTGTTCATCAATTTGAACAAATTCTTTTCAAAATCGTTAGTGGCATTTCTTCTAAACAGGATATTTAATTCTATGTATTCGCGGAGCCATGGTGATTGTGCGAATTGGAGGATGCGATGAATCTTTGTAATACGAAGACCGTGGCGCGTGCACTGCTGCAGGTTATAATAGTGTATTACGTAACGCTGCTTATCGTGTAACGTTGCAAGCAACTTGGTCTCTCTTTTGCCCGGTCGTTTGGCATGTGTCGGACAGAATGGTAGGTCAGCGTGAACATCATGCAGACTTTGCGGATATTCTAAATCCACCAGCCTATGGATGAATCAGCAGCAATCAAAGATATGTCAAAATTTTCAATGTCGTTAACCCATTGAAATTCGGCATATAGCAAAGGTTGACACATTGCCCATCCATACAAATTGTTTACATCAAAATACATCAAGTATGATGATGGTTCCGATGGATCATACGACTGCATGTACTTGTTATTGGCTTCCGCATGTCTGCCGGAACATTGTATAATTTGATAAACATCACCATATCGATATCAGTTAATAATTCAAACCTACTTTTTGTATGTTTTAGCATAGCATCCCACGTGAAACCTGGTAAAGTGTAATAATATGCTGGATCTAAACCGTAGCTCATAATGCAAGTTTTACGAAAATTTTCAAAAACATCGGCCAATAACAAAACATCAGTTTTTAAATACAGATGTATTCACCCAAGGTTTTTATGTTGAAACACTTCCACACATTCTCGGCATGTGCATAATCACGTTCGGACACGGTTTCGCCTGTCAACGAGCTGTAAAATGACTCGAGCGGCGACAAGCAGAGATCGTCTAATTTATCTATGCAATCGAGGTATTCGTATGGAAAGACACTCTTTCGCGTCAACAACGTGAAATTTTCTATGGAAAGACCTTGAAATTCGGAACGTAAAATTGTCAATTTCTTTGTGTCGAGGAAAGATGCTAATTTGTGTAGACTTGTATTCAAAAATTTGTACGAATCGATGAATCGTAATTTAATACAATTACGCGAATCTGATTGCTGATCTTTAACATTTTATGTAAATGAAATATATTTTTCTTTAGTTAGTGGTAATACATCGACACTACCTTCAAACGCATTAGCTATTTCTTCGATAATGAAATGTGAATCGTACCCGGATAAATTGTGGAAAACTATGGGTATACAAAACGAATTTTTGTAATTTAAATTGCAATCTTGATGTGCGGGGCCTCTATATCGTCCTGTCAGAGGGCAATGATCGCGCACCCGTATATCGTTTTCCTCAAATGGTTTTTAACAAATGTGGCAATGCGCTGCGTTAATAAATGCCTCGCACTGTTCATTCGTTAACTGCTTCATAGGTATATTATAAGGCGCATTTAACGAAATATGCAACATTTTCTAATTCTTCGATGAACCATCAGACGCACTTCGCATCGCGACGAGACCGATATACCGATAGAGATGCATCGTCTGAATAATGTACATAGTATGCGATGCTAAATACTCTGTGTTGTTGGTATGCATGTGATTGAAGTTTCTCCTCCCCGCAATCTTCCGTCTTATCCAGAGTGCATTCGAGGTCGGCGTACACCACAAATGGAAGCGGTTCTTTCCGCATATAGTTGTCGAAAGAGAGCCATTTGTCATCCTCGCTAGGTAACACGATGGCGCAGCGATTCAGTTGTACACAGTCTCTTTCATGGGCCTGCAACCTTTCGTTGGAATAAAAGTAGTATAAACACCTGAAAAAAGAAAACAATTTTATTTACATGTGTTATGAGATACCATGATACTTTTTTGTACGTACCGATCACAGATGAATTTCGTGTGAGCATTTTTATTAAATTGTGCGCTAACGAGTCGTGATAGGTTCTTAATCCACACATAATGACCCACACTACTGTCGACCTGGTCTTGTATGTACAATAAGTTGACGTGTCGATTCCTCTTCTGATTAGTGAGACGAAGTGGAAAAAATGATTTTGCCCCTTTTTTCTTCTCGAAGATGTCTTCAAAACCATACACATTGATCGAAATATCGTTCAACTTTTCGACCCGGGTAATTTGATTCAACAGCATGGGAAACTCGATGTCTTCGAATTTTAATACAGTTGTGTATTGCAGGGTACTAGGTACTGGGTACTGTGTATTGGGTACGAACTTTGGCGGTTATTGTGAGCTATTGCTGGATACAGTGCTGCAATCACCGACCATGCAAAGCATGCATTGTCTTTGGAGTGAACATTAATTGTAGCTTTCTTCAACGCTATTTTTCTCGGTACGCGGATTTGACACCTTGCATGCAGCGGGTTAAATTTGTTGATGCCGACTGTCAGATTGAGTATTCGCGACAACGCCTATCCGCTATCCCGTTCCTGAAATTCTTCCAGCGACGTTAGAATCGGCCCCACGATGAAGCTCGTACAACTCTTCGAGATCGGTTGCGCAAACGATTTCACAGTTCTTTGTGCTCACACTTTTGCACAAGCGTTGATCACCTGTCACGAATTCACCATTAAACACAGCGTTCACTTTTAAAGACTTATGTTTTTCCAAAGCGTTCCGTACTTTTTCAAGCACAATTTCCCTCGCATCCTGGAGGAAGCTGAGAGGTTCAATGTAATTGGAATTGATAACAGCGCCTGTTAATATGTGACCCTTGAAAGCTGTGTCTATTTCACGCCATAAGAGTTCTGTGCTTCTATGTCCAGCACCTTCACGTATGAAACGCCTTCGCAAGGAATATTTTAAACTCTCAAGAGCTGCGATACGTACGATCAATGATTGTTGAGTACCGATCGATAATCGAGGACGTTTTGCCCGATTATATTCTTCAAGCAACTCGAGACATTCGTTGCACTTTTCCTCCCAGGCAAGGTATTCTTCCTGCAATCTTAAGCGATCAGATTGGTCCCACAAATGGCGCTCAATTTCTTCCATGGCTGCATCGTTTTTGAAGTGAAACTTTTTTGCTGAGGGGGTAACAATTTTGTAGCGTTACGGAAGTCGTGTTACGGAAGTCGAAAGTCGAGTGGCACGAAAATTTAAACGGAGAAAAAACGGAGAAAAACAATTTTTTACCCCGACGGGATTCGAGGGATTCGACCGGTCTACCGCTTGGTAGTCCAACTAGGGATCCCGTGGGATCCCGCGATAATCAGGAGTTTGGTTGTTAGATCAATTAAGTATATACAAAAGCTTTAATCTTTGTTTACTGTTCTTGTATTTATATATAATATAAGCATAATAAATATAAGTTCGAAATAGTTTTCCCAATTTTCTATAACTCATATAATAAAAAGAGAATTATATTAAAGTAATTATACATGGTATAAATAAAAGTAATCCTATTTAAAAATGTTTGAGGAAAGACTAAAGCTTTCACATATACCTAATATATGTATATACGTAATAAAAAAAACAAACTCTATTTATGATATAATTTTAATTAATTATAAACCTCTAAATTAACTTAACAAAAACAAAGTCTGAATATAAATTCAACATAAAATAGCTTCTTCTTCTTAAAAAAAAAACATTGTAAATTTTTATTTTATGTGAATAAAATGAAACAAAATCGCAAAAGGAAATTTTAGTTTATAGAATTTTGAAAATACGATCTTAAAAAACAAAGACTATTAATTGTTTCTCACTTTTCTCACAATATGTCCCAACATATTAAATAAACTACTCCAACGAGTCTTACAATCTAATATTAATTCTAATCTTTTGCCGTGTTCTTCCTCTATATATTTTTGCAAATAAATGTCATTTTTTGTCGGCGACTTTTTAAAAATCTTGACAGTTTTTCGTACTTTTGCAATAAGAACAGAATAGTCTGAAACTACTTCTACAGAAGAAAACCTCGAAGTTATTAACAATCCACTTTCTTCGTCCTCTATGTCGTCAATGACGTCGTCTTCATCGTCAGTCATATTGAAATGTATGTCTTCTGATAAATCTTTCTCTAATATTTTCTTATATAAAATATTAATAATGGCAAGTTGTATGCCGTGTGCATAACAAAGTTGTTGATAGCAAGGTACAAGCTTACCAACTTTCACCATTGTACTCGCTCCATCAGTCGTTATGCCAATAATGTCATTTTTAATGTCGAAATTGAAGCTTCTTAGACGTTTATCAATCAAGTCGGTGCAATACTCTGCCGTACATGAACCATAAGCCGAAATTAATGTGCTTTCCTGTATAATGCACATTAATATTTAAATATCTGCTATTTTTCCAGAGATGTCCATTCATTTAATGTTAATGAAAACTTTTGGTCTTGTTCTTGAAGTTTCTTAAATTGATTTACTACATCGGTTTTCACAGAATCACAAAATGTACTAACTATTGCTCTTATTGTGTTAGGAGAAGTCGGAAGTGTAAAACCACTTTTCAGAAACAAATTTCTCAAATCGTTAGATTTACAAAAGACATTAAAACTAAAACCATCTTTAGCAACCATTCGAGATATCATTTTCTCCATCGAATTTTTTTTAATAAAGAAATTGTCTATGGTTTTGGCCTTTTTATTTGGTATTACGTGTTCTGAATTATCGACAAGCTGCAGCTATGTTGTTACAGCGGTTCTTGATGTAGATGCCTGCGACTGTGAATTTAAATCTATACAATATTTGCTTTTCAAGTGTACCACCAATCCTTTTCTTGATCGTTGACTTAGTTTTAAAATAGCAGAACACTTTAAGCATTTAGCACTTTCGCCAGTATCATTTTTCACGAAAAAGTCTCACAGAGTTTTGGTAGTGCTTCCTTTTTCACTATCACACATTGCTACCTTACTGGATAATATACTTCTTACGCTAATAATACGTATTAAATTGAAATAATGCGTAATATAATAAAATAAATCAGTATTTCAACAGGATGAAACAGGCACGTGTAAAGACGCCAACGGAAAAAGTGACGAGCGCAAAATCGTGAAACAAAATAATGTTGCGCTCGCCATTCGCTGCCGCCTTCGGACAGAATCCTACGGATCGCGATCACGCATCGTGCTTTGAAGACAACGGTAAAGGCTTATATCGTGTCCACTACGCACCATGATTCAAGCTTCTGCCGTTGTTCCCAAAATGCGGCACGTGATATCATACTCCATTAGATTTCGGCCTTAGATTGTTGCAGATATTCGTTGTGCGTATTGTCATTTGCACAGTTTTACACTCAATCCCGCACACCTTGTGGGATCCCGCAATTTTTATTTAAGATATATGCGGGAGGAAAAGATTATGCGGATCCTGCGGGATTGCGGGATCCCACGTTGCGGGATTGCAATCCCTAAGTCCAACTCCTTAACCGTTTGGACAACCGACCATCTTAGAATGAACGCGAACACTTTGGTATACAGTCGGTCACGAAAATATTCGGACACTAGCTATAACTAACTTTACGACTTGATAATTCGTTTGCTGATAAAGCAATCGGCCTGGGAGCAATAATACATCTATTAATGTTGATAAACATAAATAATTTATTTGAAAAATATACATACATTTCATAGTAAAAATGATTAAAAGAAATAATGTACCATTTGTGGCTCACAAAAATATTCGGACAATATTAATTTTTCTATTTTGACAATGTAATTTAGCATTACAAAATTTGTTTAATACTTCGTGGCATAACCATTTTGTTTAAGAACATGTCTTAACCTGTTTGGCATATATATTATTTGTAATTTTTTTTAAATATTCAACAGTTATATTCGACCACTCAGTTGCAAGTCTTTGTATTAATTCGGCTATCGATGTAATTGGGGTTTTCCGAGTTTTTTTATCCAATTCATCCCACAAATTCTCGATAGGATTAAGGTCCGGTGATTGGGGCGGAGGATGAAGAATTTTTGGGCAGCGGTATAATAAAAATTGTGCTTGGGGTCGTTGTCTTGGTAAAACTTAAAATTATTATTAAGCCCCATTTTTTCAGTACTTTGAACTAAATTATTTTTGAGTATATTTAAATAATGATTTTTGTCCATGATACCGTCAATAAACACTAGGTTACCGATTCCATATGACGAAATGCAACCCCAGACCATTACGCTGCCTCCGCCGTGTTTCACTGTACTTCTTGTATTTTCAAAATTAAACTCTTTATTCGCTTTCTGCCATAGTTCTTCCGTCGGAATTGTACAGATTGAATTTGCTTTCCTCAGCAAATATGACATCCTTCCACCATGTCTCATCCTTAGAAATTAGCTCTCTTGCAAAGGTTTTTCGTTTATTCCTATTCTTTTCGTTAATAAATGATTTCTTTCTAACTACTCTTCCATTGTAACCAGCTTGCCTCAGCGTTCTCCGAACTGTTTCGGCTGACACATTCTTGGAGTTTTCTCCTAATAGCTCACTAACTAGTTTTGGGATTTTTTTCACTTTTCGAATAATTTTGCTTTTCTTCCTTGTACATAAGAGACTTGGTCTTCCAGTTTGCGGAATAGAATCAATGCGATTCTCAATATGAAATCGTCGACAGATATCCGCAACAGTACTCTTACTTATACGAAGCATTGCACTAATTTCGCGATAGGTTTTTCCTTTTTCTCGATGAAAAATTACAAGCTGCCGCACATCGAAACTCGTATTCTTCCCTTTGCGATCCATTTTGAACGAATTCACGTTTACTACTGTGTGTGTGTGTGTGTGTGTGTGTGTGTGTGTGTGTGTGTGTGTGTATCAGTAGTGAGGTGGCATGGACATCTAATGGTCCACGAGATTCTGTTTGTAAACAAACGTTTTCGCGTTCTTGGAATATCGCGTTCCCAGAAGGCGATTGCCAGAGAAATATAATACGTGTCCGAATATTTTTGTAAGCCACAAATGGTCCATTATTTCGTTTAATAATCTTTTTTATGAAACGTATGTATATTTTACAAATAAATTATATATGTTTATCAACATTAATAAATGTTTTAAGACTTATCCTTTTTTTAATGACAATTTCGCATTCATCATGAAAGAACCGTTGCACTAATAATATGCATACTAATAATTTATCTCTATCTATTTAGTCTCGCGTTTTCATTGCGTGGTACACTTGCTTTGTTGACATGCGGTGTCATTAGATACGAGCCTCGTGGTTCGCGGAGTCGTTTTAACCATCTTTTTAACACTAAATCTACCGAGCTCTAAAAGCAATTAAAATATTTCAGCTGATAAAAATGACAAGGCTCTATTTATTTAGATCTCGCATAATTTTTAATACAATATGTGCATGGACGAAAAAATTTATCGAATCAATTTCCATGTATGCAACTTCATAATTTCAATAATTATAAAATGAAAAATATGAAACCGGTCATTTGACCGACGGTGGTAGGCTTAGTGTTAATATTATGTGATGCTTCCTATCTGATGATTTGGTTTATATTTTATATGCTTTATATATATATATATTTATATATATTTTATATTATATTTTCGCTTGTTGGCTGTTATTTTCCGTTTATTATCTTATATATCTTATTAATTTTGCTCATTTCTGATGTTAACCCCTGATTTTTTATGACTACCTCACGACAAAGAGACCTTCTGCAGAGCTATTTCCCATTACCTTTTCCGACACGAGCACCCGCCAATCACCGTCGAGAACCAACGTGCACCAATCAGAGAAGCGCCGTCGCCTCAAGACGCAAGGGACACTCTCCAAGGTCCGCGCTCCCGAATGTATCTGCCCCCCTTTTCGGACCAAAATGTCTAGTATTCAATACTATTTAAGCCCGTGAAAAAAGGAATAAACGAGCAGAGTTGTGATAACCACCAAACAGTGCACATCGATATTCTTTTTATTCAGCTGGAGATCGTGATTTAACATTATGCCAGAAAGTTCCGTTTAACGGATGAGAGAGTATAGGGCACGGAAAAAGGCATTATTGAATGTATTAAATGCAGCCAATGCGAGTGCCTCAACAGAGGTTTGTGACATACCGACTGAGGCAAGTGACCAAAAAGTGACAGTGAACGGATGCGAGAGTACAGGGCGCGGAAAAATGCATTGAATGCAGCCAATGCGAGTGCATCAACAGACATAGCGACTGTCGCATCACCACAAGAATTACTGGAACCTATGGAAATATCAACAGAACATCAGTTACCTGATCCTACGAACACAATTTTGCCTTACAGGGATTTTGACGCCCACGAAAGGGTACGGAAGGAATTTTAGAAAAAATTTGGAGAGAATAGTTTCGGCCATGTGTGCAATATTTGCAACAGATTATGGTTCAAGAACGATTTGAAAATCGTACAAGAATGTCATCACGAGTTACTACAAAGAGATTTTCCGCTGATTGACATTACAAATTTCAAGGCATGTCAGTGTTGTTTTTCTGCATTAAACCGAAACAAACGTTTCGACGACTACGTCAAATGGATTTAAATATCCAGGTAAACCAGCATATTTACCAAAGTTAGATTTAATATCGGAAAGACTTATTTCACCGAGAATTCCCTTCATGCAAATAAGAAGACTGCGACACATAAGCGGTCAGTATGGAATTCTTGGACAAATCATCAGTGTCCCTGTGGACGTAGATCTCATAAAATGCTGATCTCGTAAATGCACTACCAAGGAACGTTAGCGATGATTACTGCATCAACGTGCACATCAAACGTAAACAGATACACAAATCAAGCTACTTAACTGGTTTTGTGAACAAAAGAAATATAAAAGTCTGGCTTCGATATCTCTGCGATAATCCACTATACAAATTCTACAATATAAAAATTAATGAAAGTTTTTTTTCCAACGACACGGCGAATGAACAAATTTTAGTTGATGAAATTAGTGAAGATATCCCTAATGAAGACTGTCTCACTGCCCAACAACAAACGTTAATGTGGAATGAAGAGAAGTATTTAAGAATTTCTCCGGGCGAAAAAAACGTATCTCATAGTTTGCTTTTTGATGAACACGCAGAAGAATTGTCATTTCCAGCAATTTATCTCAAACATTTCAGGGTTTTTAAAGAAGAAATACATGCTACGTCATTCATGATTGCTACCAGTGAACTGAGGCGTGCCGATCGTCGTTGGGTCACTCCTCATCACCTGCTTTATGTTGCTATGAAAATCATGCGACAAAGAGTTCGTGATTCCTTGACAATTGCATTTAAACATATTGGAAATAATGACAAAATTACTAGACGGCAAATTGAGTCTGAGGAGTACATTAATCAGTCAATAGAAACTAATCTCGCTTTTTTGAAATGTATACCAAATTCTACATATTACTGGGCTGATAGAAAAAAAGACTTATTCTCTATGATCAGGCAATACGGTAAGCCAACTATGTTTCTAACATTGAGTGCTAATGAAACCGGTTGGGTTAAGTTAATGAAATTGTTGGAATATAAGCTTTTCATACTCTATGCCACGACAATAGCCAATGAGAAGGCGCCCACCGATTTGATTAATCGGCTGTGCCCTCTTCGTTACAGTTTTGTTTTTGCGATGCCACCGATGTTCAGTTTGAGCTCTGACCAGGCAACTTTTTATACACTTTTTGTAAAGCGGAAAATAAACTATATCTTTTATTATTAAAATATAGATGCGTTATTTTCAATAGAAATTATTGTATAAACTGAAAAACAATGGTAACGATCTCTCAGATGAATTACTACAACAAATGAGCTATATTCATAAATGCTGTGACGTTGCAAATTTTGCGACGTCACTTCTCCGTTAGTTACGGACGCGATTTAGCGAAAGAAAGGACCGGGCCGACATCTAACGAGACACAAACCAAATCACAGGATTCGAGAGCGCTCCCTAGGAAATCCCGAGTTTCGAAAAACAGAAAGACTGACATCTGTCGCGCGTGCCGAGAACGGCAAGTTTTACAGGGCCGTACAACGGAGGCGGAAAAGGGACCCCAACTGTACGTCCGGAATTTCCCAAGGAAAGCGGCGCCGCTAGATCCGCCCGCAGAGAGAAATGGCCGATATTGCGAAAAGCCTGTGCACGGGCGATCATCACTTGGGACGAGAGCACACGGGCCAAAACCCGGAGGCGCCGAAGGGACAGGAGCTCTTACGGAACATCACGTCGTCACGACATTTCGCGGTCCCGACGCCGCCTCATCCCGCTGAAAGAAAGAGCTCCTGCGTGGGTGGTGCGATCGCGTTCAAGGGAGGCCGAGCCTCCACCGGTCGACGAACGACCGAATTTTCATTTCGCGTTATGGTCTGGGGCCCAAGGACCCTCATAGGGACGATCCTAGCGCCTAGGTGCGACAGCGCGCGCTAACCAGGGAAATCCGGAGACAGCGTAGGGTGGGGGTAACCGAAATCGACCCGCTGAACGAGCGAGAACCGATGGATCACTGTCGCGCTGGCTTCCGAATCGTCAATTCGCATTGTTGGTTAAGACGCTCCCGAGCGAGAAATTCCGTCGCGCACAAACCACCGCCGATTTTCCCGGGCGAGCATCGCGCATAAAGTCGAGCACCGAAGTACCGTGCGAGGTTGTGCGTGCAGGAATTGAGGTTCCCGTGTGGGATTACGACGTCCACGCGCCGTTCCACGCGTGACGACGGCTCCCGGAAGCCATTGCATCCAGCTTCCAGCACAAGGACTCGAAGGGGCAAAGCGAAGCGGTAAGCCACTCAGGGATCCATTCGATATCTTATTCGCGAGGTGGCTCGATTTCTTGTCGCGCGAGGACGAACGCTTCTCGTTCCGTCCTCGAAGTTTCGCGTGTGCCGAGGCGCCGGGCGCCTCGAACCGGCCGCTCGTGTCCTTCCGCGGGCACTTTGAGCTGTAGGATTTTGAGAGAACTTTCCTCGACGATCGCGTTTACGGAAGTTTCCTAGGAGGAGCTGCGTCCCGTGAGAATAATCTCCGAACGCCTCGAATCTGGTGTCTCGCCGCGTCTCGCCGAATCTCGCGACGCGTCCGCCGACGTTCGATCGCGTAACTGTTATCGTACGTGACGAAGCGACGTGCGTGCGGAGGTCCTCGCGGCGGTCCCGTATCACGCCGGTCATCTGCGTCTCGCGCGATTGTGTCGTCCGCGGTTCGTAGAATCGCGGCCGCGTGCGACCGTATCGCCGCGAATAAAAATCAGTACGACAACCGCGCTGCGACCGACCATCTATCGCCAAGTTGTATGAAGAGCGCGGGCTCTCGGGTCGCGGCCACGTGGCCGCCCAGTTTGTAATACCGGACGCAAATAAACATCTTATAGAGCCCACTCTGTCGTTCTCTGATTGTGCCTGCGAGATCCGCCTTGCCGTGAAGGCTATCCTAGCGTTCCCGTGTCCGAACCTCCTGGACCGTTTCGCGGCGTAGTTTCCGATCCGCGCCCTTCGACGGTTCTCCCTCGCGCCCGGCTTCTCCGAGCTCGAGAATAACCTCGCGTTTCGCGTGGCACCCTCAAGGTGCCTGGCGCCCGAACGAATTACCGTCGACGAAAGGGTGAACCGCCGGATTCCGTTGTCCCGGGCAGACCGCGTGTACTCGGCTAAGCGCGGCCTGGTCTCAGAGCCCGCAAGGCCCGGAGTTGGCCGTTTTCATCTAGTCATTCCGCTCGCTTGAAGATCCAACGTGACAATGCACATTAGTGAATGAAGACGCCGTAACGTGTGCTATTTATTTTAATAAACTAGTAAATGTCATTATATATTTGCTTACTTAAAAAAAAACAAATCCCTTCGGAGAATATCGAGTGATTCATTACTTTAAACGGATTGAATTCCAACACCGTGGGAGCCTTCATGCTCACATTTTGCTGTGGATAAAGAATGCTGGATAAGTTGATGCACTTCAGATCAACAGAGGTGATGCTATTGCAATGATTGATAAATTAATTTCAGTTTCAACTACAGATGCATCTGGAAATATAAATCTTCAAACGCATAAGCACACTTTTACGTGTTACAAGAGAGTAGTTGCAAATAGACCGCAAAAATATCGGTTCGAGGCTCCATTCATGCCATGCAAAAAGACGACTATACTGATTCCGATGAAGGAGACAGAGAACAATTTCCAACAACTTCGTCAACACTATGGAAAAATAAGAGAGAATTTGAAGAATCAAAACTATTCGGACATGGACGCGTTTTACGAGCATAACAATATAGCTTCAAATGAACATTATGCAAGTATTCTTCGTGCTGGAATAACACGACCCAGAGTCTTCTTGAAGCGTCAGCCTAGTGAAAAATGGCACAATGCATTCAATCCATTCATTTTTAATGTTTTACAATCGAATATGGACATTCAATTTATTCTGGATGAATATTCTTGTGCTGCGTATGTAGTTGAGTATGTGAATAAAACAAATAGAGGTATCAGTAACTTACAGCGTCAAATACTTCAAGTAATGAATGATAATCCAGAGTTTGATCTGGTTGATGTCACTAGAAAAATGGGAGTGAATATGCTAAATGTTGTGGAAATTACAAGCCGAGGCAGCGTGGTTTCTGCTTCGTGAGCCAATGTCCAAAAATTCATCTGTTATTGTATTCATTCCTACAATATGGAGCGTCAACGAGTGCGTAAGACACGAGAAGAAATGGAGAAAATGGGCTTGGAAGACGAATCGACAGACGTTTGGAAGGAGAATTGTTTCGAAAAATACCAAAGAAGACCCGAAAATCTCGAGGGGTGTACTCTGGCACAATGCGTTGCAAATTATACCATTTCTGGTGAGAAATACACGAAACGGAAACAATCACGTGTTATACGGTATAGGAATTATGACATGTGGTCAGATCTCAACGAGTACAAGCGTGAGATGGTCACATTACATATTCCTTTTCGTAACGAGGAAAATGAAATTTTAAATGAATTAAAATTTATTAAAATTTATGATGAAAATGAAGAATTAATTCTCAATCGACGGAAAGAATTTGAGTCAAACTTAGACATTCAAAAAGCTATCGAAAGTAAAGAATTATGCCGGGAAGAGAATGAGGCAAATAATGATATACCGTTGGAGGAGTTTGTAGGCAGACAACCAGAGTCTGATCCGTTGCGGAAAATTCAGAATCGAGAGGTTAATCGCGATCTTTACCTTGCAACGTTGCACAAACTCGGTGCAATCGCAAAAAAACGGGAGAACCTGATGCCAAAAGATCGCTATTATGATCTGATAAGAATGTCTAATGAAAGACAGAAGGATTTACTAATGTACGTTATTCACAATATTCTCTCTGACTCTGCGGCACCATTTCAAATTTTCCTTACTGGTCTTCGCCCGACATGAGTTCCCGCCAGTGCCGCGCGGTATTTCGTCGTATCTGGCGGCAACTCATGTCGGGCGAAGATATTTTGCTTCCTGGTTCGAAAAAAACGTCGACATTGCTGACTTCAAAGGGTGGTTTCTCAAGATAAGTCTATAGCGTGATATAGTTCGATTTTTCATTGGGCCCTTATCTTTTAAGATTAACTGAAAAATATCCGCACAAGTTGGTGCGAAAATGGTGATTGTCCGTCTTTAACGATTGTTTAAACATGTTTAAACGTGTTTAAACATTCATAATGTATTAATATTGGATATCACTGTATTCGGGAAAGTCTGCAGAATCTTTTGCTGCAAAGAACAATTCAATATCTTTTATAATAACATCACAATATTTGTTTAAAGTTGAAAAATATGTTTCTTTTTCAAAATCATGTTTCTCAAAAACTGTGCGTCTAGGGAAAAAATTAAGAACAGATTCGGAATCAGCGCAAAAATCTCTATAAGAATCGCCCAACAGTAATTGTTGAACAAATTTGGTGTTGGATATCGGAAACTTTCTTCCAGCAGTTGTATTAATCGGTAACTTTTTTCCGTGTAACATTTTGTTTATTTTCTCGTTTCTTTGTTATAAGAAATGGACGCTTATGTTATTTTGTTGTTTTTCATTCGTTAATAAGCCTCTTTCCATTTCCCATCAGTTTTAACCCCGTAAAGTAATATTTTATACTTCTAAATTGTGAATGTTTTCTCTAAAATCCGTTTCAATGCCTCTGATCGGAAACATTCTGCCGCGGGGTATACAAGAAAACAATATCAGTCGAACAGCAGTGCCCATTGGCAGACGAACTACGACTGTTTATATGAATAATAATAAAACGATTGCGGCTAAAAGAAGTCACCTTCCTATTATTTCATGTTGTGCTGTCACAATACACAAATCACAAGGAGGAACGTTTGCTGAAATTGTCTACGAATATGAGAAAACTCACTCACAACAGTTGTTACACGTGGCACTATCGAGAGTCACGAGTATTGATGGACTGTACATTGTCACACCTCGAGATGATCCAATTTTTTATCATGGAAGAAGAGCATCAACATCAACAGCAGATTTACGCAGGCAGAATTCAAAAGACTGAGTCTCAACAAACTACAAACAGTGGGACAAAAAGTACTCGACTTTATATCTAACAAAAAAGGCATTTCGGTATTTTCACTCAATTGTCAAAGTTTAAGATTACACGCACCGGATTTACAAAATGAAGTTGCAAGAAAATCAACGTTTTTGATGCTGAGTGAAACTTGGTGGAAACAAGGTGAAAAGGAGGATATACCGAATTTCGATTGTATTGTCACATTTAAAAGAGAACAAGAGAGAGCCGCTGGTGTAGCTATTTACCGAAATTCAGCTCATCAGTCAATCACTGTCACTCCACATATAGCTATATCTCTTCGACAAATGAATGCAATAGATGTGAATACATGTGCCATTGGAGATATCTGTGCTGCAAAATGTCATATTGATAATGGATAATTCGTGTTAATTGTTGCTGTGTATATATCACCTAACAGGAAGCTTGATGATATTATTGAATTCATTCATCACGTGTTATTACCATACACACCAGGTGGTGCAGCATTACTAAAAAAAGAAACTGGGGACTCTACCAATGATAATGAGCGGTGACTTTAATGTCCAGTTCTCCAAACCTGAAAGTTATTATCTCATTGACTTTTTGGCTAGAGAATTCAATTTAAAAATTAACAATAATGTCAATATACCAACTACCAGGTCGGGTACAACAATTGATGCTGTATTTTCTAGGAACTTAGAACGTATTAAATCCCAAATGTTTGTGTAGTATTTTAGCTATCATAAGCCAATTGTCACTATGATAGACACTGATAATTCTACAGACACAGATAATTCTGTGGATAAATAATCATGCCTTAAAATAATTTCATTTTTTTTTATTTATGAAAATTTCGCATTCATCACGAAAGAACCGTTGCACTAATAATATGCATACTAATAATTTATCTGTATGTATACCTAATAAACAAGATGTTTCACTTCGGTCGCGCGTAGACTCCACGCACACGATTCTTTTTTGCCTCACAATCGGCGACTGAACAAAAATACTTTGATGGGGGTGCATATATAGCCTCCCCAAAACAGCAGACTCAGCAAAAAAACCAATCGGTGTCGAAAAACGCAGTCCAGAAACCGCCGCTAATTTATCTCCCCAAAATAGATGAAAGCAATTCATTGTGAAAATTTTGAGCCCTCGGCACATTCAAATGTTTAGAAAATGGTTATTGAAATTAACTGGAATAGAAGCTCTTGATGTGGATCTGGAGGATGTTTCAAGATTATCGTTGATGCCAAAGGGATTCCATAGATGTACATTCCATACTGGTGTATGTGCTATGGAAAATGTATTTAAACTGTGTAAATTATATACTGATCGACAAGAACCATGTTTTTTTGAATAGAGCGTATTATTTAACAAAATTTTTTTTACTAGACCTTCGCTTATTTCATCCCATATGTGCAACGTCTTAAATGAAAAAAGTGTGCATGTGTTTTTGCATGGAAGATTCCTGTTCGTTCCTAAGGGGTATCATATTTCAAGATCTATAAAATAACGTCTTAAACGAAAAAATGCTGACCTAGTTTTTGCGACATTCCCTGTTCGTTCCTAAGTACCATATTTCTGTTGCTGTAGTTTTCGCGTTATCAAGGTCAAACATTTGGCGAGAAAGATTTGCATCTATTGAGTAAAATTTCTATTCACCGTCCTTGTCTTTGTATGCACGTGTTTGCAGTTCTGCGATGTCACTTCCTACATCGAATTGTTAGCTTTAGGCTTAGATGTAATGCTAATAAAATAAAATCAAAAGATTATTCCGGCGTTTTATGTGTGACTTCCTGTCCCGAGATTCCTGTTCGTTGCTAAGGGGTATCATATTTCATAAAAAATGTCAAGGTCAATCAAATAGCGTCTTAAACGAAAAAATGCTGACGCAGTTTTTGCACGTGTTTTTGCGAGATTCCTGTTCGTTCCTGTTCGTTCCTAAGGGGTATCATATTTCAAGGTCAATCAAATAGTGTCTTAAACGAAATGCTGACGCTGCAGTTTTTGCACGTGTTTATGCATATCGCCCAAAAGGCTGTGAGAGTTATTCTTTGCGATATATACCAAAATGTTCGCTGTGTTTATAAGATTGTCGGTTGGTCAAGCGGCTAATGCGTTGGACTACCAAGCGGTAGACCGGGGTTCGAATCCTGCCGAGGTAAAAAAGTTTTTTCTTTAAAAAAAATGTGGTCTACCGCTTGTGACGTCACGGAAGTGGTGGGGGTTCCTAGGTGGTGAGGGTAAGAGAGAAGCTATGAAACGCCATTGTCGGTTAGGTTGACAAAGTGTCACACGTCTGTCACTTCCGTGACGTCACTTCCTGCGAACCAGTTGATAAGGTAGTCACTTCCGTGACGTCACATCCTCATAATCCCGCCCAAAATGGGGGGGTAATGACCCGGGGGGGTATGATGCCGGGGCGGGCAATCACCCGGGGGGTGTGATCTGAGGGGGGGTGTCCCCCTCCCCAATGGGGGAAACCACCCTAGAAACGACATAGCCTTACGACTCTCAATCGATATTTTGTCAGAATGGACGAACGGGAAACATAGATGATATTTCTTTTGCGGACGACATATAAAGTCATTGTAACTGCACACGAGGACGTGTGAAAGTCAGGAGGGACGTGACGGGAGCGACGTAACCGGTCGGCAATGACGCGTAACACTTGTCTATTGTACAAGACAATTATTTTGTCTTTTGAAATTACATGTCTGCGTAGGATTATTTAGTTCTGAAATAACAATTTAGGCACTTAGTTTATGCGTTTACCGTCGAACAGCTGAAAGCCAGATGCTTGGTCATATCTTAGGAATTTCCCAGCGAAAGGGCAATAAATCATTTCCCATTACCTGCATCCCTTTACGTGCCGACGCAAGGAGAGATGCGAAATGAAGCCCCTCGAAGGGATGGGCTGGGGCCTTGTTGAACGTGACCACGAGCGGCAGAACGGTTTCGGCTACGCTACGGTAAAGAGCGTTTGAGTTTTGGAAAGTTATCTTCGTGGACAGAAACGGAAACGGACAGACGAGAGATTGTGTAAGAGGTTCTGCTAGGCTCGTGGGCTCGTTGACGTGTCTCGCCGTTGCGTTACGGGATCGCGGACTAGGGTGGTCGGCAGCGGTCATTGTTCCCTTGTTCTTTGATTTTCGTGGGAAAATGAGTCTCCGGTCGAACTTTGAGCCGGTCGGGCTCAATGTAGAATCTTTCCGATCAGTCTCCGACATATACATATATACATACAGTTTTTATAAGACTATATATATGCACATCATTCAGGACCGCATTAGTGCGAATTACGAATCGTATGTTCATCAAGCACCGACGCGATGAAGCTACCCGACACGATCAAGCTATCCGAATATTCAGATGTCTCGGATACTCGCCCGAGCCCGCTTGATTGTTGCCGACCCGTCCGAACCCGATCATTCGGGTACCCACGCACTTCTAGTGTTGTGGCTTCGTCGACCGCGCGGAACGTAGAAAAGGACAACATGTAAACACGAACTGCACGGCCAACTGCGCAACAAAACATAGCGTATCGGTGAGGCAATACTAGTGCAATACTGAAACTTCTTTATTTTTTACTTATTTTTAATGAAATTTTACCAACACATTTGCGACATTTTTCTGATTAAAATGACACCCAACAAGATACAATTTGGCTCATATTTACTGTACATGTAATGCATAACTTACAGTTTATATGCTACATGTAGCATATGTTTCAATAAACAACTTAACATCTCGAAAATTATGTTCTTAAATAGTTAGACTAGAATTTTGCAAATTAACAGAGCTTACGCCTGTTGGAGGTTTTTGAACGACTCATTTTAAGCATAAAAATGTGACGAATATCTTGAGAAAGGTTGTATAAAAAGAAAGTTGTGGAAACTATATAAAAAAGTGGCGAAGTTTCCGTTTACGTCCATTCTCAGAATTCGATGAAATTTTGAAAATAGGTTCTTTTTTGACTAAAATGACGATTGCCAGAAGGATTTCTCCTGACTCGAAAAAAATTTTTTTATCATTTCAATATCGCTCTCTACCTTACCGACTTACCGACTTTCTATTTTATATAGAATATCTTCAATTAATTCTAAAAATGGATCATCACCAGCCTGGTCACCTCACAGCGCCATAAAAATTCACACATATGATCTATAAGCGAATCCTCTTTAATTTAGAGTGATACATAAATAAGGTAAACTTTCAATTTTTAAAGACTACTCCTAGATTTTCGTATGTGTGGTCGGGCCGGCCTGACGCCCCCATCACGACCTAACCACAACTTACTCTGATCGCATAATCTTTGCATTATAACTATCATAAAAGTCGGTAAGTCGGTAAGGTAGAGAGCGACATTGAAATGATAAAAAAATTTTTTTCGAGTCGGGAAAAATCCTTCTGGCAATCGTCATTTTAGTCAAAAAAGATCCTATTTTCAAAATTTCATCGAATTCTGAGAATGGACATAAACGGAAACACAGCCAAAAAAATTAGCATCGCATTGGTATTTTTAATTTTTGGCCAACCGTCGGAATTAAACCACTAAATGGGACTTTACTGTAGCACTAGTGGTACAATAATTACCTCATTGCAAATATTGTTCTGTAAGTACTTTGAAGCTAAAAATTCCTCCAAAATTAAAGATACTGATTTTGTCCCATCAGAATGACGAGTTCCAATTTTTTAAATCTAGAATTTTTGAAATTGTAGAAATGCATTCACATAGGGAATTATTTAATAAATGTACATATATTTCTTTGAACATATAATAAAAATGATTAAAAATGCTGAATAAATTGATGCATGTCATTTTTGTAGAATAATATAAAATAGATACTTTCAGTACTCTGTAGATCTAGCGTTAATGAAATAGATTACGTACCATTCGCATTTTCGAAAAATTCAGCAGGCCATCTTCGGTTATAGTTGGTGCGCCCTCTTCTATGGAAGTAAGGTCGGTTAAGTACAGTCCTAAATAAGGAATGCAAGGAGGATCGCACCGATGCAAGGCATTCCTTAGATTTTTGAATCGCCCGTCCGAAGAGACGATGTTTTGAAGTTTTTCGATAGTTTGTTTCGTCTGAAAATTTATTCGTCATTTACACATTGTGCGCATACAAAATCTAAAATTTCAAATCGCAAGCAAATTATTAATTCTATGATTTGGTACATATATATGAACCGATAATGATCGTATTCAATTTAAAATGATCATTTTATAGAATATTGCAGATCATGAACTATGAATTCAATAAATTTTTAGAAGAGGTTGTAGCGACAAAAGTCTGTTGAAAAATACTCTACCTTGACTTTATACATCCTTAAGGGTTTTAAAGTCTACTATATCTACCATACTATCAAAACGTTTTATTTCTATTATATTTATATTTTACTGTCCCATTTTTCTCTTTTTCATAATTACATAATTTACAACATATCAATCTCAAAATGAAATTAACCACTAACAACTTAATCAAAGAGCAAGGTATATTTAAGGGTAAAAAGTACGTTTGATTTTTCAATAGACTTTTGTCAACTATAAACAGTAATTATCAACTATAAACTGTAAACACTTTTGTCAATAGATGCCGTTCTAACCATTATAATTTAAACGCTGCGTTAGCCAGAGTGAAATTTATTATGGGCAGTACTTGTGAGTGTGGTGCTGAATCCCAAGATCTAGATCACGTCATTTGACAATGTCCAAAATATGAAGATGAACGCAATATCTTAAAAATATAGCAATCGAAACATTCTTCATTATAAACTCTGTTTTTACTTTTGAAAAGATCGAGAAAAGTTTACTGATGAAAACAGATTAAGAAGGGTTAATGTAAATATCCTAAAATTGTCTCTTCCTTCTCGGAAGTGGAGATCGGAATATTTATTAACATTTAGTCTATGTATATTAATCTGTTTTTATTTTAAGTACTTTCAGGTTTTGCTCATTTCTATTGCTTGGGTATTAACTATTAGTTTTAACAGAATATAATAATTGAGAATTTTAAACAAACCTTACAATATTTCTTGAAATCTAATCTATCTACTTTATCTTCAGTAATAATTGTGTACATAATATGTGCTAAATAATTTGTATTGTAATTACGCCACATTATTGTAGTTAAAGGATGAATACAGCAGAACTTCATTTATTTGAATTAAAAATTGTAGAAAGTATGAAAAATTCAATAATTATATGAGCTACTTACAATCAATTATACATACAGTGGAGGACCAATGTAATCGTGGGCCCTTTAAAACAGAATAACTTTTTTATAATTGTACCAAACGACCTGATGTTTTGTAAGCAATTAGAAGCATTGGTTTACTAAATGATCTGCAAAAAAGATTTTCCAAAAATTACAATCTACAAGGTTGCATGCAAAAATAAAAACAGCATTTTTTAAAACTTTTTTATTTGGGCCCTTAATGAAAATTTAAAATATATGTTTTGTAGATCTATGTTAGTTATACACATACTGAAAATTTCGTCAAAATCGATTAACATACTCAAAAGCTCAAGTCATAGTTTTTCGCGACTTTTGGTCAGTTTCTGCTTAAAATCCACAGATTCTTACATCTTACGATGTGTCTCATTTTTTTCTGCGGCAACCGATTTCGATGAAATTTTCAGTATGTGTATAACTAACATAGATTTACAGAACATATATTTTAAATTTTCATTAAGGGCCCAAATAAAAAAGTTTTAAAAAATACTGTTTTATTTTTGCATGCAACCTTGTAGATTGTAATTTTTGCAGATCATTTAGTAAACCAATGCTTCTAATTGCTTACAAAACATCAGGTCGTTTGGTACAATTATAAAAAAGTTATTCTGTTTCAAAGGGCGTACGAATACTTTCGTTCTCCACTGTAGGTATGTATAAATACTGGGTTTGTACCAAATTACCGCCAATCATTTCACTGGCAATGTTTTAATCGTCAACATTTGACCGACATTAATTTCGCTGATAAGAGTAATTTACCAACAATGTTTAAATCAACGCTTGTTTCAACGACATTGACTTCACTGACAATAATAATTCACCGACAATGTTTACATCGACGTTTGTTTATAACGATCGACAAATGAATGAAAATATTACTGTATCAGTATATGCTCAGATATGGTGAGCATTAGTCGCTTCATGTTTTTCATCTGATCTACATAATGAGTTCGCCGAATCAAAATGTTAAGCGACAAATAGCAGAAATTGTTTTGTCTAATCTTGGAAAACCAAAGATTTGTGTCGACAGTTTTATATATGTATGTATAAGAAGTGTAGAAATAGAGAAGACAAATACTACTGGGTGTGTGAAAAGAGTGGAAAAAGAGGGAATAACTACGAATGTGAAGCTACCGCGGTTACATTCTATATGTACAATATATGTAAATGATCAACATATGGTTCGTAAGCATAATTATTCGAAACATAATCATGCTCCAGAGCATCTCGAATAGGAGTTATAAAATGTTTAAAAAATCTTTAAACATTAACCAAATATGGCAATAAAAAACCGAACACCGTTATCAAAGATGCAATATTAGATGTGGATAAAAATATTCAACAGTATATTCTTACTACTGATGCTTTGAGACAAAAAGTATTCCATATAAGAAATAAAAATAGACCTAAAGAACCAAGAAACATTGGAGAGTTAAATTTATCCGTTGAATTATATCAAAAACTTTAAGAGGGAAATCCTTTGTAACAGTATTTAAAGTTTAAAGAAGGATCCGACAGTATTATACTCTTTAGAACTGTTGATAATCTGCAGATCTTGGCCGGTTCGAACTATTGGATTATGGACGGTACTTTCAAAATGATTCCAACTTTTTTTAAGCAACTGTATCATCATCATCATACATGGACACAAACAAGATACAATTATTCCTTTAATTTACCCCTTATCGACATCGAAGCATCAGAGAATGTATGAATTATTATTACAAGAAATAATCCATTTAGCTGAGGAATCAAATATTTCATTAAATCCGAACTCCATCCTTATGGATTTTAAAACTGCGGTAAAATCTATGTATTCTTTATTGATCCCCTTAGGGTGACAATTCTCTTACACTTTCCTTCCTACTCGCTCGCCGCATACATCGCATAAACATAAACAACGCAAATAAAAACGCAATATAAAAAAAACATAAACGCCAAAACGCCAAATGCCGCATTTCCCTTTCTCTTTTTTTACTCTTTCTCTTTCTCTTTCTCCCCTATTCTCCGCACACACACACACACACCCCCCTTCCCTAGTCGAGTGGACCCCCTCTTCCGGCCGCTCCTCACTCTCTCCCATCTTTCCCATTCTCTCCCTCATGTTCACTCCTTCCACTCCTTTTCTTTCTCCATTCTTCTACCTTCCTCATCCACTCCTCCCCTCCCCCTCATCTCCTAGCACCTCCCTCACCACCTCATACATGTTCCCAAGATTTGATCTCCCATCCACACACTCTACACATTCTCGCATCCTCCTCCATCCAGTATTTCCCCCCTGTCATCCCATTCCCCAGCTTAAATCTGGCCACCCTCTGCCACCTACTCTCTCCCCATCCTTTACTTAAATATCCTGGCAACCCTTCACCATCCCATACTATCTGTTATATCTGGTTCCTCTTATCCTTTCCCATCTCTCGTTCCTCTGTCTTTCCTTCTCCCTTTTCACAATCTCTTCACTCACTTTTTCTCTCTTTTTCTCCATCATTTCTTCCGCCTCCGACGCTGTCCAACCCCTCTCTTCCCAAAATTCCTGTCTCTCCCTCTCCTATCCCTCCACTATCCCCCCCTCTTACCCCTATCCCTTGCCTCCTCCCAGTACAGTCTCGCTAATTCCCCCCCTTGCCCTATCTCATCTTCTTTTCAAAGCCCCATGCTCTCAGCCCTGCTCCCCCCCCCCTCAACAACTCCCTTTGCAGTTCCTACATCACCATATACCCCGGTGTGAATCTTCCCATTCCCAAAACCCACTTTAGATACCTCTCCTGTAGCTTTTCCATGTCTTCCCTCTCCTTCCATCCCCAAATTTCCACTCCATAGTTTATCACAGATTACCATACCAGATAACCATACCAGCTTATCAAATAACCATATCCTCCTACCCCAGTTGTTCCGTCTCGCGGAACCGTGTTTCGTCGCGAAAGGACCGTTGCACCGAAGTCCTCCATTGGATCTTTAATTTATGACTAGCTCGCGACAAAGGGACCTTCCGACGAACTCGTGACAAGGAACCTTCTCAAGATTTCAGTCCTACTTGCCATCTGGTGACCACTCAAGATGTGGCCCAAACATTTAGTTTCTTTCCGCTTTTGACTTTACAACGTACCATAAATCTAGTCCCTGCGAGGGATCCTGTTCGCTCGATAAGTACGGTCCCAAGGACCAAGTTTGGTATCGCCCCACTCCTCCTTCCCAGGGCCTCATTCAGAGCTACGGGAAGAAGGCCTAAATAATCAAGAATGTGCTGATTGGTAAATGCAGCTTTCGGCAGGAACCAATCAGTGCATTTTCTTTCTCATCGCGTGCAGACAAGAAGTCAAGTCCAATCAGTTAATTCCTAGCTTTCGACTAGGCAACATTATTCAGTTCTCGGATAGACAAGTACAACGCACCGGCCGTTGTCTTGTCAATCATTCATATAAGTTGCAAGTTTTCGTATTCCGGTATTTCTTTGTTTAGCGATCCGGACAACCGATTATATTATTCCCTCGCGTGCGGTAGCGTATAAGGCAGGACCTGCTAGATCAGCCTTACTGATGAGTCCCTTAGCAGGTCCGGGACGAAACGCTTCTTTAACGTATCTATTAGTTTCAGTCAATAATTGTCTTTGCGATCACTCGACCATTGAAACGGTTGCCCAATATTAATTTGGCGGGCAGTACAGTCGCGAAACGACGCGCTCGCGCTAACACCAGTCCCTTCCAAATCTCCTTTTTCCTATCCCCAAAACCTGCCCCATTATCACTGTTCCTTTCCTTACCCTTTCCTCCACTTGCGCTTTTTGCCCACCATTCCTCGCTATCACATATCTCAGGTACTTATACTCTCCCACTTCCCCAATCCCCTTATCCTTCCATCTCCACTTCACCCTTTTCCATCTCTCCCCACCCTTCCTACACCTCATCATTTTTGATTTCTCCGTATTCAACTGCAACTTTTTCTCCACCATATAACGTTCCAGCTTCTCCATCATTCCCCTCATCACCTCCTCATCTTCCGCTAACACCTTGTTTCCAATCTTCCGGCCATCGCTCCCCCCTCCAAACTTTGTTACAAACTCTCCATAACCACTTCTCTACCTCGCTTCCTCCATATTTCCATACTTCATTTGGTATCCCGTCTCCCCCCGCAGCTTTCCCCTCCTTCAGACCCCTAATCCCCCTGCTAACCTCTCCATTTTCTATTTCTTTCTCCCCATCCTTCTCCCTTCTACCTACCCTTGCCTTTCCCACCCACCCTTCTACCCCTCCTAGTAGTTTTTTAAAATGATCATCCCATTCATTCATCCTTATTCTTTCATCCACCCTTGATCCCCCCCCTTCTTTCCATGTTTACCACCTTCCATATCTGACTCTCATTCTTCAGACCCTCCACCATCCTTTCCCATTTCTCCCTCTCTTTCTTCTTCTTCTCTTCACATAACGCATTATACCCCCTCTTATTTTCCTTATATACCTTACCTTCCCCTCATTTCCTCCTCCATCCCCTCAGTTCCTCTCTCACGTTCCTTTTCTCTTCTCTACACTCCTCGTCCCACCATCCTCTCCTCTTCCTTTTTTCTTTTTTCCCCATCTTCCCCGTCGCCTCCCCTATTTTTTCCTTCAATCCTTTCCAGACTTCCTCCCCTCCCTCCTCTCCCTGCTTCCCCACCCCAAATCTCTCTCTGAAATCCTTCACCTCTTCCTCTAACCAACCTCCTCCATATTCCCTCCCCCCCCCATCCTTCTTCCCTCCTTTTTACTCCCCCCTCTTCTACCCCCCTTAACCCATACCGTCAGTGGTAGGTGGTCTGAGTCTATCTATAGCCAATATATAGTCAATCCCCAATATATAGTCAACTCGAGTCGAATTCGAGGGAGTTCCCTCTCCCCCCTACATATGTCCATTCTCCTGCTTCGTCTCCTTTCATATTATCATTCAAGATCTCCCACCCTCTCTCTCCTAGGTACTTGCTCAGTCTCATTCCATCTGCATTTTCCTTCTCATCTTTCGACCTTTTACTCCCCTTCCCTCTTCCCCCCTCATCATCCTTTCCCACTCCCCCCTTCTCTTCCCGTCCTCGCGTTAAAGTTCCCCACTATGATCACTCTTTCTCTATCCGATCTCTCCTCTGTCGATTCCCCCAGTCTTTCCAACTTCTTTTCCAGGTCCCCATTAATGTATACCCCTATCACCCTCCACCATCCCTCTTCCATCTTCACCCTTATATTCATCAATCCCTCCCCTCCTTCTATTTCCCCGCTTTCCCTCTCTATCTCTTCCTTACTCCCATTAACATACCCCCCATTGCCCTCCCCTTTTTTCCTACTCTCTTGGCCCACTGCACGTCCCAAACATATCCCCTTGGTAACCTTTTCCTTATCCCATTCCACCTCCTTCCCTCCTATTATGTCCCATTCCTCCAACCCTTTCCAGAATTCCGCGTCCTTATTCCTCAGCCCTGCTACATTCCAAAATATTGTCTTGTAACCTATGTTCTTCCTTTTTCTCCCTCCCCCTTCCTTCCCAGCTCCATTCACCCCTTTCTCCTTTGCCTGCTCTCCATACCAATCTTCCTCTATTTCGTTCCATCTTTTCATCCTTCCATTCACCCACATCTTCATATACCCCACCTGCACATTCTTTCCTTTTACTCTCTCCTTCTCCGCTATTTTCCATTTTGCCCTCCTTTCCTCCTCCGTTAAATCGTCATCTAACCATTCTTTCTTTCTTCTTAAGTTTTTCTTCCTTTCCATTACTTTCCTTTTTTGCTCCAGATCTATCATTTTAACCCGTATCATACCACTTCCATCTTTTCCTACTTTCCCTATCTTCCCTATCTGTTTTATTCCCTCTTCCTTCATTCCCATTAGCTCCCACACCCTCCTTATTTCCTCTTTCAGATCTTTTCCCTCTATTTGTATCCTCCTTATTATTATGTTATTCCTCTTCTCCTCTCTTTCCCTCCTATCCTGCAATATCTCTATTCTCCTTATTCTCTTCCTATTATCCTCTACTATTTATTACTACTCCTCCCTCCACCACTCCCTTTCCTTTCTCTCTCTCCTTCCACTCCTCCACTAGCCTTTTCCCTTCCTCCCTCTCATCCTTCATCTCTTCCCTCATCCTCTTCATCTCCCCTATTAACCCTCTTATCAATTCCTCCATCCCTCTAAAATCTGCTCCCTCCTTCTTTTTCCCCCCTCCGGCGTCCTTTCTGTTTTGTCACTCTTTTTGAATATTCTACTTATCTTCCCCTCCCACCCCTCTACCTCTTCTATTCCCCTTTTCTTCCCCTGGTTTTCCACACTCTCCAAACTTTCCGTGCTAAACCAGCGCTCTAATCTATCTTCCTTCATAATCTTCCCTACTCTTCCCTTTCCTGCCTCCCCCTCTACCCTCCCCCCCCCCTTGCCGTCTCCTCCTCTCTCACTCATTTTCTTCTATACTTCTTTCTTTCTTCTCACTTTTCTCCTTCTCTTTCCCGCCTGTTCCGTCTATCTGTCTCCCGCTAGATCGCACCACCTTCCACTCCTTCTCTCTCCTCCTGCGTACACTTCTCAACCGCCACACGATCCTAACCCCCCCAACTCCACTCGCTCTTTTTCCTTCCCTCAGTACTCTCTATCTCATTTCCTCGCCCTTGTACCTTCCTCTAACGCCTGACCCTATCCTCAGTCACCCTTCTCCACATACTTTCTCCCCTCACACTTCTTTCTACTCCACACTTTCTCCAGAAATTTCTCACACGATATACACACACCTCACTCTCTCATACGACCGGAAACGGAAGTCCTAAAACTGCGGTAATCAATATAGATGTAGCTTTCGCCAATATTAATATAAATTGTAAGGTACATGATAAGTAGGGTGGACCTTATTTTTTGACCAAAGAATTTTTTCCCGGGCACCCCCCAGAATTGTGAAAACTGTCGAGAAAATAAATGTTAAATGATTTCGGCGCAACGGTTCGATCGTTTATTATTAATTATAAAGCAATTTTGCTAATTTTCAAACGAAATCAACGTTTCGATCCTAGTTTGGATCCTTTTCAAGATTTATTTGAATTGCGTCTAAGAACATACTATGGTTTTTCAAATTTACCGCCTTATATCGATCTATATAACCCAGATCGTGTTCAACACGTTCATACATCAGTGTCTTGACGGCAAGCATGTCCGACGCATGTAACACGTTGTGTTATACATCTATTATAAATTTATTTTCCCCAAAGCAAGTGAGTGAGGTTTCTTTATCAATATTCAGTTACTCAACCATAATTCTTTTGAGATTATTACAACATATTTACTTTACAGACGCAATTCAAATAAATCTTGAAAAGGATCCAAACTAGGATCGAAACGTTGATTTCGTTTGAAAATTAGCAAAATTGCTTTATAATTAATAATAAACGATCGAACCGTTGCGCCGAAATCATTTAACATTTAACATTTATTAACAGCAAATACGATCGGTTGAGAAAATAATCTGGAAAAAATTTGAGGCCAATTGGATCATGGGAAACTGGCGCTCAACGAATTTGAAAATTTTTTTTTTTAAATCTTGACATAAATATACGTTGGAATATATCGTTGGATTTGTCTTTTTTTTTCTCTGTAAGAATCCATATATAGCATAATCAGTTGTTAATAGAAAAAACATCCGTGACCTTGAAAACTTGAAAAAATGACCTCGAAAAAAATTTTTTTTCTCTGATGCTATATTCACCTCCTTATATACTACAACTTTTGTTTCAAGAGTTTTTTCATATATGCAAAACTGACAGAGATATAATAGATTTTATTTTAAGCGTTCATACATAATCTTGTAGAAGAAAAATGAACCAAAGTACCCAGGTGTTTAAGGTACATTTTAAATTTTATCTGAAATATATAATAGTTGTACTTCTGATAATATTACAGTTTCTTTAATAGTTAATTCGTATATTTTTTGGAATTTTAGTTTTGAATGCCTTCCAAGTGTAACTATTCCGTCGTAAAGAACCGTAGTCCTTCACAAAGTTCGTATATCCTTCGTAAAGAATAGCAGCACGGAGATTTGCCTTTCGCACCATTTTATGACAAGTTCGTGTTCAAACGTAAAGAATTGTATTCATTCGCAAAGAGCCGTTGCACCGTGATTCTCCATCGAACCTCTTTTTATGACTAGGTCGCGACTAAGGACCTTCTCGAAGATTAAGCAAACTAGGACCTAGGACCAAATTATAGGATCTATAATTTTCGTGCCCGAGTAAAAATAATTTTTTCCTCCTATCTTCCATTTCGAATTCACTTTCACCACGTCGAAAACTCAGAACCAGAACGTACTATTCTCTTAACTGTTTGCTCGCGGACGCGTCGGTTCACGAATTTGTTCGAGTGCTTGGACTGAACTGAACGTGAACTTGATTTTCGAGGCTCCTCTATGGATCGAGAGGGCGGCTTTTTACCGATTGTCATAAGCAAGAAGATTCCCTGATTAGTTTGCTGGACTTGGGATTCTCCAATCAGGACATCTTTAATTGTTCAAGTCTTCTACCGATGATTCTAAGGAAGAGTTAGCCCGAGGGAAAAGTGGGGCGATACCTAACTCGAGTAATAATGAAGCGTCTCGGTACCTTGAAACCGTAATTAATGATCGCGGGTATGTACCTTGAAACCGTAATTAACGATCGCGGGTATGTACCTTGAAACCGTACTTACCAGGCGTGGGTGTTTTTTAAGACCGTATTTTAATGGCCGAGGATAATCGTTAACGGGGACCAAGTTTAGGGCGCGTTGCAAGTTTACAAGACACATAAAAATAAAATGTTTGGGCCACATCTAGGATGGTAACCAAATAGCTAGTTTGCTTAATCTTCGAGAAGGTCCTTAGTCGCGAGCTAGTCATAAAATAAAGGTTCTTTACGACGGAACAATTACGCTTGGAAGGCATTCAAAACTAAAATTCCAAAAAATATACGAATTAACTATTAAAGAAACTGTAGTATTATCAGAAATACAACTATTATATATTTCAGATAAAATTTAAAATGTACCTTAAACACCTGGGTACTTTGGTTCATTTTTCTTCTACAAGATTATGTATGAACGCTTAAAATAAAATCTATTATATCTCTGTCAGTTTTGCATATATGAAAAAACTCTTAAAACAAAAGTTGTAGTATATAAGGAGGTGAATATAGCATCAGAGAAAAAAAAAATTTTTTCAAGGTCATTTTTTCAAGTTTTCAAGGTCACGGATGTTTTTTCTATTCACAAGTGATTGTGCTATATATGGATTCTTACAGAGAAAAAAAGACAAATTCAACGATATATTCCGACGTATATTTACGTCAAGATTAAAAAAAAAAAATTTTCAAATTCGTTGAGCGCCAGTTTCCCATGATCCAATCGGCCCCAAATTTTTTCCAGATCATTTTCTCAACAGTTGTCAAAATTCTGGGGGGTGCTCGGGAAAAAATTTTGCAAAATAATTTTCATCAAGTATAGCTAAGATCCACCCTAATGATAAGCCAAAGATAACAGACCATTCGTGCATAAGTGTAGAAGAGCAAATAGAAATGTTTTTAGAAAGCAATAATGTAATAACAGAACATCAATCGGGCTTTAGAAAAAATCTCTCTCTCTCTCTCTCTCTCTCTCTCTCTCTCAAGCTATTCTGGAGAATACCGGCCCGGCCTGCAATCGGTCAGGCGTGCTGACTGGATAACTTTACGATTATTTCAATATATTATAATCATACCTTAGTTATATATTACTTTACAATAAGACGAAAATGACGTGCAATTACAGTTTCGCATACATACCTAAGTAAATCATAAATAATAAATGAATTCACCATGTCAGTGAATTCATTGTCAGCGAAGTCAATGTCGGCGAAACAAGTGTTGGTGTAAACATTGGTGAATTACTCTTGTCAACGAAATCAATGTCGGTCAAATGTTGTCGATTAAAACATTGTCGGTTAAATGATTGGCGGTAATTTGATATAAATTCAAAATTACTATTATATAGCATATACAGGATGTCCCATTTTATCTTCCGAGAACAGATATATCGAAAAATATGAACGTTATGGAAAAATATTTTCGATAGAATTTGAATAGTTTCGCGGGCACATTGTGTTGTTATTTATAAGATTTTGAGAAGACCTTAAAATGGCCTATAATGGTCTACTTTGAATATTTAAATTCTAAGAAATTCTAAATTAAATCTCTTAAATTCTAATAAATTTTTATATTTCTTAATACTTTCATACTTTTTATTGTATATTATTATTGCTATCATCAAGACGTTTCTGTAATACTACCTGAACGTAATTTTATCACATGCCGTTCCCGAGATATGAACTCTTAAAGCTGACGAAGTTGTTGCGATTTTAAATATAATATACTTGAGATCATTTATGTTGTGTTGGTTTACCGGTTTAGAAACTTTCTCCCAAGTCTTCTTCAGTCTGTAAACGCTGCTATTCGTGAACGCTGCACAAATTTGAAGCACGCCATTGTAATTGTGCAACACTCTGCAGATATCTGCTACTGCAGTCCACTTCTCGATCGCATCTACCCTCGCCGACATACCGGAACGTCGAATAATTTCCGAAATAACTAATCGATTGACTTCATTAAATCTCTTTGTCATTAGAAGAATGTGGGGAGCGCGAGTTGCTTTGTCTGCTTTCATCCACGCTTGCCCAAGAAATTCTCTACACGGAATACAGAATAATTAAGGGTTAATTCTTTCAGTAAATTGATACAGGCATATTTGATATTCCAACATCGAAGTTTGTCCTTGACCTTGATATGCGTTATCAAGATCGAGGATAGGGATGTGCGAGAACCCGAAATATCGGGAAGCCGATGGTTGGGGCGAGTCGGGTCGGGTTCCCGAAAATTTCGAGATTCCCGAAGGAATCTGGTTTCCCGAAAATTTCGAGAGTATGACATATGACACTCTTGAAAAGAATTCGTGATGGACAACATTCTTTCAACGAAAAGAAGTTTATATAATAATTAAATATACCGGGTGATTCACGAGAAACAGGTCACCTAAATAGCTCCGTTAGGCTTAGAGATAGAAGAAAATGTTACAGAGAAAAGTTGTACTGTTAAAGGAAGCAAATATAGTGATATAAAAAGTGTTCGGATTATAGTCGTTTACAACGTCTTTTGAAGGTCATCGATGATTTTTAAATTGCACCATATTTTTAGCTCCACAGTGTTGTAGCTGATGTCAAGACGAGTTCAATGATGTAGTAAACTATGACCTTCAACTGACCTTGGACTCGTAAATAGGTATAGTTTGACTACTCTGTTTGATCAACGGAAATTTAATATAATATCTTCCGCCATTAAGTCTCGTAAGACGTATACCGTTAATGGTGATCTCTAAGTGTACACAAACAAGATCATCAATAAACTTACGATTTTAGAAGAAACATTGCTCATATTTTTAGAAGATATTCGTCGAGTAACGCAGCACCAACACGATGGCTGCCCTGCTCAATCTCCACGTACCGTAAGAGAATGTCTGAGTAATAAATTTTCAAATCGCTGGATAGGACGTAATGAACACATGCTATGGTCAGCTCGTTCACCCGATCTAACTCCTCTTGATTTTTTTGTGGGGAACACTCAAAGATAATGTATATCGTGATCAATCGACTATACCAAAGACCATGCAAGGAAGAATAATTAGATCTTGTAGATCAATTATAACAGAAACAATTGAAAGTGCAATTGATTTGCCTTGAAAAACGTTCAAATGTTGTGTGCTAGAGATCATAATTTTGAATGTTTAATTTAATTCAAATAAAATGATTGCACATTTTGAAGTTATCATTGCTTTATCATAAATTTCTATTCAAGGTCATAGTGTACCACACCACTGAACTTTTCTTGACATCAGCTAAAACACAGTAGAGTTAAAAATATATGGTGCTATTTAAAAATCATCGATGACTTTCAAAAGACCTTGAAAACGACTACAATCGGAATATTTTTCTATATCACCATATTTGCCCCCTTTAACAACTTTTCCCTGTAACATTTTCTTCTATCTCTAAGCCTAACGGAGCTATTTAGGTGGCCTGTTTCTTGTGAATCACCCGGTATAATACAATTGTAAATATATAAAGAATAAATTATTCCAAGAATCCCGATTCTTTCGAGAGTCCCGACTCTTTCGAGAATCCCTATTTTTTCGATAAACCCGATAAATTCGAGAATCCTGATAAATTCGAGAATTTCGATAAATTCGAAGATCTTGAAATTTTCTGGTACCCGTCCCGATCTCGAGAAAATTTCGTGTTTCCGATCCGACCCGATATTTCGAGTTATCACACATCCCTCGTCACAGTCTTTCTGACTCACGTAACGCAAGGGGAAAGTAATTACACCTCCTAGACGACAGATCGCTATTATATTGAATAACTATACGATAATGTAAACAAAGCAATGATCGAATGTTATTGGCATTTTACTGTGCTTTTAGGTTGTTCAAAATGGAAACTTTAATACTTTATATCTTTTGATCGAATCGATGCCGCTATTTTTTCAAAGTCAGGGTCACTCAAGATGATGACCTTGACAACACATGCCAAGAACAATGTTTAAATTCAATGTTGGTATATAAAAAATTAGTTAATTAACACTTCTGCACACTCTTTTTTCAAGATTGACGCTCTTTTTTCAAAAACACACTTCTTTTTCTCAGTGTTTCCTCACACACACTGTCGCATGAAATTAATTCATACGGATCAATTAATATTTCTATTAGATTCTTAAAATTATGACGGTTATAGCCGACATTTATAGGAATGTGTTCATATGATGATTATTTAAAAACTGGATATCTAAATTATTCATTGAGAACCTTTTGCCTACGATATAAATTTTTCATAACAGTTTGTTTGTTCCCCAATACGATTGAAGAGGGTTCTGTGTTCTGTGTATCCATTTCTGGGGAACGAAAGAATGTGTATACTGAACATTACCAATCAAAGGTTACAAAATATTAATTGATTATATCCTATCTTAAAAATGAGATTGTGATTAGAAATACCAGATTGCTACTGTTACAACATCCACGCGCGTGATGTTTTCATTGTACTCTTATATAATTTATACTTTTATACAAGATCTTCCACGCAACTGGAACCGGCTGTACCTCCCAAACGGTTGGGAATAGAAGATGTTATAAGTAAAAGTTGAATGGTATTGTAGCGGCCAGCTGCATGCAATAAAATTAACACGTGCTATGCAAATGCTGGAGAGATTTTAGGACTCACGCGACAATAGAAGCTATTTTTGAGGAAACTGTCAGGTAGAGTCATTAAGACATCTGCTAGGGTTGCCATTAGGTTTATTAGTGACAGTCTCAATAGCCCTCGTAAAGAGTCATAAAACCCCGAATTTCTAAAGGCCCAAGTCGATGGTATGGGACCCCGCTAAGGTAAAAAAGGACCGTTACCTGAAGACGCACAAACCACGTTGAGGGTGTTGGGCCCGTGGAAATTCCGCTACAGGGTCAAACTCGCGACACGTCACTCTCGTGAATTTCCCACTCCTTAGAAAAGTGTTCACGAGAGTGGGGGTACAAAGTAACCCCACCTACCGGCAACAAAGGTATACATTTTTCGTCTTGCGTTTTTGTAATGTTAGGAGACAGCAGTCTTGTCCTAGCCAGCCAAGCAGGCGGTTCACAGAAATAAACGGATAGTTCGTCTTTATACAAGGTCTCCTTCATTGAACACTAACACTTCCTACAGTATAACTAACTAATGTTATGCTCTTTCGTGCATCGGTGCATCAAAAAAATGCAACTACACTTTTTTTTAAATGGATGCCTATGTTATTGACTGCACCAATTGATGCAGTTTCTTGTGCTCTACATAAAAGTACTAACATATTTATGCCCTAAATTTATTCGTTAAAAAGTTATCGAAGCTAAAAGTTCTCTGAATTATTTCGGTCTCTCGGTAAGTGTTCTCGAGTAAGTACCTACATACGTTATGTTCAATTATAATTCAGAGAACTTATAGTTTCGATAACTTCCTAACGAATAAGTTTAGGACATAAGTATATATATATTGTGTTCTACTTTTATGTAGAGCACAAGAAACTGTATCGATTGGTGCAGTCAATAACATAGGCTTCCATTTTAAAAAATTAGTGCAGTTGCATTTTTCTGATGCACCGATGCACCAAAGTGCATAAAATTAGTTATATTATTATTATGCACCGTCTGATACCATTTAACTTTTTACTTATAATATCTTCTATTCCCAACCATTTAGGAGGTACAGTCTGTTCCAGTTGCGTGGGACACCTTGTATACAGGCTATTTCACTTAACTTGACCATCTTAAATATCTTTCGAGATTTCAAGGTCATTAAAGTTTCATTAAAATGTAACTACATACAGTATTTTATCGATATAAGTCCCCAGCACGGGTCTGCCGAGGGACATTTATGCGCCAGGGGTAGTATTCTTTGACTGTTGTCGAACGTAGAGAAGGACAGCCGAGCTCGAGAGGCCTCGGTTGCCAAGAAGTGTAAACATAACTAATCCGAATTTCTAACTTCTTTATTTTTCATTATTTTTTATGGAACTTTCATGAACATATTCGTGGCATTTTTCGAATGCAAAATCATACCAAATATGATGTAATTCCGATGATATTTACTTGTGTAATGGACAATTAAAGTTTCTGGCGCAAGGAAGGACAGCGCATAGGAAAGAAAGAGACGCGGAGAGGCACAGTCGCCGGCACAGTTCAAAGGCTCGCGCTCCTTGCGCCAGAAACTTTAATCGTCCATTACACAAGCAAATACCATCGGAATTATATCATATTTGATATGATTTGCATTAGAAAAACGCCAGGAATATGTTGATGGAAGTTTCATAAAAAATAATGAAAAATAAAGAAGTTAGAAATTCGGATTAGTATGATCTCACCAATATACCCGAGCCGCATGATATCATACTTCTCGGCGACCGAAGCCTCTCGAGTTTCATGGCCCCTCAAGGGGGTATACCCCGCAGTAGTGGGGATAGATCTGGGACATTTACAGGCCAGACATTTGGGACATTTATGGATAAAATACTGTATTTTCATTACATCAATCTTATAGCTCATAGAAAAGAACAAATTCAACAATGTGCAATATGTTGACCTTCACTTCACCTCCAACGAGAAAATCATGAACGGTAAATGATGGGCTTTCATTTGCATTATAACAGTGTGTCACGTAATTGTTTCAGATGCTTGTAAACAGACTTTCGTATTCTTATTGTATTCTCCGTGTATTAAGGTTAATGCTGCACATTTTGAATACCTCTTAGCTTTACCTTCTCCCTATACAAACATGATTTTCTCATTGAAGGTGATTTGAAGGTCAATATACCGCACATCATTGAATTTGTTTTTTTTTAATGAGCTATAAGATTGTTGGGCTGCTCTTTTCCTTGCGTAACCAGAAATTTTTGCCTTTCTTCTATAAATTTTTGCCTTTTTCCTATGTTATCCAATAGATTTTGACGAGAAGATGTGAGATATCCAAGTTTCGATCCTGGAGGATCAATGGTTCAAAAGTTATAAGTGTTTAAAGTTGAGCGATTTCCATTGTTCCCAGAGCGAAGCCGCTAGGTGACATAACAAGCACGCGATAATGCCGATAATTAATTAGTTGGTTGGTGGTTAGGTTGGGTGGGGAGGGAGGCGGTGAGGGCCGTCTTGGGAATCTACTTGATCAACATCAGCGCGTGATTGTGGTGCCACCTAGCTGCTCCGCTCGGTAAGCGGTGCGTGACCGTCATTCCATACAACATGGCGGCGCTAATCTGTCAAAACCACTGGAAATCGTTCAACTTTAAACATTTCTAACTTTTGAACCATTGATTCTCTAGAATCGAAACTTGGATTTCTCGCATCTTCTCGTCCAAATTTACTAGATAACAATTTGGATAAAAATTCTTAGTTACGCAAGGAAAAGTTCACTGGATTGTTGTAATGAAAAAGTGTAGTTTAATTTTAAAAAATCTTGATGACTTTGAAATCTCGAAAGCAGTGACCTTGAGAAAATGTTTATGCTTACATATTAACCGAATACTCTTTTCCTCTGACCTTTTTTCCTATTATAAAACATAAGCGAAATATTAAAGAGGGTCAAGTTAGGCGTAATATCCTGTATAATATTAATATTACAATATTATAATCCTCGATTACAATATTTTTGGTAATTGTAGTAATGAAACGCAACATGTTATTATCTATAATGCTCATATTTCTGTTCAAATAAGTGTCAAATGAAACTCACTCATTCGAAATGGATATGAATATTTTATGGTCTAAATATGTCATTTGTTCTGCAATGGACATCGCAGACAATGTTTCAATGTTCTCCCTGCTTGGTACCTGAAATCATATAAGAATCAATTTATGCATTATGGTTTTCTAAAAGTTAAAATAAGAGAAAAATTGACTTACTTAGTCGTAACATATTTTTCAAAGTAACAATATAAGAATCATAACATACACATTAGGTTTTTTAAATGTACACGTTTTCTTGTAATTAATAAATTAACACAAAACTAATAAATCCATAAAGATTGGCTATTTACTATACTTATCGAAAACAATGACATAAATATTCTTCTTCACAAGCGTAAGAATTGTTGTCTTACATGAAGAAAATACAATATTTCACAAAGTCTTTATATGTTTCATCATATTTAACATATCAGTGGTATATATGTTATGGTAAAAGTAATAAACTGGTGATTATGTATAATAACAGATTATTACACAGGATGTCCCAGTTTTTTCCGGCCAAACTTTGCTAGCGTGTCCTACACGCAAAAGTGAGAAAAAAATGTTATATGAACATATGCTCTTAAATGTTTTATTAAGGAGTTATAACTAATAATACAAAATGATACTGAACTGGCATTTCGTCGACACAGCGTACGAACGTATTATGAGTATCTCTATTTGTGTTTACATAAATTCTTATGTTTACATAATATGGGAAAAAACTGGGACACCCTGTATATAATCAGCAGTTTATTTGGTAAATGTGACAAATTATTGAATATTTATCAAATTAACCGGGGAGTTTATATAATTCCCAACTCGTAATGGCGAATGTGATAAAAGTCCATAACTTTACCAACATTCGTTTAAAATAAGTTATACATAGAGAGAGTGTGTGCAATAGGTTTAGAATAGTAGATAGGATTAGAATAGTAAAAAATAGCGATAGATTGTAAGGCAAACCGATAGTAAGACGTCCGAGGCTAACAGCGGCGGTTTATTAAAACAAAGTGTTTTATTTTTTCTTTTGTTTTATACAAGCTAGCGGGAACGACATTGGTTTGAGTTAGGTAGAGGTAAAATCGACTAAAGTTGTTCCAAATTTGGTAGAGGTTTTAATCATATTAATAAACTGTGGGAAATATTTTCAAAAAGAAGTCTCGATTATGTCTGGGTTAGGTCTGGGTTACAATTATTTTCTCTACTTAGGTCTTTCATTTGACAAGACATGTCAATCCTATATTGGCCAACTGACCAACTTTCTCGCGGCTTCGCTATGTCTAGAATACATACCATATGGCGGCGACCTTACCTGTGGAAACCGCTGAAAATCGCTGAACTTTAAACACGGATAACTTTTGAACCAATGGATACCAAACATTAAAATTTGGATTCTCGACATTTTCTCGCTAAAATCTATAGGATTACATTAAAAAAGTTATAAACTTTTGTTTTCCGGAAGTGAAGTCAGCCAAATATCTTGTTTCCGTAATTCTGTATCAACTTTTTAAAGATAGCTACAAATTTCATTGAGGAAATAAAAGAAACAATAAAGTCTAATCCAGAGCCGATTTTTAATACCAATTTCTTAGTTCAAGGTCAACTCATGGTCATAGTATAATACGTTATTGATTTCGTTTTGAAATCGCCTGCAACACTATGCAACCAGATGTACATAATATTGCAATTTTCAAAAAGTAGGGGTGACTTTGACTTCTCATTAAAATGGAAACTTTTTTCAAATTCCTAATGGTACAATTTGTAGAGCATTGAAAACTTTCGTTTGAAAGATGTTTTTGTTAAATCTTGGGTCACATCATTGTCAAAAAAAGCTAACACACGTGTCAGTCTCATGTCTGCCACCACGGAATAAAGTCCGGTTTTCGAAAATATTGAATATCGTTTAAATGTTATTTCTATTGTCACAGCAAGTATGTGTGTTTTTTAATTTTTTTTTTCTCTTTATCATTGGATTTACACGGCTGTGTTACAATTTTCGTTCAAAATTTATTATTATATACGCATATTATTTTTCAGACGCAAAAAATGTCTCTTTGAGAATGATCCATACAAGGATCGAAACGTCGAGAAACATGTTTAATTAATGCACAACTGCTGTTTTTCTATAAATGATCGAACCTTGCGCCGAAATCACAAAGTCTATTATATTGTCAAAAATTATGGGAACTAAATTGTAGATTACCCCTTATAATTCGAAATGGAAAAATTTTTAAGACAAGATTATCGAGGTTAGAAGATACGTACAATAGGAGGAATTAGAAGCTTCTTGACGTCGACCTTGCTGCTGTCCTGCTCTTCCTTGATAATTAGCCGAAGCAGTTGGTTCGCGACCTTATGTTCGGCTGGTAGTAGATGCGGACAGTAAATAATATCTTCCAGGAACTTGACCGTTAAACTTTTCAATTTCGAGTCGGACTCAAAGTCTTGAGCATGCTTCGAGACCCAATGTCTTAGAACATTCAGCACGCCCATCGTTGCTGCCGTCGATATGAATGACTCTTTTCGTCTGGTATTATATGATCCCCTTCGATTGATTCCATTGATCTCGTCATCGAGGCAGTTGCTCGCTGCAGATGTTGCGGTAGCGAATGCGGTAGCAGCTATTGAGCTACTGCTCCTGAATATTTAACAATAACATCATTATTTCATTCAATTTTCCGTCGAAAATATAAACATTTTCATAAAAATAATGGCAGTAGTATTTTCAATTTATTTATGCAAAGTGTAGCAAATCTTTTCTACTAAAGGCTATCTACAGTGGATCCAAAAAGTATTTGAACACTAAATTTCCGATTCTCGAGAAATTGTCTATATTTGAAAAAAGTAGTACAACAATATATCTAGACTCAGTTTAATGTTTCAAGCCTCAATTTTCGCAGACCATCGTTCATTTTTTTCTAGGATATTTTCATGTTATACAGCAGGTGAAAATCTGAGGACACTTTTTAGTTGAAAATGCTTCATATTGAATCGTCTCTAAAAATATCAAAAAATATTTTTCCGAATGAATTGGAGATTGAAGCTTCCTCTTTACTACTACTTCTATTTTTACGTTTACGAGGTGTAATTTGCATTATTTGGCAACATGTAGTTGTCGCAGCTTTATGAAAATGGCTACATGCGCAGCTGTATGCATGTGAATAACGCAAATTACGCTGTCGAATAATGCAAATTACGCCTCGTAAACGTAAAAATAGTACTTTTGACGGCGATCGCGGCCTAGATTGATCTTTTATCGAGCGCTTTTGACTAGTGAAAACCGTCATTTTTGTGACATGTTGACGCCTGTGAAGGTGCATCCCGCACCCTTGCAATCCTATTAGGGTGCGCTCATACAGCAGCGCCGGCACCGGGCGCCGGAGCCAAAAGTCATAAATTTCGAGCGCGGGTGACGGCTCCCTGCTGTGCGAACACGGGAAAAAGGTTTCCATGGGCTCCTCGCTCCTTTAGGCGAACTATCGATAGCTCTCCTTTAAGACATCGTTGCCCCTATTTCCATGATGTCTTAAAGGAGAGCTATCGATAGTTCGCCTAAAGGAGTGGGGAGTCCATGGAAACCTTTTTCCCGTGTTTGCACAGCAGGAAGCCGTCACCCGCGCTCGAAATTTGTGACTTTTGGCTCCGGCGCCCGGTGCCGGCGCCGCTGTATGAGCGCACCCTTAAAATGAGTCTACCCCCTTAATCCTCCGTCTGCTACGCCGAAGTCGTTCGTGACCCGTGCCAGAACGATATGGTATGTCATAGTCCATCCTTTTCCAACGAACGATATCGCTGCTTGGCCGACCACATCATAGTTCGCCGGTCAAAGGCGGCCCGAGCCATGGCCTTGTATCGAAATAAAACTGTATTAGTGAAATATCGACGTTAGTCAGAAATAACTCCGGCATAGGCCTAGAACTTGCAGAAGTTCGAGGGTTAATAAGGCTCTTCGATCTTTTTTGGCTGTTTTATAGAACAAAAACAAGGATCGTGTAGAGCCTTCTCGAATTCAATGAATCGACTAAAAGCTAGTAGATCAAGTTTTAAGGATGCTTCAATCGTTGCATCTACGGTGATTTCAGTTACAAGAACAATTTTTCAATGTTTTCCAGACGTTTCAATTTGTAACATTTTGGACTACAAAAGTGTTTTCAATGTTCCTGTCGTGGTGTCATGCAAAATATCTTGTTATTACACAAAAATGAACGATAAATAGTAAAAGTAGAGGGTTCAAGATTTAATAAATAAAAAAAATAAATTAAAAAAAAATACCACGTTTTTAAGACGGACTACAAAGTATAAAATAATTTTTCCTAGCCCCATACAGATAGTCCTGAAAATTTGTGATTGTGAATTTTTAATAGCTATGAAAATACTTGTAAGATTTAAAACGAAAAACGTGGAGTGCATGCAATAGATAATTGATGCATGAATAGTTCACTTAAGTCTTGCGCCCCACGTTTTTCGTTTTAAATCTTATAAGTATTTTCGTAGCTATTACAAATTCACAGTCACAAATTTTCAGGACTATCTGTATGGGGTTAGGAATCTGAATGGGGCTAGGAAAAATTATTTTATACTTTTTAGTCCGTCTTAAAAACGTGGTATTTTTTTTTAAATTTATTTTTTTATGTAAAAAATTTTTTTCAATTGATTTTAAACATTTTGATGAGATTATAACAGAGACATGTAGTAAATTTCAGACGGTATTGCGATACGTCATATCGAAAACAAACGCCGTGGTAAAATTTCATAGAAAGGTTCGACGGAGAATCTCGGTGTAACAGTTCTTTCGCTTGGTAAACAAATATTAGTGTAATACTTTGTAAACACCACACGGATCACTGAACGCGATGACACACTACCGATCCTCGCGCGACGGCGTACCATACTGAGCTCCTTCGGTGCGAAGTAGGTCTGTGGAGTGGGGATGAATCGGAGCGGGAACGCGTAGTTGAGTAGCGAGCGCTGGCGCGCGAAGTGAGGATCGCTGAACGTGATAACGGAGTAAACTTTACCTTGACAGCTCAAAATTTCTGCCTTTTTCCAATAAATTATGATGTATTTGGTATGTAATTCAGTAGATTTGTGCCCAGCGCGGCTTCAGTCGAAGTTTCAATCCTCTGGAATCAATGGTTCAGGATTTATGGTTGCTTAAAGTTGAGCATTTTTCGGTATTTTTGACAGGTAAGAGAGCCGCCATATTGGTTTGTAGTGGCGATCGCGCGCCGCTTACCGAGCAGAACCGCTAGATGGCAGCACGGACACACAGTTGTGGGAGTGAGTGCCACCGGGATTGCCAGTGGCATTCCACATACTACTTCTCCGATATACACGGGAGAACAAAGGGATAGGTCAGAAATAACAACTGTGTCACGAGCTGGACTATACACGTCCATCCGCTCGCGAAGCCGGCAAGAGAAGAACGGCGGGAAGCGGTGACGCCAACATGGCGGCTACCGATCCCCACCAACAATGGCATGTGAGTGGGGGTACCCCGACTCCACACAGTAATATCGCTAACATAGAGAAAATATCTCAGAAAATGTTTGAGAGGAAATATCGTGGAAAATATTTACAGAAAGCTAACCCAAACTTAACCCAAACCAGTTAAAACGCAACATCGTGGCCATGTTTTGCTGCCATCTAGCGGTTCTGCTCGGTAAGCGGCGCGCGATCGCCACTACAAACTAATATGGCGAAAATACCGTCAAAAATACCGAAAAAGCTCAACTTTAAGCAACCATAAATCCTGAACCATTGATCCTAGAGGATTGAAACTTCGACTGCTGGGTACAAATCTACTGAATTACATAGCAAATACATCATAATTTATTGGAAAAAGGCAGAAATTTTGAGTCCGTCGAGGTAAAGAGCAGCCCGATAACGTACTACCGAGCGTACTTAGTTAGTGTTCAAATCCCGCTCAGATTCTAAATTTTATCTCCTAAACCCACAATTCTTTAAAAAATTTTTTTTGAAATAATGCATTGTCATCCAGTTCTGAGCTATGTTTAAAATTTCAAGTCTCTAGCTCATCGGGAAGTTAGTTTAAAATCAATTGCAAAATTTGTACGGAACAAACAGACAGACAGACAAGAAAGCGAGCTAATAAAAATGTGGTAAAATGAGTCCAGGCAAATAGTCGTACTATAGTAAATCCTCTATAGTCGCAAAAGGTCGCACACGATGAATGCAAAAAAGATATCCCCTCCACTATAGTTATCTGATCTCGGCCTGGGTATACCGGTGTGAACCACTACTAATGCGACGCGGAGAGTCGCAGTTCAATGGCCCGCGCGTCCTCACAATGTAATACCAATATAAAATCTTTTTTATTATTACTTATTTTTTTATGAAACTTTCACCAATATATTTGTGGCATTTTTCTGATTAAAATAAGACCAAACACGATATAATTTCAACTGTATTTAGTGGTTTAATTGACGATGAAAGTTTCGGGCGCAAGAAAGGACAGCGTATGGGAAAGAAAGAAACGCGGAGAATCGCAGTCGCTTCGGCCTCGCGCGGTCTCTCTTTACACGCGCTGTCCTTCTCTACGTTTGGCTCGGTCTTTGAAGCTCAAAAAAATAGTGTCCGTCTACGAACTTTGCAAACGAACCTCCCCGAGGCTTTTTCGACTATAGACGATATACTGTATTACTTTTAACAAAATTATTACAGTTAAAATATCGCCAATTTCTTAAGAATGTGAATTTAGTGTTTAGATACTATTTGGACCCATTGTGTATGTTCCACGAGTAAAATTAAGAAAAAAATGTCATACAAACACAAGCTTATAAATATTAAGTGTATAAATCAATTCGTAGCATTTTCTTCGCGAATTTGTTGATTATTTGCAAATAATTGAAATATATTCTACTATTGAAAATAATCTCCATCACATTTTTTAACTATAAATAATTAATGAATCTCTAAATTGATGGCTGAAAGATTTGAATTTAAACTGAAACTATAACTGATTAATTATGGAGGTTACGAATTAACTTGTACATCTAATGCTTTATTACAAATTTCTATCAAAAATCTGAAATAACTTAAATAATTTTTCTTTTGATATAGTGTGGAAATACATTAATGGTAACATTTATTGCTTCGGAGTGTAATTAATTTTTACGAATACAGAATTGACATGTATCAAATTGGATCTATACAAGTACATTAAAACCTCGATTCAAGAAAACGGAAACCGTAGGATGTACGAAAAACGAATATCCTCTCCACTGCGGGACATACCCCGCGAGGGGCCAAGAAGCTCGAGCTGCCTCGGTCGCTGAGTAGTGTAAAATGTAAACATGCCGTGTAATAAAATGCGGGATCGGGTACGTTGGTGTGAGACACTACTAATCCAATTCCAAAACTTCTTTATCTTCCATTATTTTTTATGATACTTTCATGAATTTATTTATGGCATTTTTCTGATTAAAGTGACACTAAACACGGTATAATATGAACTGTATTTAGTGGTTTAATTGACGGTATGTAGTGCGCCTTCGGCTCCGCTGTTCGTATTTACACGTGCTGTCCTTTTCCACATTCGATGCGGTCGGCGAGGTCATAAAGAAAAAATAGAACCACATGATCCAAGAAACAGCAGGGACACGGGGATTTTCTTAAATCAAAGCTTTACTCTATGCCCCATACTGTAAGCGGTCACATCTTGGTGAAATATTCTAATGCTTTTAACCAGACTTTTATGATAAATAAAAATGAATTGCATCAATTGCAACAAAGGGGAGTTGAATAGAAAGAGTCTAGCACAGGCTTGTGCGAGAACCCGAAATTCGGGACCCGGGTCGGGTTCGATCGAGTTCGGGTCGGATCGGGAATTCTCGGCCGAGAATAGTCGGGCTCCCGAAAGTATGATACGCTTCGGGTTCCCGAAAGTCTCCGGCAGCCTATGTCTCTTCGAGACTCCGAATCTTTCCGACTACACACGAACGTATCGAGATCTCGAGAGGGAGAGCGGGTATTGAGGAAAAGAGACGGCGCGCGGCGTAGCGGTTTTGAGACGCCGATACCATCTAACTACACACCTACATTATATCTATATCTATATAGGTAAACAATCTATGTATAGATACGATGCATACGATGAATCTCACAAGCGCTACATATTATAACGAACATACAGGGTATATATTATGTATAAATTATATATGTATGTGTGAATTAAAAAATTTCAACTAAATGCAAGTAGCGTAATGATATTAATATTTATTGTATGTAAAGAATAGAGATAATTATTTTACAAAGTTTGACAAGAAAAATGTAATCCACATAATCAAATTATGCATTACTAATTAACTATAATTAAATTGAAAGTATATTATTCTAATGAGACAATAAATTTGTTAACAAATGTTTGGTAATTATAAAAATTTAGTACAAACGAGAACACGTGTAACGTGTTAGTTACTTACATTTAGTATTTAGTATTTATTTATGTATTTAAGTATACTTACTTCATATTAGGGGATAGAGGAGGATATGATTAAATGAAGAAAAAATGACGTAATCACAAAAATATATGTTTTATTTTAAATTGTAATGTAGGAAACAAATTTCCTCGATATTTGAAGATAATAATCGGGTCCGATTTGGTGTCACTATGTTCCCAACTGACGAAAACAAGCGTTCGCTTGTACTTTACGTCGCGGGAATGACAAGATAACTTCTTGCTACTACGCACAATAATGGATATTGAATTTGGCATTTCCACCAATTTGCAATGTCTGTATCTCTCGATACAACTTCGACGCTTAAATACGTGCATTTTTCTTCTCAAACTTTGTAAAACAATTATCTCTATTCTTTACATACAATAAATATTAATATCATTACGCTACTTGCATTTAGTTGATATTTTTTAATTCACACATGAATTAAAATTATCTGCCCCGTGGCAGAATGTTTCCGATCGGAGGCATTGAAACGGATTTTAGAGAAAACATTCACAATTTAGAAGTATAAAATATTACTTTACGGGGTTAAAACTGATGGGAAATGAAAAGAGGCTTATTAACGAATGAAAAACAACAAAATAACATAAGCGTCCATTTCTTATAACAAAGAAACGAGAAAATAAACAAAATGTTACACGGAAAAAAGTTACCGATTAATACAACTGCTGGAAGAAAGTTTCCGATTCGATTTACATTGTCCAACACCAAATTTGTTCAACAATTACTGTTGGGCGATTCTTATAGAGTTTTTTGCGCTGATTCCGAATCTGTCCTTAATTTTTTCCCTAGACGCACAGTTTTTGAGAAACATGATTTTGAAAAAGAAACATATTTTTCAACTTTAAACAAATATTGTGATGTTATTATAAAAGATATTGAATTGTTCTTTGCAGCAAAAGATTCTGCAGACTTTCCCGAATACAGTGATATCCAATATTAATACATTATGAATGTTTAAACATATTTAAATAATCGTTAAAGATGGACAATCACCACTTTCGCACCAATTTGTGCGGATATTTTTCAGTTAATCTTAAAAGATAAGGGCTCAGCGAAAAATCGAACTATATCACGCTATAGGGCAGACTTTTATCTTGAGAAACCATCCTTTGAAATCATCCCTGACCAGCAACATCGACGTTTTTTTCGAATCAGGAAGCAAAATATCTTCGCCCGACATGAGTTGCCGCCAGATACGACGAAATACGGCGCGGCACTGGCGGGAACTCATGTCGGTCGAAGATATTTTGCTTTCTGGTTCGAAAAAACGTCGAAGTTGGAAACTTGAACGGATGGTTTTTCAAGATAAAAGTCTGCTCTATCGCGTGGTATAGTTTGATTTCCCGCTGGACCCTTATTTTTTTGGTGGCGTAATATCATTTGTTTTTCAATATTTAACTATGTTCCACCAATCCGATCGTCTTGAAACTTTAGTATATATTAGATAGGTAACAGGTTCTTGAATTTTTTGGAAGTGGTCACTCGAAGGGTTGCTTGCAATTCCCACTCTTAAAAAATTAAATGATTTTTTCTACCCTTAATAATTTAATCACAATTGTGAAAAAAATATATGACATAAAGGAGGTAAGTTCGAGTATTTTCGTTTTTTTTTATCTGAATATCTTAATTAATAACCGAGAAAAAAATGATACAATTTAGGGTATTTACCCTCATATCACCCTTATGTGAAGGCTTAGCGACTTAAAATTTTAGGGGGTTATCTTTCAACCTAAAACCAATGTTTTCCACACAATTTCAATAAAAATGCAGGGTGGGGCCGATTCATCATTCTTAGTCTCCTAGACCCTTTAACCTCTAAACAAGGGGCCACGGAAATCGTAATCTCCCCAAGATACTTAATAAGTAGACTGCTGATTTTTATATAAAATAAAAATTTTCTATGTCAATTGGACGAAACAGAATTTAAATAAAAACATTCTTACTCTCTTAGTAGTTTTAATAAGCCCAATGTAAGGCAAAAGAGTTCTTAAATTCTTCTAACGTTTTCATAGTTTTGTACTTTATATCGACTCAGTTTTAAATATCATAAATGCATATAATCCGCAGTCTGTTAATAAGTAGTAACAATCCTCGTACATACTCGATCGTAGTTCCATACGAGATTCAGGTGTGGACAATATGATCGCGAACATCAATTAACAGAAAGCGCTTAATAGGTGAAAACTATTTCTATTTCGTTTAATTTGCTTGTCATTTTTTAGTGTAGTGCAGATTATAGTAAAGTGTTTTTTTAATAGAAATAAGGTAATAAACAATTAATTACATGCAGGAGTATGTATGTAAATAAACAATTGAATGTCATTCAAGTAATAGAAACATTTATTACAGTGAGGAGTGTTCAATGTGCTTATCATTTATCTTGTTGAAATATTTATGTGAAAAATCCTTAAAATCATTTATGTTATAACCAAATAAGAAAAAAATGAGAATCACCTAGTATTTATGAAAATATTAGTTTAACGCTTATAAATAATGAAGAGTACAGGAATAAGTATCTGAAATTTGTAATATTTATTAAGGACTTCATTTAGTTATATTTTATTCAAATGTGTATAGTATGGCTCACAATTATACAAAAGTAACGTTCAATAAATACGTTGGTTTATTTAAAAAATAATTTCACAGGACGAGCTATAATAACTACAGGGTGTCCCGAAATTCGTGCACGTCCGGGAATTGGGAGGTTCCTGAGGTCATTTGAAACGACATTTTCCTCTGAAAAAATGGCCGCCGCGGCTTTGTTTAGGAGTTATTATCGAAAAACATGGACCAATCAGAGCGCGACATAGCACGCCGCGCTGGCAGCCGAGCGTTGGTGGTACGCCGCGTCGTGACATCACAACGAACAAGAGTTTCTCGATGATGTGAATCCTCTCCGATTTCAATGAGCTTTGGATAACTTGTCAAGACCATCTGAATCACAGTTCTCTTTAGACCTTTTGGCTGTCGGCTTTATTTTACGAGATAACCGCGAAAAACTTTACTTGTAAATCCATGGGCTCGATGTACTAGCTCCACTCCGATTTCAATAAGGTTGGATATGTTGTCAAGACCATTATTCTGAACAACATTTCTCTTTAGACTTTTTGGCTGTCGTCTTTAGTTTACGAGATAATCGTGAAGAACTTTCACGATTCATATGGGTCAATTCATATGGGTGTTCATGATAGCGAACACGGTTTGCTAATATCTCCGAAAGTCAAGCCGACAGCAAACTATTTCAAAGGAAAAAGATATTTAAAACGCCGAGTTTTATCAAATATTTCAAGGTCATTCAAATCGGTGAAGACCCACACATCATCTTTACCCGACTTACGGCAACTTTATCCGAACGAGAGAAGAAGCAGAAACTGATTGCATTAAAAACTCACTTATTCAGTCGTAAATCCATTTGTTGCTTCGAAATGTGTGTCATTGGGTCACTCGGTGACGAACTGCACAGATGTCTTCAGGAATACGGCAGTACCGAAAGCTAAGGGACGTACGGCCAGGTCAACGAACTGGTGATAAATAGTTGGTATACGACAGCCTAAGGCCTAAGGGATGCGCAGTCAAGTCAACGATCCAGACTTTCACTTTCACTTTCGAATCGATAAATAAATCGTATGTTTATTTCACAAAGATGCCTTGAAATTTTTGCCCCCTCACGATCACTGTTCACATTTGTCAACACAAATGGTTATGCACTAATAACAATTGCCATATCCCTTGTAATGCTGCACAAATCACAACAATCAGGTATGGCGATCACTAGACTGCGGATTTCCTGCATTTGTAGCAAAAATGAGTATGTGCATTTTAAGACAGTAGAGAGATTAAAACAATTTAAAAACACCAATTCACGCAAATTGACACGCACCCCGGTTAGGTCAATTTTTTTTTCTAAGTAATCAGATGTTTTTTCGCTTCCTAACCATATGATTGTTGTTAAACCATCGTAAAAAAACTTTTCGGAAAAATATTTTTGGAGTTCTTTCGGTCACTAGTCATTTACGGACCTTTTTTCTTTTTTTTGTTAAGGGGGGGGGGGGAATAAGGGCAGCTGACCGCTGTTTGTAAAAGATATAATAAAAAGCAGCGAAGTTATTATACCCATCATCAGGACTTTTTCTAGACAACAATAGTTACAGTTGTTCGAAGCATAAACCTCGTTCTTCATAACATGTAGGACACTTTCCTTTTCACTTGACAGAAACAGATACAACAATATCTCTAGACCCTAATAAAACACTGGATTTATTAATGAATAAGACACCCAGTAAAGATCAAAGACTTAAGAGTTAATTCGATGCACAATTCCATATAAAAAAATGTTAAGTAGAGCTGCAATACAGTCCGTAAATGACTAGTGGCCGAAAGAACATCAAAAATATTTTTCCGAAAAGTTATTTTAAAATAGTCTAAACATAGTTAAAAAATCTTTTTACAATGATTTAACAACAATCATATGGTTAGGAAGCGAAAAAACATCTGATTAACTTAGAAAAAGAAATTGACCTGACCGGAGTGCATACCTGTCTTCAGAAAGGTCTTCAAAAAGTCTTCAGCGGTTCCGCAGTCGGAGACCATAGCCGTTGCACCAACTTTTTTTTTGTGAAACATGTTTATTATTACGTTCAGGTAGAATCATATATATTAGGTTACAATAAACATAGAAAAAAAATACCTATCTAATATTGCAATGAATAGCTATTTGATGCTCGTAGGTATAACTTATAGCTAAGCTTCTTTGGCGTTATCTTAGGATTACTAACTTATGGTCTATAGAGCTCGGTTCTTATCTCTAAATAGTCTTGTGGGAGTTACTTTTGGGGAAAAAGTTAACATAAAGAAAAAATCCATACACTATTTACAATATTACTGAGTACTTAATGTAGTCTTAGTCTATTGGAGTAACGAGGATTGTTATTTGTTCTTAATCTCTGTGCGCGTTGCTGGAGTTGAAATGCGGATCTTATTCTGCGATTATTGATATCTGACATGTGGGTATCTACGGGCGATAGCCACCAGTATTTCTTAAAGTTGAGTCTGTGGAAGTCTAAATAGTCTATTGTTGGGAGTACTAATGAATATATAAAGTTGCTGTTTGTGTTGAAATCGCTGTGGCTGAACGCAATGCGTTTGTTTGCTTTGTTACGCCTCCAGTGGTATATTATGTTTTGGTTGTCAGCGTTTTGTATAATTCCAGTCTTATCGCAGTATAGAAACGCCTGGGGGGATAATTATCCCGTGGTTAATTGTCTTTGGATTGTGTTTGGGTCTATTTCTGTTAAGAATTTTATTACCTGGTTATCTATGAGTGGCATATTACAGTAGTAGTCTCTGTTAAGTTTGATTACAAATGAGTCGATACGGGGGATGTTGGCTTTGTCGTATAAGGTTTTGTTTCTTGTGAATCTTTGCCAGTTGGAGTGTTGTTGGAGAGTTGTGATCTGTATGTTCTTAGGCAAGCACGGAGGCATTTTCTTTCAAAGGCTCTTAACTGTTCCATATTGGAATGATTGCAATTCCACCATATTGGGGCTGCGTAGGTGATTATCGGTCGAATGAGTAGCATGTAGAGGATTACTTTTGTTCTATTGGATATATGGTTATTGTAGAATAGTCGGCTGTTAGCATGGAAGGCTTTTTTGGCTTTGGTGATTTGAGTACTGATATGTATATTGCCTCTTAGAAGGTAATCGATATGAATTCCTAGGTATTTGACAGATTTTCGGTGTGTGGTTTGAATTTGGAAGTTTTTGTCGCCGTTTTTTGCTGGGTAGGAAAGGTAGTGGAGTGGTTTTCTGAATAGAATTGTTTCACATTTGGTAGGGTTGATTTTAAGGTCCCAGGTTGTGTAGTATTGGTTTATCTTTTCGACTAAGTTTTCTAGATTGATTCTGGTGGTGGTGGTTTTGTTGCTGTGGGTATAAACTATGAGGTCGTCGGCAAAGGTTAGAGCGTAGGAATTTTTGTTGTTATTGAGTTCAAATAGTCTGGTTAAGTCGCTTAGGAAGATGTTAAACAAGATCGGTGAGTTTACTGTGCCCTGTTGGAGACCTTCAGAGATGTGGAAAATTTCAGAGGATAATTGAGTTCCGTCCCAGGTGTAGAAAGTCTTATCTTTAATCATGTTCCATATTTGAAGGATGAGCCATTCAGGGAATTTCTTTCTGCTTAATTTAAATAGTAGACCGTTGAGCCACCCAGAGTCGAAGGCCTTTTCGATATCAAGCAGAGCTGCACCTACTATTTGGCTTTTGGCTACTAGAGTGTTAAGGTCGAATAAGAGCTTATGTACTGCACGTGTTGTAGAGTGTTGATACTTGAATCCGAATTGATAGTCCGGTATTATATTATGTTTATTGCAAATGTGAACAATTTCTGTGTTTATGAATGCTTCAAAAACTTTGCTTAAACTGGGCGTAAGGCTGATCGGTATGTAGCTTTTGGGATCATGGGGATTTTTATTGCTTTTTAGTATCGGAAGGACTTTTGCTTGTTTCCAGGCTTTGGGAAAGTAGTGGTGATTTATTGCGTTAGTAAATGGAATTGTAAGGTTGTATATTATGGATTTTGGCATGTGTTTAAGGGCTATTGGTGGTATATTGTCTAGTCCGCTCGATGTTTTATTAGGGAGTTGTTTGATGATTCGTTCTATTGCTGGATAGGAGCAGAAGTGGTAGGGTCGGTCTAAGTCTCTTTTGGGACTGATGGCCAGGTTGTTGTCAGCGAATTGGGTGCAGATGGTGGATGTTGTTCTGTTGTGTTTTAATTTACTTTTTGTTTTCTGCTACGGAGTCAACTATGTTTTTGAGGGGGAGTTTGCATTGAGATTGTGTGGTGAGTTGATAGCTTCGTATGTTGCTCCAATTATGTTTAATTTGTCTCTGGAGGTTGAGAAAATGTATATGTTGTTTGTCTTGTGTATTTTATCTAGGTTGCATTTACTTCTGACAAGGGTTTCTGTTTCGTTAATGTGGATGTGTATGTCATCTAGTTGCGTGTGCTACTTCCTACGGAAGATGGAATTTATCTTCGGAAAGAATGTTTCCGGCTTGCGAAAATCTATTTTTTTAATTTGGGTGGTCTAGTAAAATCATGGTCTTTGTGAAAATCATGGATTAGCGATATTAAGAAGCTTTTGGCTTTAAGCAATTTGCGTATGTTGTAATTCAGGTATCTGTGTGTATTATTGATGTTCTTGAATTTGGGGATGGTAGTGTCAATTGCTGAGATGATGGCTGTGTTAATGAGTGCGAAATTGTCGTCAATTTCTTCTATTGTGAGGTTGCGATTGATAGGAATGTGGATAGTGTAACTCTTGTTTAGGTATTTGTAATACTTTTTCCAATTAGCTACTTTGTAATTGGTGTGTTGGGTATTGTGGATAGCACTCCAGAGAGGGGAGCAGTGGGTAGATAGGTCGACTTTGAGGGTGATTGCTGCGTGGTCACTGTCGTATGGTAGAGTTTGCACTTTTCCGTTAAGGTCGTCGAGGGATGTTAGTCTGGAATCGATGATGAAAATATCTAGGTAGGTGTTGGCAGATTTGAAGGTTGGGTTTATTGAGGTTATGATTTTGGTCTTGTAATGATTCCAAGGTCATTTTCCCATTGTCTCATGTATCTACCTCTTTGATTATCTATCCTATCCCCTCATGCTTTTCGTCTGGCATTGATGTCGCCTGCGATGATATAGAAATTGTGATCTCTGTGGAGGTCTAACGCTTTGAATAAGTTGTGTAATTCATGGTAGAATAACTTTCTGTTGTCAAATTTGGCGTATATACTTATTATATAAAGATTTTTTCTGTCAATTAATTTAAACTATCGTAAATTCTAAAATTTGGTTTACCCTGGAGGTTGGGTAGTGGATCTCTTCGCAGGGGATGCTCCTCTTGATTAGGATGGCTGTGCCGCCTCCTTGTGTGGCGTTGGGTCGATCAGTCCTGAAGCATTGGTAATCCTTGAATGTGATGAAGTGTTTTCGGTTTAGCTTCGTTTCGGTGAGCAGGAGGGCATCATGCTTATGTTCTTTGATGAATTGTAGTAGGTCCAATCTTCTGGTGTTGGTGATTACAGAGTTGACGTTAATTGAGGCAATGTTTATCTGGTGGTTTCGTGGTGAGCAGTTGAATTTTTATGTGGTAAACCATGAGTTCAGAATGAATTCGATGTTGCTTGAGTTTGTGGCAATTTGGGCTGCCAGACTTTGTATTTGGTTTAATATAAGTGATGTTATTTCCTTTTTAAAATCTTGTATCCAGCTGGGTTCGGTTGACTGATGTTCTGTGTTGCTTCCTGAGGATCTTGAGATGTTGATGTGCTCGTAGCTGTCAATCATGGGCCTTTCTATTTGGCTGCTGGTTGTGCGTTGAGTTACCGTTGGTCTGTGCGATGCTGCTTGAGCATTGAGTAGGAAATGTTTTTGTTTACCATTGTGGAGATTCTATCTATTTTTTCCATTGTTGATCTGTTTTGGTGTGCAGCTTGGGCTCTTTTTCTTTCAATCGCGAATTTTATGAACGGGCATCCTTTGTAGGAAACTGGGTGTCCGTTTTGTTTGCAGTTTGCACATTTAAGTTGTGATTTGTCAGCCGTTGCGGCTATGAGGCATTTTCCCGATTCATGTGATTGCGCACATTTCACACATATATAATTGAGGTGGCAATTCTGGCTAGCGTGTCCTACTCTCTGGCACTTTTTGCATTGGAAGACCGTAGGTTTCTTGAGGTGCTCCCATCTAATTCTCTGGTGCGCCAGTGATTTGATTTTGAATAGCTCATTGGTTTTGCTGTCTGCTGAGCGTTGAACTAGGTGGTGGTATCTGTTTTCCTGAGTCTTGTCAAAGTTAAACTTGGTTAGTTTAATGATGTTGATCTGTGGAAGGTTGTAGCTCTTGAGTTCCTCCGTTAGCTCTTCTAGGCTGAAGTCTCCTCTGATGCCTTTGATGATTAGTCATTTCGGTTTGAGGCTCCTTGGGGTGTAAAAGAAGTGCTGTATCTGCTCTATTTTTAATTTTTCTATCGTTGTTTGATGGTGATCAATATGGTTCAGATATATTCTGTGGTGGTCATTGCTAACTTGCCTTAAGGTGAATTGCTCTTTAGGGATATTGAGTTCTTTGGCTATTTTTACTAGCGTTGTTAATTTGGTATGCATAGCAATGATCGGTGGCGGCCTTGGTTGTTTCTTGGTAGAAACATTGTCCGTGTCTCTAGTAGTCTTTAGAATTGGATGGTATATTTTCTAATTCCATCGTATCAACATCCGGTAGGATGTTGTAAATGTTATTGTTGGTATCTGCTAATACATTTGTTGTTGATTGGGTCTTCTGAGTAGATTTGCATGTTTTCTTAGGGGAGGCCCAGTTTCCATCTGGCGGAGAGATGTTGATGTCAGCGGTACTTGTTGATGGTGTTGTTGGTAGGGGCGTTAGGTTTGCTTCCTCGTGCTTTGTTGAGGTTAGGTGCTATTTTCGACTTGTTGCTCGGCCTGCATTCTTTGAAAAGATTATTATATAAAAGGCCTAGCTGAATTGAATCTAGTTTAGGCACTTTTTGCTCTCTAGAGGTTAGCCATGGATGTGGAGACTCATTCTCTTTGTATTGGATCCGTGGGGCATTGCGCCAGGGGTTTCATTGCGCCAGGTCTCCAGCGGCTCCAGTTTTATACTCTTAATTCCACTGCTAGCAGAGTACTTTATTGATCACTTCAGCAATCACAGATCCCACTGTTAATTCGCACTACGTGGGGGAGGCGAAGACCTTCCCTGATCTCGGAATCGCAAATTATTCACGGGAGTCAGACCGATGCTCTCAGTTCAGCTGCGCCACAGCGACTCCGCCGCTGCACCGACGCCGTTAAAATTACCTTCGAATTATTCGAATATATGCACATAGTATAATTTTCGTTTTTTATACTACGCAAGTTTTAAAGTCTGGAAAATGTTTCTCTGAACGTAGGAACGTTTAATATTACATAATATATTTTTAAGATTCAAGAAAGGTAAGTATAACTTAGGAAAAACGCCGAAAAAAGTGGTTTTTATTTTTTTCAACTATGTTGCACCACTCTCAGCAATTTGAAAAAAATTGAGCATACTTACGATAATATCTCATTGTTAAATTAAATCTGAGATAGCACCTTAGATTTCTATATGAAATCTGCATTTTTCCGATTTTTTTTGTGTTTTTCATTTTTTACAACCAAAGTTTGCAACGGAAAAATCTGAAAATGATACCTAATATGTGAAAATGGGCCAAAAACTGGTTTTTCGATTTTTCTCAATAACTACCCTTACAGATGAGATATGGGGCTGAAACTTGGCAGAGAGGGGTCTTTTTGGATAGGCTATCGAATGTGGTCCAAGCTCGATTAAAATCCCGCCGGAGGCGAATTTCACTATCCGGTACCAAACCCGGGTATAGGGTTTCATTCGAATAACCCAGAGAATAAAAATTTATTCGAATAAATTGAAATGAAATTTCATTCGAATAACCCAGAGAATAAAAATTGCGAATAACGTGACTTTATTCGAAATAACGACTAAATTTTTATTTGAATAAATTTTTATTCGAATGAATTTTTATTCGAATAACCCAGCAAATAAAAATTTATTCGCAAAAACCCAGCGAATAAAAATTTATTTGAATAGCCCAGCGAATAAAAATTTATTCGTAAAGCCCAGCGAATAAAGATTTATTCGAATAGGCCAGCGAGCGAATAAAAGGTATCGAATGACATCGCGTCATCGACAGCGACTCGACTCAACATTCGACACGCATCAGCGACGTGTATGTGTATGAATAAATATGTGAGTGCAGTCTAGAGAGTGAAGCCAAGAATCGTGGCAGTAAATGTGTGTGTGTCCCGAAATTATTTCGAATAATGAATAACGTTACAGATTTATTCGATCCTATTATTAGAATAATTGTTTACCGAATAAAATCATTATTACATTCACGAATAAATCCTCATATTTTATGTATGTTTTTTTTATTTCTTATTACAAATAAAATGTGCTCAAAATCTAGAGACGGTTGCCATTAGGTAAATTTAGGCAGTTGCTTAGATAAAATTGATTACAATATAGAAAAAAAAGCGAAAAAAGGCACATACAGATCAAATTGAGTAACGTCCTCCTTTTTCGAAGTCGGTTAAAAAATAATGATCGATGGTATTGTACTGCTTGTGTTAAAAGAATCACTGTTTAGTTATGTATTGTATATGTCATCAATCGTCAACCTCAACCCATATCTCGTCTCAGTCTCAGCCTCAGGCCTCAGGGCCTCGAGTTTCGGCGTCTATTCCTACCCATAAAGACTGTCGGCATGTGCTGTGCCGCCATCACGGCTGCGCTTATTCTCGGTCTTTATTCGCTGCCGTCATTTAGAATAACGAATAACGAATAAAAGTCCCGGGATTTATTCGTGAATAACGAATAACGATTTATTCGTTATTCGCAAGCTACGAATAATTCTCGGCGAATAAAATCGTTATTCGTTATTCTCGAATAAATTCCGGGACTTTATTCGCTATTCCTTATTCGTTATTCGAAATAAGATTTGTTCTATTCCTTATTCGTTATTCGAAATGAGAAGTTCTTCACGATTGTCTCGTAAACTGAAGCCGACAGCCAAAAAGTCTAAAGAGAAATTTTGTTCAGAATAATGGTCTTGACAACATATCCAAACCTCATTGAAATCGGAGTGGAGCTAGTACATCGATCCTGGATTTACAAGTAAAGTTTTTCGCGGTTATCTCGTAAAATAAAGCTGACAGCCAAAAAGTCTAAAGAGAACTGTGATTCAGATGGTCTTGACAAGTTATCCAAAGCTCATTGAAATCGGAGAGGATTCACGTCATCGAGAAACTCTTGTTCGTTGTGATGTCGCGGCGTACCACCAACGCTCGGCTGCCAGCGCGGCGTGCTATGTCGCGCTCAGATTGGTCCGTGTTTTTCGTTAATAACTCCTAAACAGAAACGCAGCGGCCATTTTTGCAGAGAAAAATATCGCTTCAAATGATCTCAGGAACCTCTCATTTTTCCGGGACGTGCACGAATTTCGGGACACCCTGTATAACAATCCAATCGCTTCTTCATTCAGAAAATTTTTACTAATTTTTATGTGAAGTTTATCCACACGCCCTGTGCTTTGATTGTTCTTTAAAAAGTGTCTTCCCATCTTCGAGTTAATTTTAATATAATTTTTATAAATGGATCATCACTGGACTGCGGGTTTTATGCATTTACGACAAAAATGGGTAAGTGTAATTTAAAACAGTAAGAACATTAGAAGAATTTAAAAATACTGTTACATTATTTTCAACCTATTGTCCATCTTTCTTAATAGAAAGACAATAAATTTCTGTTGTACTCCAGTTTGTTGCAATTGGGATAGAAAATTTTTATTTTGCATAAAGACACGCTGTCTAATCATCAAATTTTTCGTGCTTTTTCCAATTTTCCAAAGTTTTGATAAAAGTGAAACCTCGCAATTGCAATAAATTACAACTACCATCTACAGTAATGTCCCATTTTAAGTCCGCAGGAGGAGACTGCTCTATAGGTTAGTACAGGAGGCTACTTCGCCTACCCATTCCACTGGGAGGCACACCCCATGAGGGGCCGAGAAGCTCGAACTGCCTCGGTCGCCAAGCAGTGTAAACATGCCGCGTAATCGGATACCGGGTGTGAACCACTAGTAATCCAATTACAAAACTTCTTTATTTTTCATTATTTATTTATGGGCTTTCACCATATTAAGCCTTTACCAGCCTATTTGTGGCATTTTTCTGATTAAAATTACACTAAACAGGATATAATTTCAATAGTATTTAGTGGTTTAATTGACCGTATGGAATAACTTTAGGACATAGAAGAGGATAGCGAGTGAAGAAGAAAGAGAAACAGCGACCGCGACGATCGGCAAAAGTTCAAAACTTATTGTATTGATTAAAATACCAATGGGATGCTAACTTTTCTATTTTCAATTTTCTTCTTATACAACCTTTCTCAAGATATTTGCCACATTTTTCTGATTAAAACGAGTCGTTTAAAAACCTCCAACGAGCTGTAGTTCCGTCAATTTGCAAAATTCTAGTCTAATTCCTTGAGAACATATTTTCGAGATGTTAAGTTGTTTATGTAAAAATATGCTATATATAGCATATGTTAAATATATGATAAATTATAAATTATGCTTCACATGTATAGTAAATATGGGTAAAATTGTATCTTGTTTGGTGTCATTTTACCACGTTTTTATTAGCTCGCTTTCTTGTCTGTCTGTCTGTCTGTCTATCTATCTATCTGTTAAGTGACAAATTTTGCAATTGATTTTAAACTAACTTCCTGATGAGCTAGAGACTTGAAATTTTAAACATAGCTCAGAACTGGATGACAATGCAATATTTAAAAAAAAACCTTTAAAAATTTAACCTTGCACCCGCCAGCGCGTGACGTCATCGCGTTCAGCGTCCCCACTCTACTACGTGTACCCACTCTGACTCATCCCCACTCCACTGACCCGTTTCGCACCGATGGAGTTCAAGCTCCGTGCGGTGTATACATAGTTACTACGTATTATTATACTATAATGTTTGTTTACCAAGCGAAAGAACAGTTACACCGAGATTCTCCGTCGAACCTTTATCTTTGATATTTTACCACGGCGTTTCGATATGATGCGATCGCAATACCGTCTGACTACATGTAAATGTTTGAAATCGATTGAAATGTGCGTGCAAGAAAAAGGAGAGGAAGCCTTTTGATGGTGAGGCGCATGTGTGATATAGGTAATAAATAAAATATCGAGTACGAGATTAGAATTCGAACAGTCTGTGTTTGAAAGTGTCAGAAATAATGTGTACAAAAAAAAACGTAGTAAAAAGGAGCAGTTCGTTAATGATGATTTTCACAGGGAAGCCGCCAAATCACCAGGTATGTCATTGAATATTTTACGTTAAATATTTCCTTGAAATTGTTATTTATCTTTATTTAAATTTTGAAATTTTGATAAAATTTTTTGTGAAGAGCTCAGAAATATTAGACATTCCCTTTGTAAATAGTGTGATAGATTATTTCAGCGATCGAAAACTAACTCATTTTCAGATTTGTCGTCCGTGGATACAGCTGCCTGCTATTACCAAATCGACGAGGAGTTCCAGACCATCCGACAACACATTCCAGATATATTCACAAATACCAGTATGTATACACAATTATACGAATTTATGTATTATATGTTTCAACAGTTTATTCATTTTTTTTACCATGTTTTTTTATTACTTTTGTCACGTTACAGATGAGACTCATGCGGACTAATTGGAACGTCGAGCTGTAGAGAGAGAGCGAGGGAGAGAGCGAGGGAGAGAGCGAGGGAGAGAGCGAGAGAGAGCGAGAACGAGAGAGAGCGAGAACGAGAGAGAGCGAGAGAGAGAGAGCGAGCGAGAGAGAGAGAGCGAGAGAGCGAGGCGTCGCGGGGGTTGGTGAGCAAAGCGAACAGGGGGCGGAGCCCCCTAGTAGGTTTATAATTTCCTGTGTACTTTTTGCGTGATATTGACATGTATTATATAAATTATAATTTTATTGAATAATATATAAATTATAATTTTGTTGAATAATATATAAATTATAATTTTATTGAATAATATATAAATTATAATTTTATTGAATAATATATAAATTATAATTTTATTAAAAAAGCAGATAATTTGTATTATTTTTTTTAATAGTTAAAAAGGATCGAATATTTTATTTTTTATGTTATTTTATAAACGAAGTGAAGTTATTAATTATAAATAAATATGCATATTATTTTTGAGTGAATTTTACTGTTCCGAGTAAATCGTGAACGCCGCGTCGCTTAGCGATGACGTCACAGCGAAGTTGTTTGGCTGTTCTATAAATGGTGTTTGTGTTTACAATGAATATAAACTATTAAAAATTTAACCGTTACACCTCTCCGCGCGATGATCGGTAGTACCCACTCGGTTCCCACTCTGACTCATCTCCATTCCACTGATACGCTTCGCACCGAAGAAGCTTAGTGCGTTCGAGCTCCGTGCGGTGTTTACAAAGTTACCACGTATTATTATGTTTGTTTACCAAGCGAAAGAACAGTTACACCGAACATTCTCCGTCGGACCTTTATCTTTGACATTTTACCACGGCGTTTGTTACTACGTTTTTTTTCGATATGACGCGTCGTAATACCGTCTGAAATTTACTACATGTCTTTGTTATAATCTCATCAAAATTTCACACATACAAGACTAAAAAGCAGAAAATAATTATTTAAATAAAAATAAATTTTTAAAAATACCACATTTTTA
>CM052257.1:2794909-2869458 GCA_028455795.1 Lasioglossum marginatum | reverse complement strand
GTCCTTCAGGATCTGCTTCCATTAGTCTGGCCAATAATTCGTTCTTCGTTCCTGTCGTACCCATATTCTTCGTTCTTAGAATTTCCTTCAGCTCCGCGACTGTATACGTACTCACTCCTTTGCTCATTTCCGCTCTTCGTTATTCTATCTCGATCTCGTTCACAATTTATTAATCGATCACCGTATCACGCACTGTTGGACGTATTCCTCAGCTATTACGGGAAAACTTCTAAGATATTAACCGATTTCCGAATCACACACTATTGGACGTATTCCTCAGATATTACGGAAAAAAAAATTTTCATCCGACATTCGAAAACCGAATAAATCACACTTTACTTTACTTGCGTCGACTCGATCCCACTTCTGATTTGTAAGAGAAGAAATGCTCGGAGAGGAGTTTAATAATTTATTCGATCTTTCGATAGGTTGTTCTCCAAAGACTGAAGGTTCTTCGTACGGATTTCTCTTGTTTTAACGGATTTTTTACACATACATGCACACATGCATTCTCTCCGCGAATTTGACGGTCGTCATTTCGCCAACATACTTTCCAGAAACGGTCACTCGCATACACACACACACACACACACACACATACATATGCTCTCGTCTCTCCTACACTTTATTTTACGTTTAAATCTTGAATGACATTTATAAAGCCTTTTTTACTTATAGAAAATGTAATGTTCCTTTTCACGTCTTCCTAATTCTGTTAACATTACTAAATAAATGTTTATATAAATATTATATACAGGGTCTGTCCGTTAAGTTATCTCACCATTTTTTAGGCATTTCCAGTAGGGCAATTAAAAAATGTTTTAGACAAAAGTTTCTCAGTACTCGGTGAGCTATATGTTCGCATATTTTTAAATTTGAAAAAATGTTTTTTACGTAAAAAAGTAAAGGTCACCTTGACTTTTTTAAATGGTACTATATGTTTTGGACATCATAGGATTGTTTCTGACGTCGAGACGAATTTAACAGTGTACTATGCTATGACCTTGAAATGACCTCAAACTTGAAAATTTTGTGCAAACGTAATTTTAATGAAAAATTATTTCTTACAATATAAATCAAGTTACATCAGATGTTCGAACTGCGATCCATCTTCTACGATACAGAGCTCCGCTCTTTGTATTGGACTTTTCGTTGTCGCCATAATTAGGGCGTCTCGGTTTATGTCTACTGTCGTCGCTTCCCATATTATGTTTGTATTTATCACTTATGGTTCAGAATTATCAGTTTGTCATCGTGTCATCGATCTAATCAGCTTATAGACAGTATTCCTTCAGTCGTAGTTTAGTGTATCACGATTTGATCTTTCAGAATGAGTAAGTTTTCAAATACAGAAAGATGTGATATGTTATCTGTCTTCAGTGAATGTGGAAAAAGTGCACGTACGGCGGAAAGATTGTACAAAGAACGATTTTCAAATAGGATTTGTCCTTCTAGAGAAACGTTCCGCTTTATTCAAAAATCATTGCTTTTACATGGTAAATTTCCTGATGGGAAACATCCTAGTCGCAGTAGACCCGCCACAAATGAAGACAATGCAATATTAGTCCTAAGTTATTTTGAAGCCAATTTGCACGCGTCTATTCGACAAGTTGCAAAAGAATTAAATATGTCGATCAAAAGTATTAATAGAATTACGAAAAGATACAAATATCATCCATTTAAAATGACATTAGTTCAAGAACTGCATGTTACTGATGGACAGCGGCGAAGAGAATTTCTGGCGTGGCTAGCTGCTGCTAATGAAGAGGATCCTGAAATTTTTATGAAAATTATGTGGACAGACGAATCTAAATTTACAAATAAGTGTTTTCAATCGACGAAATCAACGTTATTGGTCAACAGAGAATCCACACTAGACATGAGATCGCAACTTTCAAACTAAAATAAGTGTCAATGTTTGGTGTGGTATTTTAAATAGTCACTTAATCGGACCATATTTCTTCGAAGAAAATTTGACAGCTGCTCGATATCTTAACTTTTTGGAAGAAAAACTTCCACACTTATTGCAAGATATTTCACTGAACATTAGGAATAATATGTACCTTCAACAAGACGGGTGTCCTGCCCACAATGCTATTATAATTAGGGGATATCTTAATAACAAGTTTAGAAATCGTTGGATAGGAACGTATGGTCCAATTCGTTGGCCACCGCATTCTCCGGATCTGTCTCCGTTGGATTTTTATTTTTGGGAATATCTACAATCTGTTGTATACGATACAGCAATCAATAATGTTCAAGAACTTCGAAATCGCATAACAACTGCATGTAATAACATAAACCGAGACGCCCTAATTATGGCGACAACGAAAAGTCTAATACAAAGAACGGAGTTCTGTATCGTAGAAGACGGATCGCAGTTCGAACATCTGATGTAACTTGATTTATATTGTAAGAAATAATTTTTCATTAAAATTACGTTTGCACAAAATTTCCGAGTCTGAGGTCGTTTCAAGGTCATAATGTAATACACTGTTAAATTCGTCTCGACGTCAGGAACAATCCTATGATGTCCAAAACATATGGTGCCATTTAAAAAAGTCAAGGTGACCTTTACTTTTTTACGTAAAAAACATTTTTTCAGATTTAAGAATATACGAACATGTAGCTCACCAAGTACTGAGAAACTTTTGTCTAAAACATTTTTTAATTGCGCTACTGGAAATGCCTAAAAAATGGTGACATAACGGATACACCCTGTATATATATATATATATATATATATATATTTATATCTTATATATATATATCTTATATATATATCTTATATATATCCGTATCCAAAAAGCATCCCGACTGTCCGTCCGGGATTTCTCGAGGAAAACGACGCAGCACTGGATCCGCCCGCAGAGAACAAATGGCCAATATTGCGAAGGCCCATGCACGGGCAATCATCACTTGAAACGAGAGCACATGGGCCACCAACCCGGAGGCGCCGAAGGGATAGGAGCTCTTACGGAACACCACGTCGTCTCGATATTTCGCGGTCCCGACGCCGCCTCATCCCGCTGAAAGAACAGAGCTCCTGCATGGGTGGTGCGATCGCATTCAAGGGAGGCCGAGGCTCCACCGGTCGACGAACGACCGAATTTTCATTTCGCGCTATGGTCTGGGGCCCCAAGGATCCTCGTAGGGACGATCATGGTGGGTGAAATGTCATGTGCGACAGCACACTCTAACCAGGGAAATTCGGATGCGATGTAGGGTGGGGGGAACCGAGATCGATCCGCCGAACGTGCGAGAATCGATGGATCACTGTCGCGCTGGCTTCCGAAACGACAACACGCATTTTGTTTTGATCTAGACGCTCCCGAGCGAAAAATTCCGTCGCGCACAAACCGTCGCCGACTTTCCCTTAGCGGAAATCGAACATCGAGTCGCGCATCGAAGTACCGTGCGAAGTTGTGCGTGCGTGAAAACAAGGTTCCCGTGCGGGATTATGAGGTCCACGCGCCGTTCAACGCGTGACGACGATACCCGCGAGCGAGTCCATTCTTCGGCACGAGGCCTCAAAGGGCAAAGCATAGCGGTAAGTCTTCCAGTGATTCATTCGATATTTTCTTCGCGAGATCTCTTGTCGCGTGAGGACGAACGCTTCTCGTTTCGTCCTCGATTTTTCGCTTGTGCCGAGGCGCAGGGCGCCTCGAGCCGACCGCTCGTGTCCTTCCATTTTGAGCGTTAGAATCTCGAGAGAGTTTTCTCTGGGTATCGCGTTTACGGAAGTTTCCTAAGAGGAGCAGCGTCTCGCGAGACTAATCTCCGAACGTCTCGAATCTTGTGTCTCGCCGATTCTCGAAGCGCGTCCGTCGGAACTCGATCGCGTAACCGTTATCGTACGCGACGAATCGACTTGCGTGCGGAAGTCGGTCATCTGCGTCTCGCACGATCGTGTCGTCCGGGATTCGTATCGTCGCGAGTAAAAATCTGTACGACAACCGCGCTGCGACCGAACACCTATCGTCAAGTTGTATGAAGAGCGCGGGCTCTCGGGTCGCGGCCACGTGACCGCCCATTTTGTAATCCAAGGACGAAATAAACATCTTATAGAGCTCATATTGTCGTTCTTTGATTGTGCCTGCGAGATCCGCCTTGCCGTGAAGGCTATCCTAGCGTCCCCGCGTCCGAACCTTCTGTCCCGTTTTGCGTAATTTCCGATCTGCGTACTTCGGTTTACCCCTCGGTACGACGGTTTGCCCCTCGTGCTCGACTTCTCCGAGCTCGAGAATCGCATCGCGTTTCGCGTGGCACCTCCGAGGTGCCTGGCGCCCGAACGAGTTTCCGTCGACAAAAGGGTGAACCGCCGAATTCCGTTATCCCGGGCAGACCGCGTGTACTCGGCTAAGCGTGGCCTGGTCTCAGCGCCCGCAAGGCCCGGAGTTGGTCATTTTTATTCAGTCATTCCGCTCGATAGAAATTCCCAACGTGATAATATATATATATATGTCGGGACGTGACGGCAGCGACGTAACCCGTTGGCAGTAACGCGTATCGCTTGTCTATTGTACAAGACAATTATTTTGTATTTTGGAATTACACCTCTGCGTAGGATTAAGTTTAGTTCTAAAATAACAATTTAGACATTTAGTTTATTCGTTTCCCGTCGAACAGCTGAAAGCCAGATGCTTGGTCGTGTCTTAGGAATTTTCCAGCGAAAGGGCAATAAATCGTTTCCCATTTCCTGCATCCCTTTACGTGCCGACGCAAGGAGAGATGCGAAATGAGGCCCCCGGAGGGATGGGCTGGGGCCTTGTTGAACGTGACCACGAGCGACAGAGCGGTTTCGGCTACGCTGCAGTATAAAGCGTTTGAGTTTTTGGAAAGTTATCGTCGTGGGCAGAAACGGAAACGGACAGACGAGAGATTGTGTAAGAGGTTCTGCCAGGCTCCGCGAGCGGCGTCCTTCCCTCTATCAACTGACAACCGGTATCGGTCTCGATCAGACGTGGACGTACGCGCCACGTAGATCAAAGATCGTCTAAATAAATATCCGTTGCGACCGAGGAACGTGGCGGGCATTTCGGGCTTCCGCCCTCTCAGAAATCCCGATCCGGGTCGTAACAGAGAAAATTTTGGCGCAGTCGGTAGGACACGACGATCGCCGAGTAAAACCCGGTTGTTCTGCTAGTAAGCTCTCTCTTCTTCTTTCCTCTACTCCTATTTTCGAAGATTATCCACAATGGATGCTGATAACTCAAAAACGGTTCCAAACGCGCCTCCGATTCTTACCAAAGAAGAGCTCTTTGCGTTCCAACAGGAGTTGGTCAGAAGAGAAGCTGCCCTCCTGGAACAGGCCGCTGCCCTCGAAACTGCGGAAAGGGCACGCGAGTCAGCAACCCGCACGTGAGAAATCGAAAATTTAGCGAACTCCGCGATATACGTCTGAACAGCCTCGACTCGAGTGCTCCGCGTTTCCTCCCACGATCTAATTCGATCCCCTATGGCGAAACTCCTCACCCCGATACTGTGAACTTCACAGTTAAACAAGCAGTCGAGTTTATCCCTACTTTCGATGGCAGCAACATGACCGTTCTTCAATTCGTGCGAGCATGTAAACGTGCGCACGAAGTTATACCCCCGCAAGCAGAGCGTACACTAACAAAACTTATCTGCAACAAACTCCGCGGTCGCGCCTACGCCGCCGTGGAGGACGAGGATTGCTCTATCATTTCCGACCTTTGCAACCGTCTGAAGGACGTATTAGGTCTCCACCGTTTCGTCGACCAGTACCGAGGTGTATTGGCGAGCATTTCGCAAGGCGTCACAGAGCACGTGCTCGATTTCATAACTCGCGTGAAAGATCTTCGCGCCGCGATCCTAGATTGCAATCGCAACACCCCCGACGTTAACGCGCTCGCAAAAGAATCCTTCATTCGCGGTCTGATACCCACCTTTTGGACAGAGGTTCGCTCCTACCAGTCGCAAAAGTTAAATGAAGTCTTCGATGAAGCCATATCCGCGTACAGACAGTACGAATTAGATAAGCGACTGTACAGAGAACCCCACTGCGACGATTCCGCCGCGTACACTTCGCGGAGGCGCGATCCGCTCCGCCAGAACATCGTGATACCTTCACACCGCGAAATCGTACGCCTGAACGTCGCGACTACTACGGCTACCCTCCCCGCAACGCTTACGAACCCCGAAATTATACGCCTGAACGTCGCGACTACTACGGCCACCCTCCCCGCAACGAACACGACTCGCGTAGTTCTACCTTCGAGCGACGAACAACGTCGGATTTTCGCCGACCCACACCCACGTATCACGAACCCTCGCGTACCGCGCACTCTTCAAATTCTGGGAGCGCGCCTCGTCCCCTCCCGTCACCGCGCCGACACGAACCTCCGCAGATCAGACAGCGTGACGAAATTCCCGCATGCAACGAGCGTCCAGCGTCCAACCATTACAGCGAAAACGTCACGGAACTTCCGATTAACCGCGAAAATTCGCGAACCTCTACCCGATTCGTTTCTTCTGTAAACTTCGCCACCGACTCCCCAACGCCGCGCATTCGGACAAATGCGCCTCAATTCGCGAAGGAATGCGAATTTTTAGTCGACACCGGGTCGGAGATAAACTTAATCCGAGCGTCCAGCATCCAACATCGATTCAAATTGCGTTGTACAAGTCCAGGGGATCACCGAGGGCGCAGTCAGCACCCTCGGACAAGTAAATATCGAGATCGCCGACGCCATCCCCGCTACTTTCCACGTTTTTCCGGGGAATCTCCCGATTAACATGGACGGGATTTTAGGCTCGCCCTTCTTCCAAGAAGGAGCCGAGATTTCGTTCGCGAAGCGGCAAGTCGCGTGCGATAACATTCATCGATTCCATTCTCAAATCCACGAGGGCACACGATTGAGGCCCGAACCGTCGCGTGCATCGCCGTCGATGCAAACGGTCCAAGCACCGATTATATTTGCCGTTTAGATATTAAGCCAGATGTAGTATTAGGTGACTGCCTAGTCACAAACAATCGCGGAAAGGCATGCCTACGCATGCCGACGCATCGGCCGAAGTGGCAACCTTCTCCCTGCCGGTAATGGAGGTAGAAGAGATCGAGGGCCCCCTTTCCCTCCCTATTCCCAATTCTCATCCTCAAAGTCCACATGCTCGCACAGGCCGTCTGTGCGAGACAATCATTAATGATCAACCCGCGCAAAATCCCGAATGTACTTTGGAAATCTCTCCGCTGACCCTTCACGCTCGCACGAACCGCTCGTGTGAGACGATCCGACAGGATCAAATCGCGTCAAACCCCAGATCCGAATCCGTTTCGGACAATTCCAAGTTCCTAAATTCTCATGCTCGCAGAGGCCGTCTGTGCGAGACGATCGCAAACGATCCTCCGCGTCTCTTTCTTTCCCATACGCTGTCCTTTCTTGCGACCGAAATTTTCACCGTCGATTAAACCACTTAAATACAATTGAAATTATATCGTGTTTGGTCTTGTTTTAATCAGAAAAATGTCAGAAATAAGCCAGTAAAAGTCCCATAAAAAAATTTGAACATTCGATTCATGGTGTCAATGTAGTGGTGTTCACACCAATATTGGTGTGAAGTAGTGGAGCAGTGGAAAGAGTAGGTACTGGACAGCGTTTGCGTAGGCGACCCCGTATAGTATTTGAGAAATTACTGTTTTATTATTCTTGTTTTATATTATATGTATTACATTAAATATACAGGGTGGACATTATAAAGCGTTACAGTCGAAAATCTCCGAAAATATTGATTATACGCAAAAATGTTTCAGATAAAAGTTGTTCAATACCGAGGGGGACATCATATGGTGGAACTTTTATTTTTCCCGGTGGACACACCAAGGTGAGATGAATGTCAACTTTCTTTTTTTAAATGGAATGATACATTTTTTATCCACCATCAAATAGTGCGTTTCAAGACAAATTCAACGACATATGATTCAAGGTCATTCAAGATCAAACTTGTAGTGAAGTTTTTGGTGTGACAGTCCTCGTTTTGGTGTGACAGTCCTCGTTTTGGTGTGAAAGTTCGAAGGCACAAAGTAAAGTACGAAATAAAGCGATCACACCTTTTCTGCATTTCCCTGCAAGTTTGACCTTGAATGATCTTGAGACATAGGTCGTTGAATTCGTCCTGAAACGCACTATCTGATGGTGGATAAAAAAACGTATCATTCCATTTAAAAAAAGAAAGTTGACCTTCATCTCACCTTGGTGTGTCCACCGGGAAAAATAAAAGTTCCACCACATGATGTCCCCCTCGGTATTGAACAACTTTCATCTGAAACATTTTTGCGTATAATCAATATTTTCGGAGATTTTCGATTGTAACGCTTTATAATTTCCACCCTGTATGTATTGTATTTTCAATATATGAATTGGTGGCTGGTGGTTGGATGTGAGATTTCCATAAGATCAACTACCATCAAATTTGCACATTTGGATTTGATGGGAGAACAATAAAAACTAATAGATCTTAAGGACATCTCACATTCAACGTTGGTCCAGCCACCAATTCATATATTGTTCTTACTATACTTTTTTTAAATAAAGTAAGTTGTGAGGTAATAAATACAGATTTCATATTATCAACTTCTACATTAAAATTATACTTTTTCCAAATTATAATCGACAAAATCAATTAGCTATATTTAAAATAATATGAGTAAAGTAAATATGAACCAGTAATAAAATAAAATACATGTATGTATATTACAGTTACAGTTTCCACAAATATTTATACAGAATTCCTCTTTCCCCTCTACCATTTTAGCTTCGCGGTACTGCGATATTTCTCAACATTACAGCACTTTGCCCACAAGAGTCGTCTGCTAGGCGAATTAATCTCGGAACAAGGCAGGCTTATCTGAAGCCGGGTCTATAAGTATACATATATGGTCTATGGTCGTACTGGATCTAGTTCTCAAATTCACTATTCTAAAAGCGTAGAGGACGCTAAAATCACTGGCATTTTAAGGTGACGGTACTACAGATTTCTATGGACACCACGTCCCATAAGGTGTTAGGTCTATTCCTATGTCTCGTCTGTGGCACAACTACTAACACGTTTGTTCGTTGGAACGGCCAGACAATGAAGCTCGATCAACGGTCTGATGATCCGTCATTTCGGACCTGACGGTGGTGCGCAGGCGCAGTTCGTGTTTTTAGTTAATAATCCTTAAGGGAGTAGACTCCTTTTTCCAGGATTGCAAGGGTGCGGGATTCGCGTTCTCATTTTTCGATAATACAAAAATGGGATTTTTCAGTAGTCAAAAACACTAGATAAAAGATCGATCTAGAGTGCTATCGCCCTCAAAAGACCTATTTTTTCGTTTACGAGGCGTAATTTGCATTATTCAGTAGCGTAATTTGCATTATTCGGAAGCATACAATTCCGCATGTAGCTATTGTAGGATCTGGTCCTGGTCTGGTCAACGCGGATAGAATCGCGTTGTTTTCGGACGATACAAATAAACTCAACAACATTAACGATAACAGACAATTTATTACGATTAAACAAACAGACGTTAACATTTACAATTCGCGAAACACGGTATTCTCTCGCTTTCTCGTCTACTCTGTTCGATTCTCTATCTCGACTGCTCTACACGACTCTTTACATTAGACTGATTTCGGTTTTTGAATTGTCGTCGGTTACGCGTCGCGAGCGTTTTTTGCAACGGTTACATATGACTTGTTATCGCTCGCACATACACGCACACACTCATACTTCAGATAACACACAACATATAGTTTGGGAGGTCTTCGACCTCGCGCTGCCGTCCTGACCAGTGACACCTGGCCTCACGGGTCTATGCAACTTCGTCGCTCGATTCGTCGCTGCTCAAGTTGTTTGAGTGCAAGTCGTTGCACATCCACGCCTTCACGTGGTCCGCCGACGAAGATGTTTGTTGTGGTCCCTCGTGTTCGCCTACTTTTTCCTACGACGGTCGTTGCGTAACTCCTTTTCGACAGAGTGGGGCCCCAAGAATTTGTTTGTGAATTTTGATCCGGGTCGCGTTTGCGTCCTTTGGAGCGCCACTAGATCGCCGACTTTATATTTTGTGGCTTCTATGTGTTTATACCACTCGCCAGGTTTCAGGTTTGATAGTCTCGCGATGAGTGGTACCCTAGGGTACCATACTACCACCTAAGGACCCTATTTACGCGTTCTGCCTGGCCGTTTACCTCCTGCTTCTTGAACTTCGATAACCCTCTCGCGCGCTGATATACGGGCCTATCATTTGCTAACACTATATTCGTTTGTATATACAGATCGTGTTTTTTCATCGGCTTGTAGTCGTCTACGAGCTTTTGCACGGCGCGTCGATGTTCTTTATCGGCCACGTACGGCACGTCTACCCCGTTTATTTCGCGACAGTAATCTATATTAAAAATTTCAGAGATGTTCGCGGCAGCCAACTCTATCACTCTGGAGATCGCGATTTGCCCATCCTTGAATGTTAATTCCGTTAGTCGGATAAAGTCCGTCCCTACCAGTAATTGGTGTTCCATCATGTAATCGACATGACACGGATAAGGATCGGGTACTCGGTGCCGTCAACTGATGCTGTGGCCCTAAACTCGCCGTACGCGGTGTTTTCGACTGGCCCTACACCGTGAAACTTAATCGCGCTCTGTTGTAACCGAGGTGCGCCGATCTCGAAATATTTGCTCGCAAGCATGAGACAAATATCGCTTCCGGTATCTATTAGCGCGGTTACCGAGTGATCGTTGATCACGAAATTTTTGTAATATTTATTGCTCAGTGTTTGTGTTACGGTACAAGTATCTCTAACTATTGTTCTGTCTTTTGTGCATTCCTGCGCCCTATGCCCATACTCCCTACACGCGAAACATTTCGAGCCCCTATCTTCGTTCGGAAAATTCGCGTACAAATGATCTCGCGCTCCGCAATTATGGCATCTTCTGATGACGTCTTGATGACGCGGTGCCTGGGTTGCCCTCGGCGTCTCTTCTCCCCACTGCGTCTTGCGACTTCCCATATTAGCTTCAACGCGATGTCGCGGCGCCGAGTCTTCCCGAGGATGGCCGATCCGCCTCTGCCCCTGCCAGCTTGCTCCTTCGCCGGTGTGCCATGTGCACACCGTGGATGAAGGCCCCAATGTGATGCTCCTGAACCCTCCTATCAGCGATGCCCTAGTGCGGAATCTCTGCAGTTTCGCGTGCAATCGCAGTTGCTGGCCTGCACCCCTTCGATCACGTACTCGATGAACTGGGCCTCGTTGATGGTGATGCGGTTTGCCAGAATCGTCTTCTGATAGAAGTATTCCGCGAATGTTTCGTCCTGCTTCCAAACCCTTCTCTCGAATGCTCGACGCGATTCGATCACGGTATCCTTGTTGTAAAAGGTACTTTCCAGCTCGGCCAGTAGATCGTCCGCGGTCATTAATAAATTCTCGACTCCCGAATGAACCCATTCGAGGGCCTTTCCTCCTAGCCGCGGTAATTCCGAGGTGGCCCCGTCGAGCTCGTATGTGACCCTTAAGAGCGTCACTTGCTTTCTCCAGATCTCGAACTTTTCGCTCTGCCCTTCGTAGATAAGAAACATTGCAGTTTGTGATTTGGCCAGCTTTGGTGGGCCGTTCCGTCATGGCGGGGTGACCCTCTCCGTCGGTGGGCCGACGGACTGTCGTTGCATCTCATGCAGTGTGTCGAGTTCTCTCCGTAAGAGCGCCGCTTCGCGTTCGGCTAGTTTCTTTTCTCGTCGGAGCACTCGTATCTCCCTTTGGTGGATTGCTTCCTGGTGGAAAAGGTCTTATTCATTTTCCACGCCTGGTGGATTTTCGTCTGTTCCATCTTCTTCGGTGGAGCGCTCCATTGCCCACTTGCATGTCGGGTTGTGTGCTATTAGGCGGTTTATTAATTCCGTCTTAGTGCCATTCGAACCTAGTCCCAATATGCGTAGTTTCTCCTTCAACTCCGGGACTGTAAAATCGGCGAGTGCTATCGCTGCTTTGTCCATCTCGCAACTGTCACGTCCAGTGGTCCAGCCAGTAACGATAATTGATAAAATCAATCATGAATGCAAATATTTCTGAATTTCGTTTAAAACTTTCTCTAATAAGTTGCGCGGGGAAATAAAATATGAAATATTATAATTAATAATAAATTATCGTATATTATATCATATTGCGAGCGATAGAATTCAGGAGAACTCACAAGAGATAATCCGAAATACAATATACGAGCGATTGAAGAAACAAAGGATCCGTAGACCATATTCAGCACAAAATTGTAAACGATAGTCCAGCAGAAACAAAACCCCGACAGAACTAAGAACGCAGAAGGAGTGAAGGATAGACAAGGAAAACTATCTGGGAGAACGCGCAGAACAATAGGATCCAGCCAGGAGTGAAATCCGACCAAAATGCAGACGACAAAATTAATAAGAAACCGATTAGGAAGAAGAAGACATACCACTCCTACGAAGATAACGCTTAGAATAAAAAATGGACAAAACTATAAATGGGACGGCTCCTCATCAGGAACAGTTAGTCAATAGTCAACAGGCAGTCAACAACCAGTCTACATAAAAGTTCGCAGATATTCGTAACAGTTCAGTCGTCAACATCAAAGCTAGTTAGAAGTCGTTGAGTGTCGTTTGTGAAGTTGAAAAGACGTGTAAACCTGCCAGAATATTATCATCAACCAATTATCATCACATCATTATCATCAACATTATCATCATCTGTCCACCCCAAACTTCGAAACAACTACACCATACCCCAAAGCAAATCACCTTTACGGTAAATACTAATAATTTATCAGAATAATATCCCAATAACTCTATGTATCCGGAATTTGTCGTTTAAAATATAATCTTGTTCATTTATTATCAAATCAACTGTCAAATCATTTTTAAATATCTGACTTCGATTTCTACGATAAAAATCCACACCAAAGCCAATTGGATTTGAGAAGTCCTCAATTACCCTAACCGAAACCGGTGAATGCAGGTAGGTTCGAAACTGTGTTCTATCCTCGATCTAAATCTTTAGATCGATATAATCTCAAAAACCGTCCAACCATAGGACGTAACATAACACTTTCAACTCAAACTTGCAAACTGTTCTGTCACTTGATCTTCGCGGTGCGCATAACTCTTTTTTCACCCCGATTTATGCTTGTCACGCAACTCTTTCTTCGACCGATGCACAATAGTCCAAACGGCCGATTTAGGAGTGCAAAAGTCAAAAAACCAAACATGGAGTAGGCATTTTATACTATTTCTTACATCAACACACATGTCTGTAGAAGTTAAAATCGACAATTTTACTTCTCAAATCAATTATTGTTAAGCGTGGCAAACGTTGAAAATAGCAGTATAAAAAATAGCATCGAAATAAAGGACATCCTTTTCGCCTATAATTTATTGTTTAGAACTTTAATATTGATTCTAATTATAATAATTGTGTTCAGAAGCATTAGGGAGATATAAAAATAAAATAAAATCATTTTTCGGAAATGTTTAAATAATGTTTCTCAAGGAAGTATTAACAATTATTTTTTAAGTTTGTTGTACGAAATACTAATGATATTCGCCCGTATTCGCGTTAATTTTTGCATGAATATTACGAATGGAATATGTAGTTTATGATTCCATCATTTATTTGCAGAAAAATGCAGATTTGCAAGTTATTTTATTTTTTCTGGTACAGTCCGATGACGAGTACGTGGAACGATGAGGTTCTAAGAAATTTATTTCTTAAGTTTGTTGTAGGAAATACTAACGGTACTCGCCCGTATTCGCGTTAATTTTGCATGAATATTAGGAATTGAATATATAGTGTACGCTTTCATAAAATTTATTTGCAGAAAAATGCAGATTAGCAAGTTATGTAAGATTGGTAACAGCGAGCGGCAACTATCAACCACGACATTGGCAGCAGAGACCGATCGTCACTTGTCTAAGACAAGAGCGGCACGACGGCGGAGGAGCGAAAAGCTAGTTCTTGGTCGGACGCTCGTAGCGAATAAACGTGGTTTACAACTTTTCACCTATTACTTCCTGAGTGTTTTTATTCCCTTATTCCCAACCCGGTCTTACAAATCAGAAGTGGGATTAGAACCAGTGTGGTTCTAAAGAAGAAGTTATTTTATTCCAAATAAAACTTTATTTTAAAAGAAAGAAAGAAAGATCGCCATGGACGCCGGTCGCGAGCTGAGGGCGAGAACTGAAAGAAATTCTACAATAGAAAGGTCTGCCAACGCACGGGAGGAAGGCTGAATTAATTGCCCGATTAAACACAGCAGACCCCTCGGAAGAGTGGAGAAAAATATCGATAAATATTCCGGTCACAGAAGACGAAACCGAGGGCGAACGACCGGAAGCATTTTTCGACGGAAGAGAGAATCGGTCAGCGAAGTCCAGAAGCCTCATTAATTGAGTTGAGCCGCAGGGAAGCGGAACTAAACCAGAAGGAAGCAGCACTTATGCGGCAAGAACTACAATGGTTACGGCGAGAAAATGAATCGTTACGATCGACGCCATTGTTTTCGACGTCATCGTTTCCGACACCACCGAGAGAAGTCGTTAAGCCACGTGTGAATATGAATTCTCTTAAAGAGTTATTGAGTGGGTTTAATGGGGAAAATGAAGACTTCGAAGTATGGGAAAAACAGAATAAAGAGAAAATGATTTCGGCGCAACGGTTCGATCAAATAAACAATTAAAGCAATTTTACAAATAAATTTACACTTTCTACGTTTCGATCCTAATTTGGATCATTAGAACAATTAGACAATTGTGATCACAATTGGAACAATTGTGATCCCTGAGGATTCCATGCAATTAGTATCACTTGATGTGACAGCGCTGTTCACAAATGTTCCAACGGATCTAGCGATTGAAGTTCTAGGTAGTCGATGGGATGAAATCAAAGAGCACACTTCCATTGGACGTAATGAATTCCTCCAGGCTGTTAAATTTGTACTTGAAGCCAATGTTTTCATGTTCAACGGCATATACTACAAACAGGTTTTTGGTACTGCGATGGGATCACCCATCTCTCCAGTAATTGCTAACCTTGTAATGGAAAAACTAGAACAGGTTTCTATTTCAAAGTTACCATTTGAACTCACTTTCTATAAAAGGTATGTCGATGACATCATCACATATATCAAACCGCAACAATTGCAAACTGTGTTAGACACGTTCAACGGTTTTCACAATAGAATTCAATTCACATATGAAATTGAGAAAGACTCTTGTTTAAGCTTTCTTGATATTAACGTGGTAAGAGACGGCAACAATCTCAAAACAAATTGGTTTCATAAATCTAGTTGGTCAGGGAGATATGTCAATTTTTTCTCTCACCATCCCTTACAACACAAGGTTGGTGTTATTAAAGGCTTAATTGATCGTGCTATTTTATTAGCAAACCCTGAATTTAGATCTGATAATCTACAATTAATAAAAGATGTTCTGAGGCGAAACGGCTATCCGATTGAATTTACATCTTGCATAATTGCAATTTCTGATATCTACAACCCTTTCGGCGTTTCCAAGCGGAAAGAGGAAAGATTTGAGAAAACGGGACCCATAAATCGGAAAAACACTGTCGTCCTCCCTTTTGTCAGAAATATATCAAATGACATAAAAAGAATATTTAGAAATGTAGGGTTACACACCATTTTCAAGGTACCATATTATTTAAAAAAATGTTTCCCACCGATCAAAGATAAGCTTCCACTTTGTAAACAATGCAATGTTGTATATTTAATTCCATGTAAGGGATGTAACCAGGTCTACATTGGACAGACTTCAAGACTACTAGAAACAAGAATCAAAGAACATAAACGAAATATTTTTCAAAATCCAACACAACACAGTGCTTTGACAAAACATTCAATTGAATTTGACCATCGTTTCGATTTTGAAAACACTAAAATAATTGACAGAGAAAACAACTTAAATAATAGGATATTATTAGAAACGATTCATATGATTAAACATCCTAGCGTAAATCTTAGGTATGAAACTCCTACGATTCACGACTATTACACAACATTACTGAACCAGTAATTTATTATGATGAATCACTTTCTAACATTATTGTTATCCTATGATTGTCAATTGTAAAACAACTGAAACATTTGTTTCTTCATAACTTGGTCAATATTGTTTGTTTTTCATATATTAACTCTACCGTTGTAGAGATACAGTTAAGGTGCTGGTTTGTGTAGGTTTTCATCATTTGAATAAACCACCAAATAACGATTGGCTAGGTTGATCTATTGATCGCCGATTGGTTCTGTTTCTTGTGCCTCGTTGTCAGTACCTCAGTAACCTGTGAAACAACGTATGAAGAACACGTGTCACCAAACAAAATATCCATGTTAAAATTTCTATAAAGCAAGTGAGTAACAGCATATAATACTTAATTTTGAATAGATGGTGTAATTTTTCAATATCAAAACCGTTTCCCTGTGGTATATTTTCAGACGCAGTTTTTTCCGCTTTCGTGAAAATGATCCAAATTAGGATCGAAACGTAGAAAGTGTAAATTTATTTGTAAAATTGCTTTAATTGTTTATTTGATCGAACCGTTGCGCCGAAATCATTTTCTCTTTATTCTGTTTTAACAATCTTACGATCGATAACTTTAACAACATTTATGGGAAAAACATTTACAACTGCTATGCGAGACGTATGAGCTCGACGACAACCACGCGAAGGTGTTGATTGGGACGCGTGCGAAGGGAAAACGGGACTGGTGAGTTTGAGTTTAAATGAGCTACTAAAGGAAATGGAAAAGATGTATAATCATCGGCCGGATAAATGCGTGTTACGGAAACAGTTTGAAGAGCGCAAGTGGCAAGGAGACGAAATATTTAGTGACTATTTCCACAATAAAGTTATTAAAGTCAATAGAGTGCCAGTTCCGAGTGACGAGTTGATGGATTACGTTATAAGTGGCACCTCCAATCTGCAGCTGAGAAACCAAGCGTACATGCAGAATTTTGGAAATACGTCGGCTTTATTGGGAGCGTTCAAAAATGTCGTCCTACCGACGAAAGGAGCGACGAAACAACCAACGAAGATCCACGCGAGACACGACACGGAAAAGGGCGAGACAAAGAAGAAGGAAGAGAAATGTTGCCTGCCAAGACGGGAAAGGGGGTCCTGTTACAGCTGCGGCGAATTCGGACATTTAAGTAGGAACTTCCCGAAAAAGGAATCAACTCGCAGAACGAATATCGGAAATCTCGAGGAAGCAGCGGAAAGCTGGATCTCACCTACCAGATTAACGACGATAACGTTAAGTACATTTTACCGCTTATGACTTTATTAGATACGGGTAGCCCGATTAGTTTTATTAAAGTGATATTTGTAAAAAAATAAATGTTCGTCCGGTTGAGAATAATCGAAATAAATATTGCGGAATAAATAGATCCGAATTAGTCGTTAAGTGTCTCGTGAAAGCGACGGTTTCTTTGTGCTGGAGAAAGAAATCGAGTTGCGCGTGGTGCCGGATGATACAATGTCCGCGTGCATTGTGCTAGGTCGGGATACACTACAGACTTTCCACCTGCGTCTCGCGGATCACGCCGGGAGAGACAAAGAGGAACCGATCCACGACATTATGAATATTGAGGTTGAGATGGAGAAGGACAGCATAGTAGACGCATTCGAAATTAATGACAAGTTAGCTTTCGATATTAAAAAAGAGGCTAAGCAATTACTTATAAAACATTATCTACAACCGGAACGGCCGGAAACACCAACGGTCAAAACAGAGATGAAACTAGTTGTAAATAGCACAGAGCCATTTCATTTCCAGCCGCGACGTCTATCTTGCGTTGAAAAAGAAAAACTTAAGATAATTTTAGACGATTTACTGACCCAGAAAATAATTCAGCGTAGCAATTCCGAATACGCATCGCCGATCGTATTAACGCACAAAAAGAACGGTGAGGTTCGGTTGTGTGTAAACTACCGAGCGCTAAATAAAGTATTGGCTCGGGATAATTATCCATTACCCGTTATAGAGGATCAGTTAATGATTTTAGACAGAAAAAAATATTTTACTCGCTGGATCTAAAAAATTGGTTTTATCACATTAGAGTGGCACCGGAGTCGGTTAAATTTACTGCCTTTGTGACTCCTTTGGGACATTTTGAGTACCTAAAAATGTCGTTTGGTTTAAAAGTGGGCCCTACAACTTTCCAACGATTTGTGCAGGAGGTTTTCCACGAACAAATCTCCTCTGGCGATATCACGGTTTATTTGGACGATATTTTGGTTATGTCACACACAATCGAGCACCACTTGAAGCTTTTAAAGAAAGTTTTCCGCTTACTCGTGCAAAATAGAATGGAACTGAGAATGGACATGTGCGAATTTTTGGCAACTAAATTAGAATATTTAGGATATGTTATTGGGGAGAGAGATATACGGCCGACGGAAAACGGTATCACCGCGGTAGAAAAATTCCCCATACCTCAAAACGCAAAGGACATACAAAGTTTTGTGGAATTGAGCTCTTATTTTCGTAAATTTATTGAGAAATTTTCTATAATCGCAAAACCCCTTTACGATCTCCTAAGAGGTGAAATATCATTCCATTTCGGTATAAAAGAATTAGAGGCGTTTGAAGAAATCAAAAGAAAATTAATCTCATCCCCGGTACTTGCTATTGTGACGTGGCAATATTGCCGACGTCCTTCCGAACCATTCACGAAAAGCCGGGTCGCCCTCAGGCAATGCCGAAACGGGACGGCCGTTGCGATCGCTCTCCCTGGGACGACCGAGCCCCAACGGAATGAATTTATCGTGTTTGAATGTCGCGCCGCTGAGCGCGATACGAAGTTTCAGGGCTAGTCGGATTCCTAGAGGAGCCCGGCATCTATACTCGGCCGCTGATTGGCGAGAAGCTTCGAGAAGAGGCGCTCGGAGAACCTATAGCGAGACGTTGCTCGCACAAAGACATCAGGGATTGGACCGAACCCGGATTCATGAACCCGGAGACGCCGACAAGGGAATCAATATGCCTAAACCCGTCGACCTCTCATTCGGACTATGCCGCGAGAGCAACCCCGGAATGGCTCGGATTTACCTTCGCGGAGCGTGCAGTGCGGTGACGGATCCTGCCCCGGCGAATCGACAAATTACCGGAGGCCCCGGACCGAAGTCACCAGAGTCGCCCCTGCTGCCGGACACTACGCGATAGGCCCGAGCGTCGCACTGGAGGGGATAGCTAAGGGAGTAGGGGGACACTTTGCTGCCGCGTTCTCGAGCCGGCTCGAATTGGGTCACTGGGTCGCAGGACGTCGCGGTAGATTGTAGAGGGTTCGTACCTAAACCCGCGAAAAACCAAATCAGTATCGTGCTTTTGCGTCGGCTGCCGAATCGAACGGGAGGAAGCGATATTCTACCGTATGGTAAATGACGGCCAGAGCAGCGATTCCGGTCAACGACCATTGTCGCGTTGCAAACACCGGTTCTCGTCCGATCACCGAAGTTAAACAGCGTGGAACGTTAGCGGCGCTCGGATGGGTCACCGCCCGGTAAAAGCTGGGAAGTGGCCCCCGGTTGCTTTTCATGTTGTTGGCAAAATAGGTGGTTCGGAACCCATCTTTATAAACAGTAGGTCCCGTCGCTTAATAATCTAACGATTGAAGAAGCGACGTAAAAGAACAAAGAAAAAAAAGGGCAGCGATTCCTTATTAAGTGACCAATTCGTGTTGGCTCGGGGGCGTCTTTGCGGGTTCTTTATTTCGGATCGTGAACCACGTTGCCGACGACCAGGAGTAGCTCTCCCGAGAGGAACGCGAGGCCGTGGGTCGACACGCCGCCAGTTGTCCGGGTAAAGGAATATCCGGGGCGTACGATTTTTGGCGAATTATTATTGACGATACTCGGGACGTTCCACGGTGGGACGACGCGACGTGCCCGTCTCGTTCTTCCGCGACCTTGTTTCCTCCTCTCCCAGTCCGCGTTCATAGATCCGCGTATACCACCGGAGCTCGACAGAACTCGTGCTGTAAAGGTTTGTTCCGCACGCGAAGTCCTGTGACTGTCGAGCTCGACGCGATTCGAATAGGCTACGCGCGATCGGCCGAATATCCGCCTGTTATCGTCTTCGCGCCGGCAAATATCTTGACTGCAGCCGGTGTCCACCGGTGGTTTGTCAATAAACGATTGTGATTTGCCTCAAACTGCGTAGTATTCTGCTCGTGAGAAACGTTCCCGTCGCGGGGAATGCTCCGTCCTCTTTCCTCTCGTGGAACCCTGAACCTTTCGCGGCTATCGCGCAATCCTCGCGGACTCGGTATCGTTTTACGGTATTCGTGGTCAACGCGGTAGTTTTCGCGTGGCACAGTAACGTGCCTGGCGCCCGAATTTCGTCTCGTCGACCTGAAGCGTTTTCCTGATCCGAATCCGCGAGAGATTATTTGTCCCGGGAGGACCACGTGTCGCGCGACCAAGCGTGGCCCAGTCTTCAAGTCATAATTTCCCGTGCTCGGTCACTCTTCCGTCTGCGGAAAAGTGAACGACGTGACACTATTTATAGTCCGAATGATCCAATAGAATTGCACTGCGATGCTAGTGCCGTAGGGTTTGGGGCAGTGCTGTTACAACAGAAACAAGACATGAAATACCATCCCGTTTTCTATTTTTCGAAGCGGACTACTGAGGTTGAGTGTCGTTACCACAGTTTCGAGTTGGGGACACTTGCGGTAATTTATGGGTTGCGACGTTTCAGAGTTTATTTATACGGATTAAAATTTAAGATAGTTACCGATTGCGAATACCGAGCGCGGAAAGATACAAGATACAGTAGCCGAATATTTGGAAAGCGAGATTAGGGAACCGATACCGAGCATAGAGGCGGTCCATGCGAAGGCATCCAAAAAAATTGTTGCGACCCAAAAGTGGAATAAGGAGCAAACAAACCGGAAAAGAAAGGAGCCGCATCGTTATAAGGAAGGGGATCTCGTCATGATCCGTAATTTCGATTGTACCTCAGGCGCGCCTAGGAAACTGATACCTCAGTTTAAAGGACCTTTTGTGATAAAGCGAGCGCTGAAAAATAATCGATATGTAGTCGCAGATATAGCCGGATTCCAAAATTCCCAGAAACCCTATCAAGGTACGTGGGAACCGAGCAATATGCGACCGTGGCGCGAAATTAGTTATAAATAAGAAAAGGAAATAAGGGTGTGCGTCGTAGGTAGACCAATAGAATACTTATGCGCTCGTAAAGGTTAGGTTAAAATTATTATATTATGTATTATCGTCACTACTTTGTACTTACTTGATATTTACTCTATGTGTGCCTTGTATTTACTTTATAATTACTTTATACATATATGTAAGTTGGGTTACTACTGGTGATGTCATCGGTCCAAGGACGGACCTAGGCCGAATTGTAAGGTTGGTAACAGCGAGCGGCAACTATCAACCACGACGTTGGCAGCGGAGACCGATCGTCACTTGTCTAAGACAAGAGCGGCATGACGGCGGAGGAGCGGAAAGCTAGTTCTTGATCGGACGTAGCGAATACACTCGCTCGTAGCGAATACACGTGGTTTACAACTTTTCACTTATTACTTCCTGAGTGTTTTTATTCCCTTATTCCCAACCCGGTCTTACAGTTATTTTATTTTTTCTGGTACAGTTCGATGACGAGTACATGGAACGAAGAAGTTTCAAGAAATTTATTTTTTAATTTTGTTGTATTCGCGTTAATTTTTGCATAAATATTAGGAATGGAATATGTAATTTATGCTTTCATCAATCTCAAGGAAACATCTGCCACTCGTGTAGTTCCAGTTTAAAATTGATATAAAAATTTGTGACGGTTACATCTAGGCGCGAAATTACGGCGCGACCGCGAGAGGGCCACCGCGTTGAACCGGTCTTCTCGCAAGTGGGACCCGCGAGAGGGCCGCGGCGCTGAACCGGTTTCTCGCGAGTAGGAATGTGCACACTAGGGTATAATTACCCTAGACAAACGCCGCCAAGACAAGACAAGCCGAACCCGTAGTGTCGAGAAGTAACCTTTGTGGCGAAACCGACTCAACCGGAAAATCTTTTGAAGGCTGATTGAGCGAGCGAATGCGAGTGTGTGACCGACCGACCGACCGACCGACCTTCCCCCCTCCACTACTTCCGGCCCGAGTGGTGCAATACCAAATACTACGGGAATCCCTTTCTTCTTAGTGGCGAAACGCCGAGCAGGGACCAGTCCCGGCCCGAGTGGTGAAATACCTACGGGAGTCCCTCCGCCTCAGTGGCGAAACGGCGAGTAGGCACCGATCCGCCCCTGTGGCGAAAGCCGAGCGGGACTTCACGCTCCCCCACTACTACTGAGCGAGCACTGCTCGTACCGAGCGACCGCTATTATGAACCGTCTCGTCCGAGGCCTATCTCCTGCCATTCGAGGTTCCGCGACCTTGGACAGCCGACTGAAGCGGCAACACCTTCCACCGCACCGGGTAACCGTCACAAATTTATAATAAAAACTTCTACTAATTTTTATCTTAACATTAAAATTAAATTTTTATAAAAACTTCATTTAGGTAATAATTGTTTCAGTAATTATTATAATGCTTATAATTAGATGTAAATATTGTTTTGTTTTTATTTTTATTATTGTTTTTGTTGTAAATTTCATTTGTGAAAATTATGTTTTTGTAAAAAAAGAATTGTATACAAGTTTCTCTTCCCTGTCGTAAATTAAAACTGGCATTCTAAGACGCGCAGTGGCTCAAGTGGTAAAGCTCACGACTACGAACACCGTGGTCCTGGATTCGAATCCCGCCGGCATCTCTGAAAATACTTTTCATTAGAAAAAGGTTTTCATGTGATATCTAAACTGTGGTGCCCCAAAGGTGGTTCAGAACCCACCTTAATAATAAACTGTAGGTCCCGCTGAAATTAGGCGATAGTGAGAGTGGAAAGAGGGGAGAGTGGTAAATGGATTTGAAATCCAGAGGACCAAATATCATTACTTTCAATATATAGAACTGGCATTCTAAATTTAAATACATTGTTTCCTCTGCGCTATTTTAAGCAAAAAAATATTTCAATACACTTACGGAACTCTATTTTTTATATTTACTTAATGTGTATAGCATACATGTAACACAGAATTATCGATTATTAGTAGCGTTTAGACTTTTGCTTTCCTAAATCGGCCGTTTGGACCACTGTGCGATGGATCAACAGATCCCGGACGAGCACCCAAAATTTGTAGGATCTGGTGGTCAAAGCGGATAGAATCGCGTTGTTTTCGGACGATACAAATAAACTCAACAACACGAACGATAACAGACAATTTATTACGATTAAACAAACAGACGTTAACAATTTACAATATGCGCAACACAGTATTCTCTCGCTTTCTCGTCTAGTCTGTTCAATTCTCTATCTCGACTGCTCTACACGACTCTTTACATTAGACTGATTTCGGTTTTTGAATTGTTTACGATTACGCGTCGCGGGCCATTTTTGCCTCCGCAACGGCCGACGACGATTCCTTCGCGACGCTTGGCGACGACCTTGTTACTTGTTGTCGTTCGCACATACACGCACACACTCATACTTCACACAACACACAACATACAGTGTGGGGGGTCTTCGACCTCGCGCTCCATATCCGACACTATTTTCATAGCTACATGCTGCGGAATAATGCAAATTATGTCTCGTAAACAAAAAAATAGGACTTTTGTGGGCGATAGAGCCCTAGATGGATCTTTTATCTAGCGTTTTTGACTACTGAAAACCCCCATTTTTGTTAACAAGAAATTAAAAAGGAATTAACAAGAAATGAGAACGCGAATCCCGCACCCTTCCAATCCTGGAAACGAGACTACCGCCTTAAACGAAGTAGAGACGATGTTCCGTCTATTTCGTGACGGGATTGCCGGTGAGGACGATGGGACGATTACGAAAGAACTTGACACAACGGTTTTACAAACACGACTATTTACACGTATATTCACAGAAACTATTTACAGTATATACAATTCGCGCAAGTGCGGAATGCACGTTCACAATGGACGTGAACTCGTTCGTAGCGGTAATCGTGTCAAGGGATCGCGATTACGGTTTGTGAAAAGTCGTTGATAAAGCCGGTGTAACGCGAGTGTCTAAGTACGCTTCGTTCTACTCTAATTTCAGTTCAACTCCTTGCGCATCGGTGCGCGTGGTGCATACAGGGTATTTCACCTAACTTGACCACCTTAAATATATCGCTTATTTTGTATGATAGAAAAAATGTCAGGGGAAGAAAATATTCTGTTGGAAGGCGCCAATACAGTGATGGGCCGAATTTTTTTTCTCAAGATTATTTTTTTCGAGATTTCAAGGTCATCGTATGTTTTTTAAATGGGACTGCATTTTTTCACTACAACAGTCTTATAGCTTATTAAAAAACGAATCCAACGAGGTGCAATATGTTGACCTTCACGTGACCTTTAGCGAGGAAATTATTCATTGAAACAGTCTTAAGTTAAATCTCCGTCCGTTGGACGTCCGTTTTTTGTCCAATTTACGTCCATACGTCCGATGTCCGTTACGGATGTCCCTGGGATGTCCGATGGACTTAAATTTTGGAGGTACTATGGACATCCGTTTTTTGCGTCCTAAGGGCATCCGTGGGACCTAAATTTCGGATTTCCCAAGGACGTCTATTTTTTAAGTCTTATAGCCATGCTCAGGACTTTCGTACGTACAAGGAAGCTCACTTCTCATGCATAAGACATATTTATATATTATAATATATATATATTTATTATTAATATTAATAAAATATTATTAACATTTTTATACATATATATACTTATATAAACAGGGTGTCCCACGTAATACTTTTCATGATTTTTCAAGTACTTGCGATAATCTGACAAAAAAATATTTTAAACAAAATTTGATCAGTTTTCAATTGGCTACACATTGCAATGAAAAAAGTTCGAAATTTCTTTTTTTAAAGTATTGTCAAGGCCACCTTCATTTTTTAAAATGGAATGTTCTATATTTTATACCATAAATCGAATCAAATTATGCGTATAAAAGTGTTGACCTTCATATGTCCTAAACCTAACGAGCTATTATCCAAAGAAGAAAGAAAATTATTTCGATAATATCTCGTTAACTATTAGATTTAGGACATATGAAGGTCAACACTTTTATACGCAGAATTTGATACTCTATCGATTTATGGTATAAAAAATAGAACATTCCATTTTAAAAAATGAAGATGACCTTGAAATCTCCTCTATGCCTTCACCCACGCAGAAAAAATTTGTGTCACAATATGCCCCCCTCTATACTGTGTAAGTTTCGTATACAACATTTTTTCATATTATTACAAATAATGGCAATATTCGAAGTGGACATAGTTATTGCTGCACCCTGTATACATTCAGAGTCAACTCGACCGTCGTGTCGCATCACCATGCGTTTACGTGAAGTGAGGTTAGTTTAGCACGTGTTCCTTGTGCACGTATTTGTAATATTCCAATTAATAAAAAGCGTGTTTGAGTGATTCGGTAACTTCAGCCACTTGTCACGATTGTGTTGGTGAAACTCGTCACTGCCATTTCAGGTAAGTTTTAATTTTATATTTATTTTCAGTCATTAAAACATTACTGGCAAAAGGAAAATACAAAAATATTATTATATAGGTTGGAGGGAAAATTCTATCGTATTTTAATGAAAACATTTGAATCAATTTATAAAAGTACATGTTTAATATTGTAACAGACCTGCATCGGGACAGGCCTGTTACTAACGATTACGGTACCGCATCACCACCGCATCGCGCCGGGAACACGCCGAAGTACGACTCGCGGCCCAGAGAGGGCCACGGCGCCGAACCGATTTCTCGCGAGCAAAAATGAACGCTCGCGGCTATAACTCCCGCAGCCGAACGCCGAGTAATCAGATGCTTAGCCTGGGCAGCTTCCCAGGCATCCCTGCTCCTGATTCGAAGACGTCTCTTGCCGTCTTATCCCGTAAGTACCAGTCTCCGGATACCTTCTATACCTCCGACGACGAATTCTCCGCAGCTTCGGAGTTCTCTACGTCGAGATTCCGTTCCGACGATGAGGCAGCATCCTCACCAGGGCAGATCGGGCAGTCTTCCGATCTGCTAGGCCGGGCAGCACCCCGGTCAATCCTCTAGGGCAGCATCCCGAGAAGCTCCGACAGCATCCGGAGTTCGATGACCTAGGGACAGCATCCCCGACGTCATCGTAGAATCGTCGCGGGAGGCCTCGAGGCCAGTGTTTCACTAGCATCGCGGATCCGACAATCCCGACCCGCGGCAGGGAAGGTCACTACGTGATCGGAACACTTCCTCGACACCGCCGAGCACCAGGTCCGAGGACCGACCGCGACGCGCCCGCCGATGCCGATCGCATCCGAATGAACCCGCCGAGCTCCGTCCGTCGCCGCGCCGATCGCCGTCCGTCACCGCATCGATCGCCGTCCGTCACCGCACCGACCGCCGTCCGTCACCGCGCCGATTGCCGTCCGTCACCGCCGAGAACACCGTGCCCGCGTCCGCGAACCCGCGTAGCAAGCGTTTAGTATGTTATACTGTGAGTCGTTATTTCTAACCCCGTGCACCACGTCCTCCCGCACCTTTCTCCGCCGGCGTTTCTCTCTTCGCCGACGAACCCCGGCACGACGAGCTATTCGGCAACGAAGAGTGCCGCCGCGATCCGAATACGAGAGACGAATCGGACTCCTTACAATATTATTCAATGATATAATGTCCATTATTTGTAACAATGTAATAATATGTTGTCATTTTTCAGATAACCTGTCTATTCCTGTTTTCCAATGATTCGCTATTGTGTTGGTGGAACTTGACAATTTGAAGTAAGTTTTTATTTTATATTTATTTTCAGTCGTTGAAACATTACTGGCAAAAGGAAAATACAAAATTATAATTATAATTAGGTTGGAGGAAAAATTCTATCGTATTTTAACATTAAACCTACCAACACCGGTTAAAATCACTGATTCCAGGTTTTTTATTTTACAATTAGAAAAGTAATAAAATTGATTTTATAAGAAATGACTGTATAGAATTTTTAGTAGTGCACATATTACACAATAGGAGCCGCACAAAGTCTAAATAAAATCAATCTTGTCATTTTTATAAGGGAACATGTACCAGTTACTTTTGGGGCTCGGTAGGTTTAGTGTTAAAGAAAACATTTGTATCAGTTTATAGTGTGACGTGGCAGGTTTTGCCGACGTCCCTCCGAACCGGTAACGAGAGGCCGGGTCGCCCTCTGGCAGTGCCGATGCGAAACGGCCGTTGCGATCGCTCTCCCTGGGAAGTCCAAGCCCCAGTGGACGAGAATAATCGCGTTATGGAACGTCGCGCCACTGAGCGCGACGCGAAGTTTCAGGGCCATAGCCTCAAGGGGTCCCGGATCTTGTTTCCTGCCGCAAGTTTGTGCAGAATCCTCACTAAGAGACGCTCGGAACCGATCCCTGATACAACTCGTGCCAATACAACGAGGAGAGGACTGAGCCCGAGTCAGCGAACCTGGAAGTGCCGACTAGGGAATCTGAGCAAGAGACGACCATCACATCGACCCTGTCGCCATTTCATCCGGACAGAGTAACGAGGCTCAATGCCGGAGCGGCTCACGTCCATCCCTACACGAGACGCGGCCAATCGTTAAGGATTGGCAGAGAAGAATCTCGAATTCAGCGAGGGCCAAGGGCTCGTAACGCGGAATTCGACATTGCCGCGAAAGCGTTCGCGATAGGTCCGAGCGGCGCGCCGGAGAAAATAGATGAGGAAGTAGGGGGACGTCTCGCTTCCGCGTTCGCGAGACAACCGAATTGGGGCACTGTGTCGTTGGTCGTAATCGAGACTAGACCTTCAAATTTTGCGTAATTGTAAAGTTCCTTTTGCGACTGCCGGAGCAGAGGGACGAACATCGTTGCCTTTGATAAGTGCCGGTCAGACCGGAATAATTTATTTGTGACCAGTTCGTGTTGGCTCGGAGGCGTGTTTGCGGGTCCTTCTTCGCGTCACGAAACACCGTGTCCGCAGGCGTTGCCGAAGACCGGTGATGGTTACACCGCGAGGAACGCGAGGCCGGTGGTCGAGGCCCGTGCGAACCAGAGTTGTAACGAGAATCCGGTCAGATAGCGGGGCCGCGGGATCCCTGGTTTGGATTGTCCGACGCCGGATTTGTGACGCGTAGTCGCGGATTCTCGGGGGGTTCGTAGCGGGGTCGATTTTTGCGAGTATTTTGTGCAACCCTCGAGACGGTTCATGGGATGACGTGACGTGCCCGTTTCGCCATTTCTTTGCGCCGCGTCGTTCCTTCGACACAGTCAGACAATTGTATCGCGTATTCCATCGGAGCCTGGCAGATTAGTGCCGTGCAAACGGCTGTAACCTTCGCGAAAATCCTGTACCTGCCGGGCTCGACGCGCCGATTAGCGAACGAGAATGATACGCGCGAATGGCCGAACATCAGCCATAGAATATTGTGATCGCGCGCGGCTTAGAATTTGACTGCTGCCGGCTTCCACCGGCAGCACACGACCACCCGTTTAATAAACGATTGTTGTAACCGATTTCTCGTGTCTTATTTTCCTGTGAGAGACGTTCTCGCCGCGGGGAATGCCCCATCCTTTCCCCACGTAGAACCCTGGACCTGTTCGCGAACTATCTCAGGTTATCGCGCAGTCCTCGCGGATTCGGAATTCGCGTTCGCGATTCGTTCTTCTGGCTTCTTCCGACACCTTTTACGTGACACAATAACATGTCTGGCGCCCGAATTTAGTTTGTCGATCGTTGCGATCCGAATGTGCGAGCGACTGTTTATCACGGGTGGACCACGTGTCGCGCGGCCGAGCGTGGCCCAGCCTCTAAGTCTGTAAATACCCGATGCCGCTTAGTTTTCCGTTCTTCGGAAAAGTAGGCGACGTGACAAATTGGCGTCCGAACAGGGACCTTTCGCCCTGGTGATGTGTTTAAGGGCTTTTTCATCAGAGATGCGTGGTAAAGTGCGTGGCTCTCACAGGAAATTCTTTTCTGATTGTCGAACGAACGAAGTCGAGAAGGCGAACATTGCCGTCGCGTCGTAGAGACAGACGCGACATTCGCGAGCGAAAACTTTTTTTTTCGTCGAACCGCGACGAGCCAGCACACCGAATATCAATGATACAGTTATCATTATTATTGAAATAGGGTGTGTGCTCTATTTACTGTGTTACTTGTATTGTTCTGATGTATGGTACCATTCCATGTTTCTTATGGCTGTTTCTATTTCCAGGCTGATACTATTTCCGATGAATTGATCAGATTTAAAGTCTAAAGCTGTTTCGAATGCCGGGAATTTGTCCCAGTTTCGAGATAACTCGTAACTAATATTTTGTTTCATTCGCAGCTTTAAATTATTTCGAATATTAATTTTCTGGTGTTTCTCATTTATTGAATTTAATGATTTATTTTCTGATATTATTTATTATTTATTGCCTTATTTATTTCTCGTGATTTTCTTATATTTTTGTGATTATTTATTATTTATTGAATTTAGTTGATTAGTTTTATTATTTCAGATTTATTGATTTTATTTATTTATTGATTTTCTCTAGTCAAGTCATATTTATGGATTTTATTTAGTTATTTATTTTCTGCCAAATTGTAAATAGCGATCGCGGGAGGTACCATACCACAAGTATAGTCGACCCGTAAATTGTACATTTTTCTTTGATTTGTGATTTATTTATTATTTTCTTGCTCATTTTCGTTTATTTATTTTTTTTGTCGATTTATTCTATCTTATCTTATTTATTCTGCTTGTTTTATGTAATTTTTTTTTTATTTTTGTGTTATTCACGGTTACGGGATCTGGACCGTGCCTTTGGTGTGGTCTGCTCGTAACTTATGAACATCTGATTGATTTTATGTTTGCTATTTTTCATTTTTGTACCTCCGGTGTGGTCCGCCCGCGACTGGGGAATATTTCATTTGTAATGCAATTTTGTCTCATTTTTGCCATTGATATTTCTTGTGTGCCCCATTCTGCCCACCCACATATGCTATTTTTTGAATTTTTTTTTGTTGTGTAATGTGTGGGAAGGGAAGTATGGTTTTCGAACAAGGGGCCGTTGTAGCCCAAATAGACGAGTGCTGTCCTATATTTGAAATTTCGCGAGACGAGTCATTTGACGAATACGCGCGAACCATTGCCGTAAGGCGAGGCACGCGAAACATTTGATTTTCATTGGCGATTCACATTGTGACATTTTGTACGATTTGCTGGGGATAGTTGATAGTAGCAGTAGAGCGAACGTAGAAGTCGGAAAATATTTTTCGGACGATCTATTCGGACGGTTTTTTTTTAAACGGTTGTTGAACCTACCATTCGCGGACGCGACGACCTCCGAGGAGGAGAAAAACCCCTAGACCCGCCCGAAGAGACACCCGAACCGGACTGGGAATTCGAGAACCGCTGCCGGGCCGCGGGGAAAACGAAAAGTATCGAGCCGGGATAAGATCACGGGAATCGTCGCGAGACCCACCAATGCCCAGAACGGAAACAACCGCGGCTGTAGCCACACGATCATTTTCGCCGCACGATAAACAACGCGCGAGCGGAATAAGTCGATTGGGAAGGTTAGAATTGCCGGAAAACCGGACAAATGTCGCGCGAATGCCACGAAGAGCATAGGCTGCACGATTTCCGTTGCGGGGCGGAGGAGGTCGCGCTGATAAGTTGCATTCGAATAAGTTGCAGTCGAAAACGCAACATTTTCCCGGCGGGAAACAGGGGAGGAGGGTCGTCGAGGGGAAAAACAGGTCGTAGTCACGATACGCGCAAGGTAGTACGGGGAGAAGTTCGCGAAAGTCAAAAGAGACCCGGACAAATTTAAAGACTGGTCCATTCGGGGCGGGGAATTATTTTGCCGCAGAACCGATTTCCCTATCGCGAAAACATTAGGGCAAGACGGGAACGAGTAGTAGCTAGTTTTCCCCAGTAGATCCGAGATACTGCAGGAGGCGCACGATAGTCCACAGGCAGGGCATTTAGACGTCAAAAAGACGTACTATCGTATCGCGGCCCGCTGCTGCTGGCACGACATGTAGCGTACCATCGCCAAATACGTAAGACGCTGTATTACCCATCAACCAACGAAAGCGGATCAAACACTCCCTTCCGGGTTGATGGGTCAGCGCGATATCAACATGTCGTGGATAGTAGTAGCTGCCGAGATACTGGGCTCGTTCCCTCCTAGCAGGTCCGGTCATGCGTACCCCTTTGAGTATCAGATTTGGTTTGCGAAATGGTTCGAGTGCACCTCATTCCGACATGGGACTGGTCCGAAAATTACCGAGGAATTAGTACGCAATCCGCGAAGAAATGTTTAAGAAATCCTGTCGAGGACTATGGAATCCGGCTAAACGCTACACCTCCGTACCACCCTCAAGCGAACTCTGTCGATCGCGTGAACCAAATTCCGACTTGTCTATAATATCGCTCATCATCCCGTGCTACAGGCTTCCCCAGCATTTCTGAAGTTCGGGCGAGGACCACAACCGGCAAATTCGCGCGGGCAAACATCAAGCCCGTTGTCCTCGAGTTAGCGTCCACCGAAAACTGGATAAATCGCGTTTCCCAATTGCCGACGATACGGCATGGGATAATAGAAATTCTCGAGGACGCGTAAAATAGGCAAACGCGCCAATATCGTTTGAGACATCGGGACAGAAATTTCGAAGTAGGGGGCCATGAAGCGTGTTCTCTCGTCGGCACCACAGCACTTTGCGGTACAACTGGACTCAAGCCACCGGATACCTGAGGAAGGGGATCTACACTGACAACGAGAGCCGGTCCCACCCCCAAGGACCTGCGGCGGAACGAGCGTCACCCAATCGGGGTAACACGTAAGCAAGCTGCCGTCCAGGGGGGAGACCGCCCCCGGAGGCTGAAATCGACATCGTGGATGACCCAACGATACGGACTCCACAAAGTACCAGTTCGCGGAGGACCGACCAGAATCGGAGAGGGGGATGAGACCCCAGACCGAATCCCGACGGAACCCGCGAGGGACCCCAAAGGATCTTCCCTGAGATATGCCACCTACAGGGCCGAAAGACGACCCCTCCCCCCCAGGCTGAGGAAGGAAGGGGATCTAATCTTCTGCTAAGATTATCGCTTTGATAATAATGCTTGTAAACATACTTCAACCGATGAAAGGAGAGTACGAATGTCTGTTTACAAGCACTAGGGACAATTACACGGTACACTGTTTCAATAAAATTGAAATTCCTTCATTTACCGTCCCCGAACGCGTACTGAAGTTACTGACGAACATTTCATAATTTCCTCGCTAAAGGTAAAGGTCAACATAATGCACCTCGTTGGATTCGTTTTTTTATAAGCTATAAGTCTGTTGTAGTGAAAAAATGCAGTCCCATTTAAAAAACATGATGACCTTGAAATCTCGAAAAAAATGATCTTGAGAAAAAAAATTCGGCTCATCACCGCCTTCGAACAGAATATTTTCCCCCGTGACATTTTTTCTATCATACAAAATAAGCAATATATTTAAGGTGGTCAAGTTAGGTGAAATACCCGGTATATCACCGCCTTCCTGGCGCGGGGAAGGGGTGTCGCGGGGAACGCGTTGCCGAGCGATTCGGCAGCGATCGGCGAATTCGATTTGAATTCGCCCGGTGCGGGCGACCGTTTTGTCGGGCGCGCGCGTTTGTTTTGGACCGCGGCGGTCCTTTCGGTCGCTCGGTCGATGCTCCCGCTTGTTGTCGGGTGCAGCCGATGGTTGAGCCCGAACAGACGGACATTTTTGGAAAAGAAAATGTCGCTTCAAATGTCCTCAGGAACCTGCCATTTCAGGGAAGCGAAAGAATTTTGGAACACTCTGTATAGGGATCGGCAGTAGCGGGAAAGGTCTGGACTGTTTGTCCATCTCTTGGCGATCGTAGTAGGTAGCCGTTACACGTATTTAAAGTTTAGCGATGTTCACCCGTTTTGACAGATAAGGGCGCCGCCATGTTGATATGTACAGAGCGTCACGGGTCGTTTAACATGCGGAACCGCTAAATGTCAACACAAGCACGCGGTGATGTCTCACCGTACTTTTTGGGGCTACAAGAGCCCTAATACCACTTCGGTGTCGCGCCCAATGTTACCAATATTTGATGCAATTAAGTGTAATAGTAAGTACCGAATATTCTATACTTACTTTCTACTACGGGTGCTTAATATGATTTGAAGATTACAAATGTATACAGGGTGTCCCAAAATTCCTTCGCTTCCCGGAAAAAAAATGGGAGGTTCCTAAGGTCATTAGAAGCGACATTTCCCGGAGCAAAAATGGTCGCCGCGGCTTTGTTTAGGAGTTATTAACGAAAAACACGGACCAATTAAAGCTAGACCCGTGTGTCGGCAGCCGAGCGTTGGTGGTGGCCGTGACATGGCAACGAACAAGAGTTTCTCGATTATGTGAATCCTCTCCGATTTCGATGAGCTTTGGATATGTTGTCAAGACCATTATTCTGAACCACACTTCTCTTTAGACTTTTGGCGGTCGGCTTTAGTTTACGAGATAATCGTGAAAAACTTTACTTGTAAACCCATGAGATCGATGTACAGTAAACGCCCCTTTACTGTCCAACAGCCGTGTTTTGCACAGTGATCATAGCCGGACACTATTTTTGATTTATGACTGCGTCTACCGCGCCGACCGCGCCGAGCGAGACTTCAATAGAGAGCCGAACATAGAGAAGGACAGAATGAAATACTGATCGCGTGACGGAAGCGTATCGTCGTCGTCGGCACAGTTTAAAGGCCCGCGTGTTCTCATAATATAATGCCAATTAAAAATACTTTATTTTTCATTATTTTTTTATGGGCCTTTCACTGGCTTGGTTCTGGCATTTTTCTGATTACAACAAGGCCAAACACGATATAATTTAGCCCATATTTACTCTAGATGTGAACCATTACTAACGCGACGCGGAAAGTCGCAGTCGCCGGCACAGTTCAAACGCCCTTGCGTCATCACAATGTAACACAAATATTTAATATTTTTTATTATTATTCATTTTTTTATGAAACTTTCATGTTACTTTCTGATTAAAAAAGATTAAACACGATATAATTTCAACTGTATTTAGTGGTTTAATTGACGATGAACGTTTCGAACGCAATGAAGGACAGTGTATGGGAAAGAAAGAGACGCGGAGAGTCACAGTCACTTTGGCCTCGCGCGGTCTCTGTTTACACGCGCTGTCCTTGTCTATATTTTTTTTTTAATTGCTTATTTGTCCTTGTTTACGTTCGGCTCGGCCTTTGGAGATAAAAAAAATAACTACCCTGTATGGTAGATGCGACCAAATCCCCCCAAGGCTGTCGCGTCTATAGAAGATTTGCTGTAATGTAAAATGTAAAGTAATAGATTTATGAGCATACATATCTTTACGTAGCACGTATAGAAAATTCGAGAAGAAAACATAAAACAAAAACGCGGGGCAACAAGCTTCTAGAAGCTCCCCGAAGATAGTTTGCCGGCGGCCACGCGGGGAAGTGACGCGAGGGGAGCGCGCGGAAAGTCGAATCACGCATAACAACCTGGTTGTTGATTTTCGTTCGCGGATAGCAACGAATGCGTATAAATTACGAGTTCGCAGAGGGACTCGGCCTATTTGCTATTCCGAGAGAGAGAGGACGAGGTAAGGACCACGGCCGCTCTTGGTTAGTAGTAGCGCCTCCGGCAGGAGAGAACGGCGATAATGTCCGGTCGCCTGTCGGGAAGACGGGAGAGTACAGGAGACTGTTCCTGGCCGCTCGTTTCGACATGCAGAGTACGGCGATAATACCAGGACGCCTGTCGAACGAGAGAGGACAGAGCACCTCTTGGACACCTGTTAACACCGAACCTAGCTAGAGTACATATGGGAATTCCTAGAGAATTGTATTTCGATTTTGCGCATTATATTTTAAGCGTTTTGGACGAATTTATTCCTTCGCACCTCCTGTACCCAAAATCCTAATTCGAAAATAAATCTTGTCTGTCCAGCATTCTGTCTGTGACCGCCAAATATCTCATTTGTGTGTCATTCATCACATCAGCTGTCTCGAATCAGTGTGCATACGGATGCTACCTTGTACGGACGATTCTTCTTGCAAAAACACATTTTCTTAAAACGTTGAATTAGGGTGTTATGTAAGTGGGTGCACGTCAAATTGACGTGCATCAAACGTGAATTAGCTGTGAACGATTCCGGTACGCATGTGTATTTTTGTGGATACTTGCATTTGTGAGGATTTTATTCAACATTCATAGACCCAGTGGATACCATTTTATAGTGGGTTGTTCCAGTGTATTATGTACGGTGTTATGAACAATTATAGTGCAGGATAAGGATTTGCGGATATGTGTGAGAACAATTTAAAAGTGAAAGGGCATTGACCTCTTCTACTCGATAATTCTACAGGGCGGATATTAGAAATGCCCTTGTGGATTTTAACGAGTAGGTAGGTTCAATGTCGTCCAACGATTTATTAAACATTTTCACCTCACTGGGGCCCCAAATGAGAACGAAGGTATGCATGCATCTGTCACTTGATACGTGACTGTCGCGTGCCTGTCTAACGTACGCAACGTACACCTCTGTCGGGAGCGTTGCCGCATTTTAGGCGGATTTTTAATTGTTAATAACTAAATAACGAAGCCGAAAGCGCAATTTTTTTATTCTTCATTTTCGTCTTATATTATCGTCCAGAACCACCCTTTAAATTTTCTCCCACCTGTTATCGAACACCCTGTATATAGTACATCTAGTATACGCTGTAATATAATTTCCCACTCGATTCAGAAAACTTATCTTTTTCCCTATTTTGTTTAGTTTATAATCACAATGATCTTTAAATCGTAGTCTATCATCAATAATTACGCCTAGATACTTTATGATTTCCACCCGTTCTATTTCAGTTCGATCCAAGCATTTCACAGCCATACTACCTTTTAACTCATTTTTTATACTTCTAACTATCATATATTTCGTTTTTTCTGCGTTCATCTTCAGTCTGTTAATACTCATCCATTCTTCCACTACATTAAATGCTACATTCATTTTCCTCTCCACCTCCATACAACAAACATTTTTATATTATAGTCCTCCGGGCAGACTTTAACGAGATCATTTATGTATATTATGAATAATAACGGACCCAGAACTGATCCTTGCGGCACTCCAAATTCCGTATACAATAATTTAGAGCATCCATCATTATATCTTACTTGTTGTGTTCTGTTTGTTAGGTATGATGTAAACCACTCTAGAACTCTATAACCTTTCTCTATCAATCGTCTCGAATGCATGCTTGAGATCCATAAATACTACTCCTACCATTTTTCTTTCACTAATTATCAATTTCCATTCGTCTATGGTTGTTTGTATTGCTGTTTCACATGAATAATTTATTCTAAATTCCGACTGATGTTTCGTTATGATATTATTATTCTCCAAATACCCTTCAATTTGTTTTTTAATTATTATCTCAAGAACCTTCTCATATATTGGTAGCATATTAATACGCCTATATTCGCTTGCCTTTCTTGGTTTCTCTACTTTAGGGATTGGAATTATCATGGATGTTTTCCACTCTTCTAGGAAACAACCTTCGCTTAGTGATTTAATTATAATACTAACAAATTCTTCCTGTATTACATAAAACACCGCTTTTAATATATCACTATTTATTCCTTCTTCTGTATCCTTTTTCTTTGGCAATTCCCTAATAATTTCTCCTAACTGTTCCCCGGTAACCATTTCAAATTTTTCTATCTTTCCTCTATTGTCAATGACATGAATAATTCTCCTACTTATATTCGCACTATTGTTCCCCTTTATAGATTTTATTATGTCCTTAATACTCTGTATATAATATATGTTGAATTTATCAGCCATATTGCACCCTGAGATATTATTCAATATTTCGAAGTCTATGTTATCTATTGCTTTTGTCTCTACTGGTTCACCCCTGATAACTTCTTTTAAAGCTTTCCACATACTTGTAAGGTTCTTCTTATTTTGGTCAATTACATTTTCATAGTATCCTTTTTTCTTTATTTTAATTAATTTGACTACTTTATTCCTTCTAATTTTGAATTGTTTCCAGTTTTGATCTGTATCCTCGTACAATGCTTTCCTATACGCTTCATCCCTTTTGGTCGCTAGTTCATCTATTTCGTTCGTATACCATTGTTTACCTTCCCAAATTTTTGGAATTTTAAAAACTTTCTTGGGTGCCGAAATATCTAGCGCATCTACTATACTATTTATAAGTCTCCTCGCTCTTATATTCACATCTATAAGTTGGAATACTAAATCTTGTTTTTCCCATAAGTTATTTTCGACCAGCTTAATAAAATCGTCCACATTAAATCTACTATAATCCCTACCACTAAATTCTTTATATTGTATTTATTTACATTCTTGTCCATATTTAGTATTACATATTTTTAACCATGCATGGTCCGTTATCTTAGATTCATGAGCTACTTGTACATTTATCTCCCTATTTGCAAAGATTAGATCGATGATTGTTTTACTATTGTTTGTGATTCGTGTTGGTTCGTTAACATATGGTTTCCTAGACTCTGCATAGTTGCTAAGAGCCTATTTGTATAAAAAGAATCCGTGCTACAGTCTATATTGAAGTCTTCTACTAACATACATTCTTCTTTTATCGTTAGCTCTTCAACTACTTCCTCTAGGTATCCTATAAAATCGCCATGTGACGCACTCGGTGAGTGGTACATTACCATTATCACTCCTTTATACAGCTCTAATTTTACTTTTATCGCAACGCCCCAACAGTTCTTATCTATCTTCTTCAATAATACTATTTCGTAATTGACATCCTCTCTTATGTACAAAGCAACCCTCCCCCCCCCGGTATTCCTATTTTCCGCTTCACATCTAATCACATTGTAACCCGATATAATTATTTCACTATCTTCGATGTCAGCAATCAGCCTAGTCTCTGATAACGCTATGATCGCAGGATTTATTTTCTTCATAACTTGATGCTGTATTTCATCCTTGTGTGCCATCAAACTTTGGGCATTTGAATACATTATTTGTTCCTCTTCCTTCTGTTGTTGCTATTTCTTAGTAACACTAAGAAGGAACATCGAGCTCTCCTCTTCTCCTCCTCGATAGCTCTTTTATATGACGGACACTCCGGATTAAGAGCACCATGTTCATCATTTAATTTCATATTGTATGTTTTATTTTTAAACACACAATTTACACACTTATTTTCCTTCGCTGTACATTCGGCCGCCTTGTATTTTCTTGCACACTTATAACATGTTTCATCTCGGGTACAGTTCTTTGCAATGTGATAGAATCCCCAGCATTTAAAACATCTCTTAACGCTGTAATGATTGAAAGCCAGACATTTTCTCCACCTTATATTTAATTTTTCTTTCTTTATTATCAAATCACGTGTTTCTTCATCTACTTCGATTATTACAGATCCATTTTCTTTACCTTTAAGTTGGCTCTTCTCTTTATCCTTTTTCTGCAGTATCCTTTTTACTATTCTTATATGGGATTTCTCCATGTTAGTTTGTTTGCCGATTGTATCTATTAACTCCTCATCATCCAATTCCATCTCTTTTCCATCGATATTAATAATTTTTATTTTCGGTTTCATCTGCAGCGACTCCGTGACATTATAATTTTCACCAAGCTTGGATTGCATTGTAACTTTTAAATTTACCATTTCTTTTTCCGTTCCTTCTCTTCCTTTTCTTAGCCTTATTATTCCCATTGGCATCTTCTTTATATCCACTTTTTCTTTTATTGCTTTTTTAGTGGTCTCGCTTTCCTACTGAGTCTTTGGTTTGATGATAATGATATTTTCCTTCTTCTTCTTAACTGCTTCACTGTAACTGTTGTGCCCACCTTCCGCTGATCTATGCATTCCTTCCTGTATCATTTTACGCAAGTCATCCAGGTCCCGCCTGATAGTCTCCACTTCCTCTTGCACAATCTCCTTGACCATCATTTTTATTTCACTCTTACCTGCTGTTACGTCTTTCATTTCTTTAACAGTTCTTATAAACCAATCTATTTTTACACCGATATCTTTGGATCCACTCATGGATCCTGTAGATCCCAGTCTACCTCTGCTGCCTCCTGCCGTTGACGGTGTCTTTGATATTTTTTCACTTTCCACGGAAAACTTCTCAAACGGGCCGGGACATACCACATACTCATGGTTCCGATCATAAATTTTATGCTTACTTGCACAGCTTGGGTGATAAAAGAGTTTAACGCACGACTTACATGTCACGACTTGACTTCTTATTGATATTCGGCATATTCATCATCCATGTCGATAATTACCGGCTGCCGCCGATATTATCAACGGGTTCGCACTATCGCAACAATGGTATCCGTGACACGTCAATGCTAATGTCTACCTGTCGTGTATCAACTTCCCTTGCACAAGAAATACATCAAACAAACGTCCAAAAATCAACACATTCCCGATTGGCGTTTGGTCTTTGCCTATTGTTTTATAGTCACAACACATTATTATAATTTTCTCTCACTGTTAAGGCGAGGACCCTAGGGATGACTTTATGGTACGGTCGACTGTAGCGGCCTGCTATGGGCGAAGTTTTTTAGTAGGAACAGAGCTATTTCTCCCTGTTCTCGATACGTGACTTCTCTAGCCGAATTTCATGCCATTTTCGTTCTTACCTGGGTATCCTCGATGCTGGTTTCCCTAACGCTGTACTACCGATAAACAAACGAACAACAATTTACCGGGATTAGGACCCTGTAAATGATCCAGCGAAGGTCAGCGGGCCCATTTGGTATTTCCCTGCTTTCAAACAATCGGTTCACGATGTTCAGGTACAAGCCACACTAAGTACACGTGCACCCTTCGCGACAATGTACCGCACGGTTTAGACCACCCTTGTTTCGGCCGAGCAAGCGTGCGCCAATCAGAGACGCGCCATCGCCTCGCGACACGAGGGGTACTCGTCAAGGTCCGCGCTTCCGCATAACTAGTAAGGCCCCACCGAACACAAGAAAATTTGTATATAAACCCGTCCCAAGAGCGAATAAAGGTCAGAGCTGAGTAAACCACCAAACAGTGTACATTGATCCGCCAGAGGAAGCTCCTTTTGAACCAATCAACAATCGACTACAACTTGGACTCCACGGATCTATACTTGATCAGAACAGACAGCGTTTCTCACTCTCGTCCAATAATGAACAAAATAGTTCGAATATTCTCTTGCCTAGTCCTTCCATCAGGAAGGTGGTCCTTCAAGAAAACATTAGTTGGCACCTCGCAGTGCAAGCACCAACAAGGCCTGAACGATCATCACAAGATCGAGCATGGGCACATACATTGGTCCTTCGAGCCGGATACGAACAACACTATACATCATACAGTCGACCATCTGGGAGTTTTTCAGTAAATCCAATTTAGCATTGCCATTGCCATTTCTTTAGTAGATCGGTCTGCAGCCAATACGTGGCACACAGTAATGAACACAATTAGAAGGTTTCTTAACTTATGCAGTCAATTTAGCCTACCAGGTACAAGAAATCTTACCGTAAAGTCCCAGTGCTGAAGATCAAGTAGAAAATTAAGCATCTGGGAAACACCAGCGGCCCAGTCACCCCCACCCTACACTTGGGGAAGACCCCAAGGGGCGGTCAGTAGACCTGAGCGTAAGGGTAGTTGGTAAGAGATTTCTGCATCGTATCAACCAGAGACTAGAGACAGACGGTACATTCACATTCAGAGTCCACAAGTCCACATCAGTGGTGGTCTTTCGAGTTTTTAAGATGGCACCAAATGCAATAACCAAGAAGGCTACTGAAATTCAGTTCAGTCCTTAACACTCACACTTTAACCACATAAAATGCACTGCATTTACGGAGCGATGTTCACCATGTCCACTCTCAGAGTGTCCACTCTCAGAGAGGGGGAGAGAGAGGGAGAGAGGGCGGAGAAAGGGGGAGAGAAGGGGAATGAGCGGGAGAGAGAGGGAGAGAGAGAGAGACGGGGAGAGAGAGGGAGAGTGAGGGAGAGAGAGGCGCCGCGGGGGTTGGTGAGCAAAGCGAACAGGGATCGGAGCTTATTAGACCCCCAGTTTATTATAAATTTCTTTAATTGTAACTTACAATATGAGTTATTAGATTAACATTTTTTATGTAATCGAAACTTACGAAGCTGCTGAAACGGTATTTAAAATATGATGTTGATAGTTGTCAGTGCTCTTAGATTATAATATATTTCGACTTGACTTTTCGTTGTCATTGGTCCCAGAAAGGGAAAGTGACATGGACACGTGAGGCTGTCATAAATTAACCCTTCCACAATCCCACCGAAGACGAGCGGATTGTCTTGCGATCTCGGTGCAGAACACAATCATTCCCTAAAATCTAAAATATCGTCGTTTCGGTCTAACGTACGACAGCTTGTGTGCAGCAACGTACCGTTGTCGTAAATTTGTATCGTCAATTAAATAAGTAAATATGACCCAAATTATATTATGTTTGGTGTTATTTTTATCAGAAAAATGCCACGATTGTGTTGGTGAAAGTTACATAAAAAAATAATGAAAAACAAAACAATAAAAAGAATATTTTACAAGTTTAGATCTTAAAGGTGGTTTCTTTCACATCAAAATGCATGAGGAATCGATAAAATACAATTCATTTGTCACGCCTTTGGGCGTGGTATACGAGTATACGAGGATGCCTTCTGGGTTAAAGGGAGCCCTTCTGAAATTCGAACGGTTTGCGACAGAAATTTTTCAGAGACAAATTGATAGAGGCGATATATCGGTTGTTACGAGGGCCGCGAGCAGCACGAGTGGCCGGCGAAGAATTGTTACCCTGGGAATATGGTCTCAATTTGTTAATTAAGGTACGCGGACGAACCCAATGCGAAATTGGGGAGTCACTAGGTTGGATAAATCTCTGTATAGACGGTTGGAATGTGATGAAAGAACCTGATGCCAAATCAGGGAGTCGCTAGGATAGTTAGTGGGCCGTGGATGAAAGCACGGACGAACCTGATGTGTAATCAGGGAGCCGTTAGAATACGGACGAACTTGATGCGTAATCAGGGAGCCGCTTGGATAGTATAGTTTTCTTGGGCGAACCCAATGTGAAATTGGGAAGTCACTAGGTTAGATAAATCTCTGTATTGTAACCGTGCTGGTTACATATATCGACATTTCGCGAATCTCGACCCCACCATGGCAATCCGCAACGTCATACGAGGTCCTTGTCTTAATAAAGGACCGCAGGTTTGCCCCACCAATTAGGGTTACGTGCGCATCGATTCCCACTCGATAACGATCGAAGGAGATCGATGAGCACGGTCGAGAGATCACTCTATGTTTGGAAGCGAGCTAGTACGCGTTCGCGAAGTGTCCGTTCGACGATAACCGGTGCGTATTCGGGAGGCCAAACCATCCTGTTGGTTTAGACAAACCGTTCTAGCCAACCTCGATACGTACACGCCTCAAACCGAGGAGTCGCAATTGCAAACCGCGTCGCGGCACGGTTAAACAAGATCATCGCTCGCGTAATATGGCAGTAACAGCGTAGTAGTCAAATGCGTACAATTTATTGTAAGGTCTGAATTCAAATTCGAAGAATGTAAATTGCTACGTTGACGTCCGTTGAAGCGGACTGCGAATCCCGGCTATTAAATTCACGAACTCGAAACGATTAAGCGAGTCCCGATTATTAAATTCACGATTTTTGTTGAACGGACACGATTAACGTCACAATTAGAGATTTCCGTTGTTGGCCCGTGCTAAGTGCGTAGATTCCGAGCGTGTTTCTCACCGATTCGTTTAGATTATTGAAAAACCCACGCTTGTCATTGAATCACTTGTCATTGGAGACTGTCGCGAGTCTCCCCGTGTCTCGATCGGACGCTTGGATTTTACACGACTAAGGAGACTCTACCGACACTGGAAATTGCTCTAAGTCCATGTAACGTGCTGAAGAGTAAATTCCTGAGTGTTGCGGGGAAACCGAGGTCTGGTGCTCGTTTCCATCCGTGCATATCATCTGAGAAATCACCCGATAGTATGGGTGATTAGACAAATCCAACGTACCTTCCGCGTAACGCCGATCGACGGATATTCCGTATAAATTGGGATCAGGGAATTTCATTGAGAGGCCTCCGCGAGCAATCGTTAACCACGTTCATCCGAAGTATTCCGGTCGGACTGGGTAACATTTAGCATTTCGTTGACCGCGTTCCGATCTGAGGAGAGGACTTTACACGACCAAGGCTACTCTATCGATACTGGATGTTACTCCAATTCCACATATTGTGCTGAGTGCTCCATCCGTGTGTATCATCTGGAAGTCAGTCCATCGCACGGGTAGTGAGACTGGTCCTACCAACCCTTCGTATAACGTCGATCGACGTTATACCGGATGCATTGGATTCGTGTCATCTCCTGACGAATGGGTGTCAACCACGTTCATCCGAAGCAATTCGGCCGAAATGGTTGTACATTATTATAAATGCTAGTCGAATTTAACTGGACTTTGCGCGACCAAGGCGAATAGCCTTTATCGACACTGGAAGTTACTTCAAGTCCACGTATCGTGCTGAAGAGTAACTCTTGGGTGTGGCGGAGGAACCGAGGTCTGGTGTTTGTTCATATTCATGCGTATCATCCGTACAGTCGGCCGATCGCATGGGTGGTGTGACCGTCCAGTTCACCCTCGCGCATTACTAGTCAATCAAGCAGAACAAGAACGGAAATCGAAGTCACGGGTTAAAGAATTATGGTGTAATCTGATACCAATTTAAATATATTCCAGTTAGAACTGCGACCATACGTAGATTCGAAGCGCTTGTCCGCGGGCAGACACGGATATTTGTTAGAATCGTATACGAATTGTAAGAGCCGGTGCTCCGGAGATATCGGTCCTCGCCAAACTACGCGATCGCGTTTCGCATTTGGACAATGACGATGACGTCATAGGTAGCCTAACGTACACAATTTAAAAGAATATACCATCCTTTTACCAGCTATCGCTTTCGAATATTCAATATTCCGTCCACACTTTCTGCTATCCATTGCATGGAGGCTCGAACCTCTATTAAATCAAACATTGCGTGTTAAATATCATCGGGTAGTAACCGGCCCTTCTGGCAGACAGGCAAATTCGTGAAGAACCTTTTTAGTAAACTAACTAAGATCAAGAAATAAAGAAACGGTTACAGTATGGAAGATTGGAATGTCGCGAACGAACCTGATGCCAAATCAGGTCCTCGCGCGCGCGCGCGCGTAACTAGTATAATCTAATCGATACAATCCGAGCGGTAAAATTGTATCGTGTGGAGACGTTCAATTACTCGATTAGGATTGTGGAACGATAATTGAGGTTTTAGTAATTTGTACGAAATTATCAATAAACACAAATATATCCTAATAATATAGAGTGAGTTACATTTTCGTAAATGTCGCGATTGAATGAGATAGAATTGAAAGAAAAGTATTATTATTTGCAATTATTATTACCTTATTACCGGCAATGCGGGGGTCTCGAAGCAACTTTAGAAATGCCTAATAGATTTTATACCCGACTCGCGGAATCTATATGGTTAATTGATACAAAAGGGAACTTTAACCCGATTTTACTAGAAGTTGACTCTACGAGATGCAGCACGACGCGACATGATTCGTGACTACGGAAGTACCAGCCCCCGAGAGTAAAAATGAAAGGGTTTATATACTCCTAGAATGAATGAGATGCTTTGTTCATAATCTGAGGTTACGTAGGACCAGACTCTCGTTTTTGTCACTTCCAATTAAATTGAGCCAGGGCTCGGTCTTCGTTAAAACGATCAACTATGATATGAAGGGTTATCTAGAACGCTCTCTTCCAGAGACGATCTTGAAGAGATTCCCGTGAAGAAGTCAGAAGGAATCTGTTCTCTATCCGTAACACGGTATATCTAGACGATTTTTTAATTATGACGGAAACGATCGAACATCACTTGCAAATGCTAGAACACGTCTTCAAACTACTCGTACATAGCTAACAAACTTAAATTACGACTTGACAAGTGCAATGTTTTTGAAACGAAATTAGATTATCTGGGTTATACAATTAGGGACGAAGAAATTCGTCCGACGGAACGAGGTCTGGAGGCGGTAACGAATTTCCCGTATCCTCGTAACCTTCGAGATGTTCGAGGAATTCTGGGACTGTGTGTGTTCCTATTTTAGGAAATTTGTCGAGGGATTTTCGGATCATCGCGAAACCGTTTTATGATTTACATAAAAATAAGCGTTCGAGTAGTGACTAAAATAGTGAGTAAAGAGCGTTTACTTCAAGCATCGATTATAAGTATACGGGGTGTTAATTTTAACTCGAACTCCTAAATTATTTCCGCTACTATTAAAGGTAAGAAAAAATAACTAAATAGGATGTACATGGTTTTAAGGTGTTCGAGTTAAAATGAGTACCCTCTGTATATTCCCCACGAGATGAAACTCAATTACACTGCGATGCGAGCACAACGGGGTTTGGAGCGATCTTGCTACAGAGAAAGATAGATCAGAAGTTACATTCAGTATTTCATTTCTCGAAAAGGACGACAGAGACCGAATCGAAGTACCAGGAATTAGAAACTCTAGCAATAATTTATGCGTTACATCGTTTTCGTATATATTTACTTGGAGTGAAGTTCAAAATAATCATATTTATTTGGAGTGAAGTTCAAAATAATCACGGATTGTCAGGCTCTAAGCCTCACATTGAATAAAAAAGAAACAAACCCACGGATCGTGCGTTGGTTTTTGGAACTACAAAAGTATAGTTATACATTGGAGCATAGATCAGGAGATCGAAAGCCCCACGTCGATGCTTTAAGTAAGCAAGTACTTGTAATAGAGGACAATTCCTTCGATCGTAATCTCGCATTATGCCAAAATGATGATCCAACAATTATGAAAATTCATACCGAGTTAGAGCAGTCAGAGAATAAATTGTATGGAATGAGGGAGGTTTAGTTTATAGAAAATACAAAAATCAAGCTTTGTTTTATGTTCATACGGCGTTGGAAATAAGGGCCGAGAGATCACTGTCGCGCTAGCTAATACCTCGAACGGTCGATCGATAATCGAGCATCTATCTCTGCTGCGTAACAACCTTTGCGTGCGAACACGACCCGACAAAGTGTTTTGGCTTCGCGCTCGTTATTCCCGACGGGGATCCTCTTCGCATTACGAAGTCCCGACTTCGCAGTAAATCGCGAAATCCGAGTGGGTGACCAGTGATCCGAGTCGATCTGAGTCGACCCGACGAAATCTCCGGTCCAGAAGCCTGAGCTATCGACGGGACAGGCGAGGGCACAATCGACCCGCAGCGAGAAGGACGGTTATGGTAAGTCGTTCAGTGATCAATTCGGCTAATTTCGTTAGCAAGGTGGCTCGATAGTTCCTCGCGCGAGGACGAACGTTCCCCGTTCCGTCCTCGAGTTTTCGCGTGAGCCGAGGCGCTCGGCGCCTCGTATCGTCGGTTCGTGCCTTTTCGCAGGCGCTTTGAGCTTAGAGTATAGAGAGTTTTCCTAGTTCGGATTATCGGAGGAATCGTCTTTCGCGAGAGTAGTCTCATCTGTTAATCGTGTGCGAAATCGAATCCTGTGTCGCGCCGCATAACGAAACGCGTTCGCCGAGATCCGCCACGCATACCGACTATCGTGCGCATCGCGAACGTTCCGAGCGCGAAAGCTATCGCGACGGTCCCGTACCGCGCCGTCCATCTGCGCTTCGCGCGATTCCGTTCGCCGGAATTCCTGTACTCGCGGTTTCGGACAACTGTACCGCCGCGCGAAAAATCAAACTTGTATGAAGAGCGCGGGCTCTCAGGTTGCGACCTCGTGGTCGCGCATTTTGTAATCTTTTGACCTGGAATAAAATCACTCGAGACCATTTTTCGTCATATTTATTCGAACCCTGTGAGATCTGTCCTGCCGTGAGGGCCGTCCTCGTCCTTCGCCGCGTCCGAACCCTCTGGCCTTTTTGCGTCTTCGCTCTCGATCCGCGTATCTCGTAGATTCGACTCTCGAGCTCGACTTCTCCGAGCCCGAGATTTGCGTCGCGTTTTGCGTGGCATCCTCGCGGTGCCTGGCGCCCGAACAATAGAATTTGGTCAAAATCATCGAACCTACGAGTCTCGGGCGGACCGCGCGCATACGGCTGCACGCGGCCCGGTCTCAGTGTCATAAAGGCCCCAAATCGATCCTTTTCCCGAGTCTAACAGCTCGGCGAAAACGGACGACGTGACAGTATGCATATGTGTATATTAACAGACAACCCTATATATAGCTAAATTTATAAAAAATATAGAATCAGTAATAACAGAACAATTGTAAAATTACGATCGCCAACGAATTGCAAAAAGAAGGCAGATCGAAACGAGCGCTCGCGACAAACACGTCGGTCGTTAACATTTGGTTGTCCGTGTGCCGAAATACGTTAATAAACCCGCTTTTTCCTTACGGCTTTTCCTTACAATAGGTTATACAAAACCTAAATATATTTTATAAAACAAAATTTTTTTGTAATTTAATAATATTTATATGTATAAACGCCATGAAAGGATGACTGGTCTAGGCGTTAAAATGAATCAACTATTGACAGTGAAGCCGTCCGCTAATAAGTGCGGTTTATTTTACTCAAAGACATAGACACTGCGAGCGTCACTGGAATGGTGACCGCTCAGGGAAATTCTAGTCCTTTTTTTGTTTAAGGGCGGTGGGGAAATGCTATTACGCAGTGTGAGGCTCGGCTCCCCCCTAAGATGAAATGTTGGGGGATTATCTGGCCTATTGCTATGCGCCATACTCACTAAAACCCCACCGCCCAGGGCCCTTGGCGACTCTACACCTCAATCTGCTGATGCTGAAGAGATATGAACCTGGTTGACCCGCTTTTCGCATTATAACACCAGGTTCTCTCTCCAGCCGTCAGCCACGCCTGTTCTTGGCTATATAGGGAAATTCTAGTCCTAAGGACGTCTTGTTGCAAGCGTTTTCGCTACTTCGTTTTATTGCACCTTTAAGTGTTCTGGGGTTTTCCCTGAAAGGATACGAGTCGCGCTGTCGAGCCGCTCGCTGCCCACTCTCGACGTTCGCTTATTCGGTATTTCTCACAATACGGATATCAGTATAGGCGTTCACGTGTACACTGCGACAATTATCATGCTGCGATTGTTTACAACTTTCCTAATATTTCCGTATTGGAAAATAATACCTTTCCTATTAATATTCAAATTAAATATGTTGACAAGTTAACATTCGTTAATAATACGCACAAAACAGAAATTTTTTAAAGTCTACGTGCAATCTTCACATTATTTGGTTGAACTTTTACATACATATTTACATCAGAGATGGGCAATTTTTATCTAAAATTTTCGAATAAAAGATAAACGAAAGTTATCTTTTATTTGTACTTATTTTCCTGAAATACATATTCGACACAGTTTATCTGTAAGATACTTTCCAGAAATTTCATTCGTCATCTGTAGATTATCTAAGCTCGAAGTAACTGCGTATCGCGTATTCAACGCCTCTAGCGGCGAGAAGTTATTCGAGAGGCACTATCCGTAAGATACATCTGAGAATTTTCAGTTTATCTTTCACGATTATTTGAGAGTCGATGGCAGCGCCACCATGTATCTTACGGTGTATCCGTAAGATTTTGGATACGGAAATTTATCTGTGAGATTTCAATGGAACGATTTCATCTTAACCGTAAGATTTATTCAAAACTCGGTGTAGCAAGATGATTTATTCGATTGTTTTATTCGTGACGAGAGTATTTCGAAGAGATAAAAATCACATGTATCTTTATTCGTTATTTTTATTTGACTTCAAATAAAAATCACTGACATCTTGATTCGACGTTGCACGTCGTAATACGTACGTAGTAGTACGTACTATGTACAATGACATTCATTAATATTCAATATTCGGACACTGTTAGAAGGGCGATAACAATTGTTTAAACAAATAGAATTTTATTATTTAAACGGCTGTTTAAACAAATGGATTTTTATTATTTAAACAATTGTTTAAACAAATGGATTTTTATTATTTAAACGATTGTTTAAACAAATACATTTTTATTATTTAAACACATGTTTAAACAAATGGATATGTATTATTTAAACGATTGTTTAAACAAATGCATTTTTATTATTTAAACACATGTTTAAACAAATAGATTTGTATCCATTGTTACATACAGTGAGACAAAATAGTAAAAAAAAACAAAGTGCACGCATAGTGAAAATCAAAAAAGAGCGCGCGCTCCCGCGCGATGCCTATAGGGTTCCCCAACCCAGATACTGAAGACAAATCATCCGCGGAAACAGTTGAACATGTGACCACTCCGCCAATCGCGGGACACACACCACCACTAGTCAACCAAACGATATCACTATCGTTAACAAAAATAAAACCAAATATAATCTCCACCGAAGACATCACGGAACCGCAAACCGCTCAACTGATCAAACAGATAATAGCTAAAAACAAAATACCAAAAAGAGCTAATCCCACACCAAAGTTAATAAACAAAGCATCTAGAATCAAAACTACAGCGATAAACACAAAAATGGCAAAAATGAAGACAGCGAAAACCACCCAACATGCAGCAAAAAAAGGAAACAGCAACCCGGACAACGCATCCTTGAAAGACTTAATACTGGTAATAAACTGGTAATAACTTACAATAAAAAATAAAAAATAAACAATACTTCAACTGGTAAACAACCTCAACAAAACGATCGAAAACCTCTACAAAACGATCGAAAATCTAAAAGATCAATTGGAAGAAGAATGAAAAAAAAATCAGCCTCCTACATCAGCTCAAAACTTCACAAACCCAAATAGATACGCCGCACTAGACATGGACATTACTCCCACACCAGACGAAATCGCAAACGTAGGCAGCAAGCAGAAACCATTAACCAGAGCAGGTACAAAAAGACCCCACAACAGCTTAGAAGACGGTATCTAAAGAAAGGACAGAAGAAAGGAAGAAATCGGCATCTAAAGAAAAGGACACGGCTAAAGCACCAATAAACCAGGAAAACAACATTCCCAATAAAATCGCATCGCAGCTCATCAGTAGGACAGGAAAAACCGAAGGCAAAGAAATTTTCACCCCGGCCCCCAAATCAACTCCAACATCATCAGCAGGTACTCCAGCCTTCACAATGACAAACCCAGGTAGCCTCAACACGCAAACGACAGTAGGGACCAGGGACCAGCGACACAACAACTCACTCACATCCCCCGAAAGACACAAAGAACGGTATCCCGAAAGACACAAACCTAACAGGTAAAAAAGAACAAATACTGCCTTCTTCTGAGTTCGAAGATAACTCTAACACTAAAAAAACACACAAACCACCCCCCATCACTATTCACACTAACACAGTTAAAGATATAATAGCTAAACTATCGCACATAATGAACGAGTTCAACATCAAAAAAATTAACAATAACAAACACATATTACAAACACATTCGTTAGCTAACCACAAAACAGCATGCGAAACACTTAAAAACCTCCAAATACAGTTCTTCACATATACCCCAAAAGTAGAAAAAATACAACGGTCTTACTTAAGAACGTCGAAGGAAACTTCGATCTCTGCGAAGTTCTCACCGCTCTAAATAATCTTAAAATCGAAGGCCTCTCCTTCATTTTAGTAAAAAGATTCACTACAAAAAAATCCTCAGAAAAAGGCAGAACCCTACCAATATTTATTGTATAAATATCAGCTGATAGCAATCCGAGAAATCTGAATCAAATCAAATCCCTATTACACACAATTGTGAAATGGGAGAAAATAATAAAAACGGACCGCATCCAGTGCATGAGATGCCAACGCATCGGCCACGTAGCTCAAAATTGTAACTTAAAGTACAGATGCGTCAAATGCGAACACGAACACAACCCCGGAGAGTGCCCACGATCCTCAGCCTCACTAACCGAAAACGCAGACTCTCCCCCATATTGCATCAATTGCAAATCACACGGACACCTCCTACAGAGGCTGCCCAAAATTAAAAGAACTGAAAGAAAGAATAGGAGCAAAAAAAATAGCAACTCAATTAGAAAAAGAAAACAAACACACGTTCACTTCAAACTTCATCAAATCAGACAAATCGTTCAGCCAGATCGTAACGAACAACACAAACAGAAAAGAATTATCAAATCTAATTCACACAGCCTCGACACACACACCCACAATCCCAAACACACAGCAAACTCATCCACAAACACAAAACACACTAATTTCCCAAATAAAATATATAATAGACTCAGCCATAAAAACTCAAACAGATCAACTAGCAAATCAGATTAAAAATAACAGCAACGGAATCAACACATTAGCTCAGGCACTTAACGTAGAAATTTAGAATGGATCCAAACGCACAGAACAATTCATCAAACCATAGTAACTCCAACATCATCAAAACAAATACACATCAAACACTAAAAATAATAGAACTAAACGTTAACTCACTCATCTCAAACGAAAAACGTGCGGCACTCTCCGAATTCTTAGAAGTACACGAACCGGTCCTGCTTTGCGAAACCAAACTAAACGGCAGACACCGTGTAAACTTTAAGGATTACATATTTATTAGATCCGACAGACCAAACGCAAAACAGGGTGGGGGTACCGGCATCCTCATCAAACATAACATAAAATTTAAAACCGTCCAGCCAAACAGTTCCAATCGTTCAAATCTCGAATCAACAGTGATTGAATTAAAAATAAATCAAAGCCATCTATACCTACTTGCAGTATATTCACCAAGCAGCAACAACAAAGAATTCACCGCAGACCTCACGACAATTTACAACTCACTAGAACTACACAAAACCAATAACTACTACATAATTGCAGGAGACTTAAATGCAAAACACACCGACTGGAACAATAACAAAAACAACAACAGAGGAACCACACTAAAAAGGTGGTTACAAAATAACCAAATACAAAACAGAGTATCACTCCTAAACACTCCGCGACACCGTCTTACCCAAAAAACGGTTCATTTATAGATATCTGCCTAGCAGATAACAGAATCAAATTCCACGAACAACCTATCCCCGGTAGATTAAATACACTAGACTTCGACAGCGACCATAAAGCAGAAATGATAATATCTCTTCACCCCAACGACCAAATGATTATAGAAGAACCACCCACAAACAACATATACAACTACAGCAAAACAGACTGGCTCAAATTCCAAACAGAACTTCTAAACATAGACGACACTGCTATTCCAAACACGAAAAACCTAACAATCAACGAAATTAACAATTACATAGAGACAATAAACGAAAACATAAACACAGCCATAGAACAGTCAATTCCGCGCATATCATTCAATTACAACTCCTCAGACAGATACATCACCCCAGCTATAATAAAACTAAGAAAATTAAAAAGCACACTACTTATTAAACTCAACAGGCTGATATCGATAAACAACTATTCCGACACAAACGACACATTAATAAACATCCTGAACCATCTACTCAAAATAACCAAAAAAAAAAAATCAAAAATGAATTCCATAGCTCAGTAAGCGCCTTCTGGAAAAAGAAAATCTCAAACCTCTCAACGCACAAACCCAAAGAGCTCTTCCCTTCAATAAAGACAATATTCCGACCTAAAGAACAGAACTCAAATAATCACAAATGCCAACTTAAACATTAACAACGTACGAATAGACGAGGACGACAACATAAGATTAACAGACATAAATGAGAAATTAAACGCACTAGGGGCACATTTCGAAAAAGCACACATACAGAACACACACACGGGAAAACAACAACTATCTAACATAATAGATCAAAAAATACTAAAGTTAAAAACAGAAATAGACGAGGACATACGTAACGACAAAACAATCTGCATATTTTCCAACGACAACAGAGCTGACAACCCGAACTCCAACTCAATCCCTCCAAACTACTTTACTTCCTCATTCCAACTAGCCCTGATTCTAAAAAACCTAAACAATAAAAAATCTGCCAGCTACAACAACATCCCCAACATAATCCTTAAACACCTACCACCAGTATACATTCACAACTACGCAATAATATTTAATAACTGTCCCAATTGCATGGAAAACTGCAAAAGTTATAGCTCTAAAAAAGAAGGGAAAAAACAGCAATGATCCAGCCAGCTACAGACCAATCAGTCTATTACCAAATATAAACAAAATCTTCGAAATTATAATAAACAATGCAATAGAACACTTTTCCTCTACAAACAACCTACATAATACCTGAAACCCAATTCGGATTCAGATGCAGACATTCGACAATTCACGCTATCTCTAAATTTACTACAGACATCTGTTAGAGAGCGTGGGAGCAGTATTCATTGACCTAGAGAAAGCATTCGATACTGTTTGGCTGGACGGACTTTTCTTTAAACTCATTAAAAAGAACTTTCCACCTCACCTCACAAAAGTGCTATGGAGCATGACCCATAATAAAACGTTCAAGGTGTCCGAAGGGCAAAATACTCCTCCATATTATTTAAAGTATAAAACGGTTTACAACAGGGTGCCGTAAATTCCCCCATCCTGTTTAGTCTATACCTAAGCGACCTACTCTTAACCCTTTGCACTCGGAGCTATTTTAACTGGAAAATTAAACATTTCTTCTGATCTAGAATATTTCCATTCCCTATAATTTTTGAAATTTTATGGATATGAAATTGCTATAATACCTCACACCATATCTAAATATTTAGTGATTAATTAGATACTGATATATTTATTAATGTAAACAATATTTTGAATAATGGTACAGCAATTTTTGGTGGTGCCTCAGAGGGGACAACCGAGTGCAAAGGGTTAAAGTTCGACTTGAATGAGGACAACCAAAAAAGCGCCATAGCATACGCGGACGACCTTCTAATATACATTAGCGACAATAGACCGACAATAATTAAAAAGAAACTACAAGAAATGTTTGACAAAATACAGGACTATTTTCACACATGGAAACTTAAAATCAAAGTTAATAAATGCGAGACAATACTTTTCAGACCAACCCTTTCGAATAACTCGGACGCAAACAGTGACGTATGGACGAACGCCAAACACTTCCACATACAAGACAACAGAGACACAAACATAAAAATTCCTCACAAAAAGGTTGTCCGTTACCTAGGAGTACACTTAGATTTTAAGCTTCACTTCAACGAACACGTACAAATACAAATAGAAAAAGCTCAAAAAGCAGTTGCGGCGAACAAGCGGATTTTCTACTCCAAATACCTGGACAAAGAAGTAAAACTACTGTGTTACAAACTCCTAATTAGACCGATAATCACATACGGAATACCTATCTGGTTTAACATCAGCGCAAGTACTATGGAAAAAATCCACTTGTTCGAGCGCAGATGCCTCAGAGCCTGCTTGAACGCGTATAAAACCCCGGAATCAAATTACACAAAATATTATAGTAACCACACACTACTAAAAAAATCAGAAACAATGCGCATAAACCTATTGATGCTAAAAATCACAAGAAACCACTGGGCAAACACAAGAAACGTAGATAACAATAGCCTCATTTTCAGCTCCACCTCCAAACCCACAATATTTAGAAAAAACAAGACTCACAGGATACACACCACCATAAGCTTTCATACACCTTGACTCTGCAGGTCTCATACAAAATACTCACGGCTATCCAATTATATATCACTTCAACCGAAAAAACTTCAACAAAACAATACCATACAACAGCAATCTAAACATTCACGGCTCAGAAATGAGATTTCTATATAAGCTAACCGAATATGATACCAAAAACGACCACAGGGAAAACATTAAAAAAAACATTAAAAGATACTGGTGGCTCGATCCATAACATTGCACAAACACAGTACACACATAAAAACATAAAAAATTGTAATACACAAACAGCTTCACGCCACCGACGCCAAAACAACCCGAACATAATTAATACTAATAAGTTTAAACCACGAAGCGCCAAAGATTCACCCAAACAATTAAAATAATCAACAAAACACAACTTTTATAAAGACATTTATAAAGACAAGTTTAAGTTAAATCTAAGACATAATCTCAGCGCATTTGATTCAGATTTCTCCAAACTAAGCACTCAAACAAAAAATAAAACCATTAACGGGACGACACTCATAAAACTCCTACAAAACACAAAACCATCGACCAAATGTATAGTTTTTCCACCCGTGCCTTTCTGTACACTGCGAACAATAAAATAGCATAAGAAAACCCCTTAGATTAAGCGGACTTAGATTAAATGCAACCGCGCGAGCCCGTTCCTACGGGCCTTTAGTTTAGTCTCCTAATCTATGCACTGCGTCAAACTTTTGTGCGTAAAAGTTTCATGTATTTATTGTAATTATATATTATTTATTCTGGCACAATAAACGCTCTTCAAAAAAAAAAGTGGGTAGAGCGCGCGACTGCGGACTCCGTGGTCGCGGGTTCGATCCCGACGCCAGCACCTCTGGATATAATTTCATGTGCCATTTTTAAACTGTGGTGCCCAAGGTGGTTCGGAACCCACCTTATAAAACCTGTAGGTCCCGTCGCGAAAAAACCCTGGCAGTTAAGTGCGACGTAAAATAAAGTTAAAAAAAAAATCTGACAGATACTCTGCGACCAACTAACGACAGAGACAACCGTAAAATACATCGTGGCGCTGTATTCGACTCTCAAATAAAAGTTGAAGATACCCAGAAAACTCTCGGAGAGAGACAGACGAATAAACTCTCCAAACCGAGCACTCCAGAAATAGAGATACAGATACATTATCGCGCTGCATTCGACTTCGAATAAAAGACAAAAGATACATGTTATTTTATCTAAAACGTATTTCAATAATTTTCTATTCAGATACTGCTCAACTTTGATTTACATACATATATGTATACAGGGTGCCTCAAAATTCCTTCAACATCCGGAAAAATGGGAGGTTCCTGAGATCATTTGAAGCTACATTTTCCTTTGCAAAAATGGCGTCCGCGGCTTTGTTAAGGAGCTATTAACGAAAAACACGGACCAATCAGAGCGCGACCTAGACGCGTGCCAAGTATCAACTGGCCGACTGTGTCAACACGCGTCTAGATCGCGCTCTGATTGGTCCGTGTTTTACGTTAATAACTCCTTAACGAAGTCGCAGACGCCATTTATGCAGAGGAAAATGTCGCTTCAATTGATCTCAGGAACCTTCCATTTCCGGATGTTGAAGGAATTTTGAGACACTCAGTATACATTTAATATTAAAAAAATTTTTATTTGCATTAATAATTAAAAAAAATTAAAAAGATTTTTGAACAACTCAACGAATATTCAGATGATCGTGTAATAAAAAAAATAAATTTTTAAAAAAATACCACGTTTTTAAGACAGACTAAAAAGTATAAAATAATTTTTCATGCAATAAATAATTGATGCATGAATAGTTCACCTAAATCACTAACAATTTTATTGCACTGCAATACATATGAACTGTTGTGAGTTTTCTCAACCGCAGCTAGTCTCTACACTCCATACTATTATCTTGCGCCCCACGTTTTTCGTTTTAAATCTTACAAGTATTTTCATAGCTATTAAAAGTTCACAATCACAAATTTTCAGAATTATCTGTATGAAGTTAGGAATCTGAATGAAGCTAGGAAAAATTGTTTTATACTTTTTAGTCCGTCTTAAAAACGTGGTATTTTTTTTATTTACATAATTATTTTCTGCTTTTTGGTCTTGTGTGTGTGTGTGTGAAATTTTTCAATCCATTTTAAACATCTTTTTTCAATTGATTTTATTAAACATTTTGATGAGATTATAATTACAGAGACATGTAGTAAATTTCAGACAGCATTGCGACGCGTCATATCGAAAACAAACGCCGTAGTAAAATGTCGAAGATAAACGTTCGACGGAGAAATCTCGGTGTAACGGTTCTTTCGCTCGGTAAATAAACATTAGTATAACAAAGCCAAATAGCTTTACTGTGACGTCATTGCTAAGCGGCGCAGCGTTTCACGATTAACTCGGAATTTTAAAATTCACTCTGCTTTTTAGTCCTGTGTGTGAAATTTTTCAATCAATTTTAAACATTTTGATGCGATTATAATAACAGAGACATGTATTAAATTTTCGACCGTATTGCGACCGCGGCATATCGAAATCAAACGATCAGACGCGAGAATGTAAACACGCGGTCCCTTGCGATACAAACACCGCGTAGAAATGCTTATTAGCACGACGTCATCCAAGTATGTTTTGACAGAAAACATAACCTCGCTCCAAGTAAAATCATCGGCAATATTTAATACTTGTATCACTCTTTATTAATACTTTGTACACTCACTCCGCTCACCAATAAAGTCAATGTAATTCACACGCGTAAATATCAAAAACAAACGCGAACGGTTGCGAGAACGAACAGCGGACGTTGAAATCCTTTTCCTTCCGCGTACGAAAACACACTACGCTCCTTCGTTGCGAGGTGGATCAGTGAAATGTGGATGAGTCGAAATCTGTCGCGCGGATTCGCTATCGCTGAACCAATGATGTACTATCACTACCGAGCGTATTCAATGCGGCCCGGATTCGAATCCCAGTCAAATCCTAATTATTTATCTCCTAATCGCACAGTTTTTTTTTAAATTTGTTTTTTAATATTGCATTGTCATCCAGTTCTGAGCTACGTTTAAAATTTCAAGTCTATAGCTCGTCGGAAGTTAGTTCCAAATCAATTGCAAAAGTTCAACAGGGCGTGGTTTAAACGAACAAACAAACAAACCGACAGACAGACAGACACGAGAGCAAGCTAATAAAAAAGTGGTAATTAAGTACGATTGAAAATTCTATACTTTAAATTAAGGAAACATTATTCTTTCTCGGTCGAAAATTTTAATAATTTTTATGAGACTGATAAAGTAATGAAAAAACATTTTTTGAGTAAGTAATTTTTTTGACATATATCTTAAGCTTTCAAATACAAGAAAAAATTTTTGTATAATTTTGTAAATGATTTTTTATAGGGGCTTTTTTGCAGTCTCTTCACAATGTTTTTTCATTACTTTATCAGTCCTATAAGAATTATTAAAATTTTCGATCGAGAAAGTGTAATGTCCCCTTAAGAAGCAATATTCCTCTGAATTTCAACAGCTTCGGAAAGCAGGAAAGGAACCGCTCGAACGCTTTCGATGCATTCGCATCGACGGGTATAGTATGAATATAATGCGGCAACATTGCACTTTTTGTTAGGGTTTTCCATACAACAAAACACCATCACTTAAATATATATGCAGAAGTATGTAATAAGCAATAGATAATATAAAATACAAATACAGTGATTACTATTCATAATTGCACATGTCTACACGCGACTCTGTCTATAAACGGAAAGCGCGGGAACGCACATCATGGACACGGGAGACAAAGAACACAGGCCTTATGCCTGAGTTCCATGTTTGCTTAACGCCTATTGGCGCCGCCATTGCTCATGGGCTGAACAATCCTTCACTTTTAATGCTGACAACGCTGTAAAATATAGCGTCCTCGAACACACACCTTTTGTGTTGCAACCTGATGTAGTTCATTAGCTGATCGTTCCATTTCGATAGAGTCCGCTGTCATACTAGGGCATTTTCTACAGAGTCGATAATTCAAAACCGTAGACAGAAAAATGCGTCGCATGCACAGTCTGTACGGTTCTTAAGTCTGTGACGTAGACAAGAGGTCGGCAAGAACTGCATACTTCGGCCTGTTTTCGAGGGCTACGCCTCTTTTCTCCGGCCGCGCGTCTCGCTCCCCGCTGCGACCATAGTTCTCGAGCCAGCTCAGTCTCGTACCGTATGAACTGCTCGTGGCGCAATAGGACGACGCGACACCGATATCAATAGGTTTCCACACTACATACCAAGGAGGTACTATTATCAATGTGTTTTTTTTTGTCAGTGGTATCCCCTGTAGGCCTATTCCACTGTCGCATGATAATTTCGGAAAATAAATTTGAAAAATAAACTCGGAATAGATAGACAAATAGTTCTTAATTTCATCGCTAAAATTTTATGCAGATGTGGAAAAACTTTCATTTGATATTTCTGATTTACTAAGCACTAAACGTCTACAAAGGAGTTTTTATTCTTTTATACTATAAATGTAGTAGTGAAGTTTTAGGTGCACCTGTCAAGAGCATGCTAATGTGGAGAAACAATTAGGTAAAAAGCAATTTTAGTTTACATACGCTTGTGATCGTAGAAACAGAGCCGCTTCTTGCAGTAGCTGCAGGAGCGGAAACAATCGACGCTCTATGTTGGTAATAATTTGCGTGGTACTGTTTCTGCGGTACTTTTTCCGGAGACTGAGGCCGTGTTGTCGAGCTAATAATCTCGGCTTCCGCTAGGTATGGTTTGTCTTTCTCTTGTCTGCTTGTGTCTTTCTCTTTTTCAGCTGTTGCGGCATGTTTCACCAGCGGAGTCGGAGGGGTCCTCAGAGGAGTCGCCACTGATTTAGGGGTCTTAGCTTCCGAGTCTTCGTACGTGAATTGTACGTCTAAACATGTGATTGGAATTCGTTACTCTAAGGAAGAAAAAAAGGATTCATATGCAGTAAAAAATTGTCGAAAACTTGCCGGCGGAATTCATTCGCACTAAGAGCGCATCTTACTTTGCTTTCAAAGGAAATATTGGACAAAATCGTTATTGTCATTATTTTAGGATTTATAAATATATAACTTATTGAAAACACGTGCAACGTAATATTATATAATTTTGAAATACAAATAATATTTGGTTTTCCCTCCTAGCGTAAGGTTTACTCCGATTTTGCCCGATTTTACTCTTAGAGCAAGATTAGGTTCGCTTTTAGTGCGACCGACCTGCCGTCTACACAAAGACAAGGTCTGCCCTCCTTTTACCCTTGATTTGACATGGAATTCCGCCTGCAAACTTTGCACTACAATTCCAGCCCATCTGCCACGTCATAGGCTCGAAATATGTCGACAAGTTTTGGTGAGAAAATTCATAGCGAATAGGGACCAAATTCTGCTTCAAGCATGATCTTGGTGCCAAAATGACCGCCTTTTGCTCACAAAGTACGATTACAAACATTGATTAAAATTTGCTGCAGGCAGGTTGGGCTGACTGGATAACTTTTGGACTAGATAGGATTTGGCATACACGGGATGGGGAGCTGGTCTTGGGGTTCCAATTCTCCCCACCCGATGTGTGCCAGCCAGCTCAGGACCCGGCTCACGAGCTAAGGCGAGAGCCCGCGTTCGCCAGCCATCGAGTTGTCTGGTATAACCCAGGTATTGAGGGGAGTCCTCTCTCTAGCGAGGAGGCAGGATATCCATAAGGCGGATTTCCCTCACGTTAAAAAAAAGATAGGATTTGGCAAACGATGAAAACTAACCTTAAAAAACATGAGCCGAGAATCTGATATTTTCAAAATTAGAAAAAGTTTTATCGTACTGGTTAACAGCCAAATCTTACCTTAATTTTTTAACAAATATTTTACCTTTAATATTATACCCAATGCCCCTTATGTTATAACGTTCTCGATTTCTTTATGTAAATTCTTTAGATTCATTTTCGCGGGAATATATTGAAAATATTGTATGCTTTTAAACAATCCACGATATAAACGAATTTGATCAACAGATATATTTTCATTGCGGAGAAAATATCTAAACTATTATTGTATATATTGCGACGTGGCATTTCTGCCAGCGTCCCTCCGAACGGATGGAAGACCGGGTCACCCTCTGGCAGCGAGACACGATTGAGATCGGTGCGAGCGCTCTCCTTGGGCACGTGCGAGACCCATGGGACGAAAAACTCATATTTTTGAGCGTCGCGCCAATTTGCGTGACGCGATATTGCAGGACCATATTCGGGTCCCAGGGGGACCCGAAACTCTTTTTCCCTTCGGACTTGGCAAGGATTCCTCAAGAGGAGGCGCCGAGAGGACTGGCTCCAGCAAAGAATAAAGAGGGAAACATCGTGAGATCAGCCCGGCCCAGGCCAAGCAAACCTGGAGACGCCGACGAAGGACAACGGTACCAAGAGGAAGACTATCCTCACCCGGTCGTCGCCTCGTCCGGGAAGGAGCCTGATCAGCTACCGGATTGGCCGAAGCCGATCGTCTTAGCGGGAAGCGGCCAATCACCAAACGCCGTTGCCGAAGAAACCACGAATCGCCGGAGGCCAGGGCGCATCGCGTAGCGTCCGAAAATTAGCTCGCGATAGGCCGTAGCGTTGCGCGAAGGGAGAGAATTAGAAAAGTGGGGGACGCCTTGCTTCCGCATTGCCGAGCCACCGCATGGGAAGCCATTGCTTCGTTGTCGTTAGTCAAAGATAGCTGCCGTTAACTACTGCTTAAGAATTGTAATATTTGCGACCGCTGCCGTTGTAGAGGGACGGGAAAACGAGAAAAGCTGCCGAACAACTGCTTCTACTCTCCTGTTACCTTTGGTAAGCGCCGATCAGGCTTTCGTACGAATCATTTCGGTTTTGCGCGTGTGGCTCGGTTAGCGTTTTGGCGGGTCCGCGTTCGCGTCACGAGAGTTGACGACAGGGATTCGAGGCTGCCGATAATCGCGAAAATCTAGAGTCGCGAGGGGCCCGAGTCCCCTGGGCAACGGGGAAAGGGGGAATTTTGCGAGTTCGTTTCTAGTTGAAGAAACGAATAAGATACCGGGTGTCGTCGTCAGCTCTGGCCAATCTCGTCCGCTCCAAAGGTGGGACGCCGCCACGTGCTCGATTCGTATTCCGCGACTCTCAGAGACGAACGAAGCTCAGATTGAACCGCGTATTCCACCGAAATTCGGCCGTAAATTCCCCGCGTAGGGTACGAGCGCGTGTAGACCGTGTGCTGCCGAATTCGACGCGTCGGCGACCATCTTTACGAGCTGCCGAGCGTTCTCGGCAGCCATGTATTACCATCTTCATTGAATAAACGATCTTAGTTGCCGAAAATCGAGAGTTCATTCTCTTCCGAGAAACCTTCCTGCCGCAAGGAACGCCTCCTGTTCTCCCCGTGTTCATCCTGTGCCCTTAGAGAGCTATCCCAGGTAAACCGCGATCGTCGCGATCTCGTGGTTTCGAAATTCTCTTGCGAGAAATTTCATATGATACGTAGAAGTGTCTGGCGCCCGAAAATTCGCGCTAGCTGCCGGAAACCGCGAGTCTGCGACAACCTTTTTGTCCCGAGTGGACCACGCATCGTGCGGCCGAGCATGGCCCGGCCTTCCGCCTGTAAATACCCGGTGTCGTAAAGGGTTTCGCCCTTCTGGCGCGTCTCACTTGCCGAGCGACGTGACACTATTTATCGAATACACGGTAGAAATTATAAAGCGTTACAGTCCAAAATCTCCGAAAATATTGATCATACGCAAAAATGTTTCAGATGAAAGTTGTTCAATACCGAGGGGGACATCATGTGGTGGAACTTTTATTTTTCCCGGTGGACACACCAAGGTGAGATGAAGGTCAACTTTCTTTTTTAAAATGGAATGATACGTTTTTTTATCCACCATCAAATAGTGCGTTTCAAGACGAATTCAACGACTTATGACTCAAGGTCATTCAAGGTCAAACTTGTAGTGAAGTTTTTGGTGTGATAATCCTCGTTTTGGTGTGACATTCCTCGTTTTGATGTGACAGTCCTCGTTTTGGTGTGAAAGTTCGAAGGCACGAAGTAAAGTACAAATAAAGCGATCACACCTTTTCTGCATTTCAGCAGGGTATTGAACAACTTTCATCGGAAACATTTTTGCGTATAATCAATATTTACGGAGATTTTCGACTGTAACGCTTTATAATTTCCACCCTGTACAATATTGTAACAGTGTACGTATTCTTTATTGATCTCCTTAAGGTTACAATTCTCAATTACATTTTCCTTCCTCCTCGCTCGTCGCATACTCGCATAAACATCAACAACGCAAATAATAACGCAATATAATACAAAAACACAACAAAACATAAACGCCAAAACGCTAACCGCCGCATTTTTCTTTCTCTTTCTTTACTCTTTCTCTTTCTCTTTCTCCCCTATCCTCCGCACACACACACACACACACCCCTTCCCTATCCGAGTGGACCCCCTCTTCCGGCCGCTCCTCACTCTCTCCCATCTTTCCCATTTTCTCCCTCATTTTCACTCCTTCCACTCCTTTTCTCTCTCCATTCTTCTACCTTCCTCATCCACTCCTCCCCTCCCCCATCATCCCCTAACACCGCCATCACCACCTCCTGCCATCCTCTTTCCTCATCATCCCCTTTCATGCACACCTCCCGTACATTCCTCCTCGTACATACCTCCCACGATTCTAACTCCCATCCACACACTCTACACATTCTCGCGTCCTCCTCCATCCAGTATTTCTCCCCTCTCATCCCATTCCCCAGCCTAAAACTGGCCACCCTCTGCCACCTACTCTCTCCCCATCCCTTACTTAAATATCCTGACAACCCTTCTCCCTTCACCATCCCATACCATCTGTTATATCTTGTTCCTCTTATCCTTTCCCATCTCTCGTTCCTCTGTCTTTCCTTCTCACTTTTCACAATCTCCTCACTCACTTTTTCTCTCTTTTTCTCCATCATTTCTCTCCCTCTCCCATCCCTCCGCTATCCCCCCCTCTTACCTCTCTCCCTAGCCTCCTCCCAGCACAATCTCGCTAATTCCCCCCCCCCCCTTGCCCTCTCTCATCTTCTTTTCAAAGACCCATGCCCTCAGCCCTGCTCTCCCCCTCAATAACTCCCTTTGTAGTTTCTCCCTCACCATATACCCCAGTGTGAATCTACCCACTCCCAAAACCCACTTTAGATACCTCTCCTGTAGCCTTTCCTGTAGTCTTCCCTCTCCTTCCATCCCCAAATTTCCACTCCATAGTTTGTCACAGACTATACTAGCTTGTCAAACAGCCATATCCTATTACCCCAGTCCTTTCCAAATCTCTTTTTTCCTATCCCCCAAACCTGCCCCATTATCACTGCTCCTTTCCTTACCCTTTCCTCCACCTGCGCCTTTTGCCTACCATTCCTCGCTACCACGTATCCCAGGTACTTATACTCTCCTACTTCTTCAATCCCCTTATCCTTCCATCTCCACTTCACACTTTTCCATCTCCCCCCACCCTTCCTACACCTCATCATTTTTTATTTCTCCGCATTTAACTGCAACTTTTTCTCCTCCATATAACGTTCCAGCTTACCCATCATTCCCCTCATCCCCTCCTCATCTTCCGCTACATCGCTATGTCGTCTGCGTATGCCAGCGTATACACTTTTCTCCCCCCTAGCTTCACCCCTCCCCACCCACTCTTCTCCAGTTCTTCATCTATGTCCGTCAACAACAACGTAAATAGCAGCGGGCTTAGCGGGCATTCTTGCTTCACCCCCCTCTCCATCCAAAAACACTTCCCTTCTTCTTCCACTACTCTTACTTTGCTTTTGGTTTCCTTTAATATTTCTTCACATCTTTCTACTAATCCTTCCCTTAGCCCCCTTTTCCTCATTGCCCCCACCAGCGTCTCCCTATCAACGGAGTCAAACGCCGCTTTTAAATCAATGAACATTATTATCATCCTCCTTTTTTTCCTCCTCACTTGCCTGTTTATTAGGTAATTTAGTACATAGATGTTGTCTATGCACCTTACCCCCTTTCTGAATCCTGTTTGGCTTGCCGGTAATAACTTTTTTCCCTCCACCTCCTCTCTTAATCTCTCTGCCAATATGGCCGCATAAATTTTATATGCTGTTTGCATTAGCGTCACTGCCCTGTAATTTTCTACCTTACTACTTTTCTCTCTTCTTAGCTAGCCGCACTACTATTCCCTCTTTCCAATCTTCCGGCCATCCTTCCCCCCTCCATACTTTATTACAAACTCTCCATAACCACTCCTCTACCTCGCTTCCTCCATATTTCCATATTTCGTTTGGTATCCCATCTCCCCCCGCAGTTTTCCCCTCCTTCAGACCCCTAATCACCCTGCTAACCTCTCCCTTTTCTATTTCCTTCTCCCCTTCCTTTTCCCTTCTACCTACCTCCTCTTCCTTTTTTCTTTTTTCCCCATCTTCTCCATCGCCTCCCCTATTTTTTCCTTCAATCCTTTCCAGACTTCCTCCACTCCCTCTTCTCCCTTCTGCCCCCCCCCCAAATCTCTCTCTGAACTCCTTCACCTCTTCCTCTGACCACCCTTCTCCATATTTCCCCCTCCCCATCCTTCTTCCCTTCTTTTTACTCCCCCCTCTTCTACCCCTCTTAACCCATATCGTCAGTGATAGGTGGTGTGAGTCTACCCTATTCCCTATCTCCATCCTTTCCACCCCTTCCCTTGTATCCTCATTCCCCAATATATAGTCAATCACTGAGTTCCCTCTCCCCCCTATATATGTCCATTCTCCTGTTTCGTCTCCTTTCATATTACCGTTCAAGATCTTCCACCCTCTCTCTCCTAAATACTTGCACAGTCTCCTTCCATCTGCATTTTCCTTCTCATCTTTCGACCTTCTACTCCCCTTCCCTCTTCCCCCCTCATCATCCTCTCCCACTCCCCCCTTCTCTTCCCGTTCTCGCGTTAAAGTCCCCCCCTATGGTTACTCTTTCTTTATTCAATCTCTCCTCTGTCCATTCTCCCAGCCTTTCCAACTTCTTTTCCAGGTCACCATTGATGTATACCCCTATCACCATCCCTCTTCCATCTTCATCCTTATATTCATCACTCCCTCCCCTCCTCCTATTTCCCCGCTTTCCCTCTCTGTCTCTTTCCTTACTCCCATTAGCATACCCCTCATTGCCCTTCCCCTTTTTTCTACTCTCTTGGCCCACTGCACCTCCCAAACATACCCCCTTGATAGCCTTTTCTTTATCCCATTCCACCCCCTCTCCTCCACCCATGTACTAATACCAATACTATTATGTCCCATTCCTTCAACCCTTTCCAGAATTCCGCGTCTTTATTCCTCAGCCCTGCTACATTCCAAAATACTAACTTGTACCCTATGTTCTTCTTTTTTCTCCCCCCCCCCTCCTACCGATCTCCTTTCTCGTTTCCCTGCTCTCCATACCAATCTTCCTCTATTTCGTTCCATCTTTTCATCCTTCCATTCACCCACATTTTCATATATCCCACCTGCACATTCTTTCCTTTTACTCTCTCCTCCTCCGCTTCCCTTTCTATTTTCCATTTTGCCCTCCTTTCCTCCTCCGTTAAATCGTCATCTAACCATTCTTTCTTTCCTCTTAAGTTTTTCCTCCTTTCCATTACTTTCTTTTTTTGCTCCAGATCCACCATTTTAACCCGTATCATCCCACTCCCATCTTTCCTACTTTCCCTATCTTCCCTATCTCTTTTATTCCTTCTTCCTTCATTCCCATTAGCTCCCACACCCTCCTTACTTCCTCTTTCAGATCTTTTCCCTCTATTTGTATCCTCCTTATTATTATGTTATTCCTCTTCTTCTCTCTTTCCCTCCTATCCTGCATTATCTCTATTCTCCTTCTATTATCCTCTACTAATTCTCCTCCTATCCCTCCTTCACTACCTTCCTTCCCTTCTTTTTTCACTTCCCACTCTATTTTTTTTCTCTTCTCTTTTACCTTTACCATCCTTCCTTCTACGTTTTCTAGCCTCTTTTCTATCTTTTCCTTTCTTAACTCCTCCTTCTTCCTCTCCTCTCTCCACCACTCCCTTTCCTTTCTCCACTCCTCCATCAGCCTTTTCCCTTCCTCCTTCTCATCCTTCATCTCTTCCCTCACCCTCTTCATCTTCCCTATTAACCCTCTTATCAATTCCTCCATCCCTCTAAAATCTGCTCCCTCCTTCTTTTTTCCCCCCTCCGGCGTCCTTTCTGTTTTGCCACTCTTTTTGAATATTCCACTTACCTCCTCCTCTCATCCCTCTACCTCTTCTATTTCCCTTTTCTTCCCCTGATTTTCTGCACTCTCCAAACTTTCCGTGCTAAACCAGCGCTCTGATCTATCCTCCTTCATAATCTTCCCTACTCTTCCCTTTCCTGCCTCCCCCTCTACCCTCCCCACCCCCTTGCCTTCTCCTCTCTCACTCATTCTCTTCTCTACTTCTTTGTTTCTTCTCACTTTTGTCCTTCTCAAATTTCCCGCCTGTTCCTTCTATCTGTCTCCCGCTAGATCGCGCCACCTTCCACTCCTTCTCTCTCCTCCCGTGTACACTTCTCAACCGCCACACGATCCTAACCTCCCAACTCCACTCGCTCTTTTTCCTTCCCTCAGTACTCTCTATCTCACTTCCTCGCCCTTGTACCTTCCTCTACTCCTGCCCTTATCCTCAGTCACCCTTCTCCACTCACTTTCTCCCCTCACACTTCTTTCTACTCCACACTTTCTCCAGAAATTTCTCACACGGTATACACACACCTCACTCTCTCATGCGACCGGAAACGGAAGTCCAATATTGTAACAGTGATGACACGCATTTTCTTGAATGTTTCTCGTATTACTGCCGAGATAGAACTAACAATACGGTTCCGTCTGAGCATTCGATTCGATCGGACATATGTTTACACTGTCCGCACGCGAGTGTCGTCGAGTAAAGTCGAGTTTGGTGAATCTGAGACCTTGTGAATTCAACGTACCCAGTGTCAAATGTGTTTGTAAAAATTGAGCATATTTTTGTCCGGTCAGCGTTCCGGTAATGAAGTGTGGTCTGATTACTTTATCATTCAAAATACCGCACCATACGTTTACGCTCCAGTGTCTTTGGTGGTCAATTTCTCGAAGCCAATGTGGATTATCAACGGACCAATAATGAGCATTCCGTAGATTAATTGAGGCATGATTATTGAATGTTGCTTCGTCTGTAAACAAGACATTCGATACATATGAACGATTTTGATGCAGTCTCCATTGACAAAAATTAACTCGATTTTGAAAATCGCTTCCGTGTAATTCCTGATGTAACGATATGTGAAACGGATGAAATTTATGACGGGCCAGAACTCACTGGTGATAAACGTATTCTGCTTCCATATTTTAGTTTTATACGTTTTTTCTGTCTGTGACCTTAAATGACTTTGAATAATTATAGTCACTGAATTCCTAATGAAAGGGACTATCATTGTAGGTGTTTAAAAAAGGGTGCGCTTCCATTTAAAAAAATGAAGGTGACCTTCATACCTCTAAAAAAGATTACAGAAAAACAAAAATTTTTTTGGTATCGTATGAGTCCCATTTTACCATTCAACTTTGTCCTTTAGACATTTGACGTATCTTTAAAAACAACAAAGATATTTGAGGTGGCAACGTTAGGTGACTCACCCTGTATGTAAAAAGGGAAAGAAAGAGTGATTGTTTCGGCGTGGGATCTGTTTACTTTTTTTTGAAAACACGCTGTGGAGATGAGAGAGAATACAGGGTCTCACTCGGTCATACATATATAAGGTGAGCTTTCAATTTTGGAAGACTACTCTTGGATTTTCCATATGGTTTGCCATATTGCCTTCATCGAACTGTGTACGATGTACACAGCGTACAATGTATTCGATGATTCGAATCATATGATTCTCGAAAAATCGAATAACGCTAGAAGAGCACAGTCTCGCGCGGAATCGCGAGGAGCACGGAACTCTTTCCGCGTCGGAGTATGTTCGTTCGCTATCGTTACGAGTTCGGAGAGTGTTCTATGTGTAATGTGCAGTAACTGTGTGAAAGTGTGGTGTTCGATCGCTTGGGACCTTCCGTTGGAGTAATATCGTTTACTTCATTCCTTCTCCCTCTCCCTATCCCTCTCCTTCCACTCGAAGGCTGCTCGAATCGACCGTGGAGGATGATGAATCATTAAGGGTGTGTTGAACGGGAAATGCAGCGTTCGGCAATACCCAATCAACACATCGCCTTGCGTATATCAATGAAACGTCATTGAAATCAGCCCATAGACTGATTAGAAGCCTTCTTCACGACGAAGAAGGTTCCCCTACATACGGAAAAACAAAGGTCCCACGAAAAAACAGATGTTCCCCTCAAAAAACCTTTACGGTCGATGTAAAAAAAAAAACGACGATTCATTCGTAATCAACTTTTCGTTACGTAACGAGCATTGAAATATTTGCTAACCATTAGCCGGAATATCGATTCCAAGGAACTGGGAAACGTCGCGAACTCCCAAGCATATTGCTAACCGGAATATCAATTCCAAAGAACTGGGAAACGTCGCGAACTCCCACGCGTATAAGGCAGAGTCTGTCAGGGCAGCCTTACTGAAGAGTCCTTCTGACAGAACGCGGGACGAAACGCGGTTTCTCAAATTATCAATCAATCACCCAAAATTAATTTGGCGGGTGATATTCGCGAGCGAACATGTGGTGTTTCGTGTTTTGTGTTTCACTGGTGTAACAAGCAAATGGATTTACGGCTGAATAAGTGAGTTTTTAATTCAATCAGTTTCTGCTTCTTCTCTCGTTCGGGTAAAGTTGCCAATGATGTGGGTCCTCACCAATATCGATGACCTTGAAATATGTTATAAATTCGACGTTCTAAATATCTTTTTTCTTTGAAGTAAAGCTCATCGATATCGCAGAGGAGACAGTACATCGATCGATTCTCAATTACAATTTTTTACAAATATCTCGTAAACTAAAGCCGGCTGATAAAAACTGTAAAGGGAAATGTTGTTCAGAATCATGGTCTTGACAACAGTATCCAAAGCTCATCGAAATCGGAGAGGAAACAGTACATTGATCGATTTCCAATTACAATTTTTTACAATGTGATGTGGCAAATTTGCCTACATTCCTCCGAACCGACTATCCGAAGGCCGGATCATCATCTGGCGTTGCCAATGCGAAAGGGTAGTAGCGAGCGCTCTCCCTGGTCGAGCGAGACCAAGGGACAAAGCGCTAATGTTTTTGAGCGTCGCGCCATTTTGCGCGACGCGAGCTTGCAGGGCCATAGCCGGGTCCCAAGGGGGTGGGCGGAACACTTTTCCCGCCGACGAAGAGCGACGAATCCTCAAGGAGAGGACTGTTGCTGAGACCTCAACCGCATCCAGACGGCGAGGACTCGACATAGCCCAGGACAAACAACCTGGAGGCACCGACGAGGGAGAGCGGAAACGAGAAGTACAACAACTCAGCCCTGTCGTCGCCTTGCCCGAGAAGAGTTTCCAAGTCCGCTACCAGAGTGGCTGACGTCGACTGCCTCAGCGGAAAGCGACCAATCGCAGAGCCGCGCCGCCAACGCCGCGGAAGATCGCAACAAACCGAGCGTAGGGTCGGGCCCTGTCAAATACCCGCGAGCGATAGGTCGGCACGTCGCGCGGGGGGAAAAGTTCGGAAAGTGGGGGACGCTTCACTTCCACGCTCCCGAGCCACGGCGTGAGGAGACACTGCTTCGTTGACTCTAGTCGCGCCTAGACTGTTTAGTAATTGGCTAATTCATAAGTAAGAATTGTGAACTTCGCCGTGATCGAGGGACAGAGTCCAACAGCTGCCTAGCAACTGCTGGACGACTTGTTACCCGTGGTAAGCGCCAATCAGGCTTTTCTACCATCTTTTTGTGAATCGTGTTGGCTCGGGTAGCGATTAGCGGGTCCGCGTTCGCGTTGCAGAAATTCCGACGAGGCTTCCAGAATACCGTTGTTCGCGAGAACACGAGCGGTATGAACCTGTCGGGTGACGGTTTGCACGGGGAAAAGAATGTTTAGCGATTGCATTTAGCGAAGAACCGTGTAACGTCGTATATTTCACGCCAGTCTCGTTCGTTCCACGGTGGAACGCAGCCACGTGCCCGAGTAGTATTTCCCGTGACTAGTTTAATCTACAGCGGCCAGTAGAAACCGCATATTCCATCGGAATTCGGTCGTAGCTCGCGCGTTCCGCGCGTACGAGGACGTAAAAATCGCGTTCGTGCCGGGTTCGACGCGGAAAATTGAAAAGTCCTTCAGACGAGAAGCGCGTGCGACTACCACCCGTCGTGAAATATTTTGTGACGCGCCAGCTTCCACTTTGATCGCTGCCGGCTCTCACCGGCAGTTTTGTTGTACCATCGTTCGTTGAATAAACGATTTGTGAAATCCGATAACTCGTGTACGCTTTTCTGCTGAGAAACCTTCCCGCCGCGGGGAATGCCTCGTGATCTTTCCTCGTAGAATCCTGTGGCTGCACGTGAGCTTTTCCGGGCAAGTTCCGGTCGTCGCAGGTTCGGATTTGCGTAGTTGAACCTTGTTTCTTCGCGGCGAATCCTTTCGAGTGACACTCAAGAGTGTCTGGCGCCCGAATATCTTCCGAATTCGCGGAAAACGCCGAGCCTGCGATTGCCTTTTTGTCAAGCGGCCAAGCGTGGCCTGGCCTTCGGCCTGTAAATACCCGTGTCCGTGGTTTTCGTGCTTCTGACGAGTCCGAATAATTAAGCGACGTGACAACAAATATCTCGTAAACTAAAGCCGGCTGACAAAAACTGTAAAGGGAAATATTGTTCAGAATCATGGTCTTGACAACATATCCAAAGTTCATCGAAATCGGAGAGGATTCACATTATGGAGAAACTCTTATACATCGCGGCGTGCCACCAACGCTCGGCTGCCGGCGCGCCGGGTTTAGCGTGCCAACGCGCGTCTAGGTCGCGCTCTGATTGGTCCGTGTTTTTCGTTAATAACTGCTTAACGAAGCCGCGGACGCCATTTTCGTAAAGGAAAATATCGCTTGAAATGACCTCAGAAACGTCTCATTTCCGGATGTTGAGGGAATTTTGAGACATCCTGTATAATAACAAAAGCCTGGAACCCGACAATGTCCCGAATGCCGTCCTAGTCCATTTATCTTGGATAACTCTTGAATTCCTAATTAAACTGTATAATTACATCTGGCACATAAAAACATTCCCAAACAGATGGACAAAGGCCATAGTAATCCCTACACCCAAACCAGGCAAAAACAAACAGATACTCGACAGTTACAGACCCATTTCCTTACACTGTACCCGTTGCAAAATGTTCGAAAAAATAATTAATAGAAGACTAAGGAGGATCGTCGAAAAGAACAACTTCTTCATAGCTGAACAGTTGGGTTTTAGACAATTTAGATCCTTGGACCACCTACTAAACTTCTATACAGAGATACGCGATCCATTCACCAAAAAATCTCATTTATTAGCAATTTCCACTGATTTTAAAAAAGCATTGTGATGTTGCAAATATTGCGACGACACTTCTGTGTTCGTAACGGCAAAATAGCTGTGTTATGTATGGACCGGACCGCCCTCGATCGGATTGCACAATCGTTTGCAGGATCCGAGAGCGCTTCCCGAGGAAATTCCGTATAGATTCTAGATCGTTTACTGATATCTATCGTGCGTGCTGAGTACGGCAAGTTTTTAGGGATGTGGCGTGGATACCACCGAGCCTTACGAGTTTTCGAAAAAGGCGCCAGGCTTCGTGAGACCGACCAAGGATAAAGAATTCGCCAAGAAATAAAATAATCCGTGCACGGAACAAGGAAATGGAACCACTGCACACGGGCAGATCAACCCGGAGGCGCCAACGCTGGACGGGAATTCTCGTCGAATATTTCGTGGTCCTGTAGCCGTCTTATCCCGCCAAAAATTAGGGTTCCGGCGAGGGTGGTGTGATGGGTTCTCGGGGAGCGGGCTTCCCCCGGTCGCCAGGGGTTTCCCCTCTCGCGAGCACGCGAATGCGCGTACCATCCATCGTACGCATCGAATTGTGTTTCATCTAAAGTACCGTTTTACGATATGATCGCGGACTTTCACGAATTGACAACTATGTTCTGCGAACCAAATCTATTCGCTAATTTTGTATAAAGAGCGCGGGCTCTCGGGTAGCGGCCACGTGGTCGCGTCCTTTGTAACACTTGACGCTAATTAAAGAACTAGAGCCAATATCTTAGTTCGTTATTCCGACTTGTGAGATCCGCCTTGCCGTGAGGACTGTCCTCGCTGTCCGAACACTGGACCTCTTCGCTTTACCGTTATCATCCCGCGTTACCAGAAGATTCGACGCAATTATCGCGTTTCGCGTGGTACCCTTCTCGTACCTGGCGCCCGAACACAAGGTTCTTGTTTTACGGTCGAGTCTCTGAGAATCGCCCTTGTCCCGGCTAGACTGCGCTTGCACGGCCACGCGCGGTCCGGTCTCGGTACCTATAAAACCCAGGAGTTGGCCATTTTCCTGTCGACAGAAACGACGAAAGAAGGACAACGTGACAGCATATAATACTGTTTGGAAAGAACGGGCAATCGAAATACTATATAAAATCAAAATTAGGGGTAAAATGCTATATAATTTCTTGAAAATTAGAACTTTACAACTAAGAACCAACGGCATAATCTCTACAGAATTTAAGCTAATTAACGGCCTACACAAGGCTAAGTACTCAACCTTATTTTTAATATCCATCAACAATATAATAGCCACGGTAACCATCTTCTGCTCACGCAAAAATCTTTTGCATCTATAGTTTCCCTATTACAACATAGCTTAAATAACTTAATAAGATGGATGAAATTCTCGGGATTCGAAATCCCAGTCCAAAACAGTTGCAATAAATTTCACTAGAAATAGAAACAAAAACCCTCAAACTGCACCAAAACTGTACCTTAATAACTCTCTTATGAAATTAGACAACAGCTACTGAAAATGCACCTGGAAACCTCACACAAAACTCTTAAAGAACGAATCCAAAAGACGCTCATCGACTCTCAAATCCATTGCATCTTCTAAATGGGAAGCTGACCATAGAATCCTGCTCTGGACCTATAAAGCCATTGTCCGTGCCAAACTTGACTATGGAGCAATTATTTACGGATTAGCTAAAAACTCTGTTTTGGAAACTTTGGAATCTATTCACAACATTGTATTAAAGCTCATAATCGGTGCATTTCACACAAGCCCTACAATTAAAGGAGTGATGCCCACTTGGACGCCGACCGATTGGACGCGTCCCGATTGGACGGTCCCGATTGGACCAAAATCAAAATCGATCAAAATCGGAGTACGCAGACTCTTCCTATACAGGGTGTACCAAAACGATAGCGTTAGCCGGAAATGGGAGGTTCCTTGGTTCATTTGAAGCGACATTTTCCAAAGCAAAAATGGCGTCCGCGGCTTTGTTTAGGAGTTATTAACGAAAAACACGGACCAATCAGAGCGCGAGCTAGACGTCCGCTGCCTGGCGAGCCGGCAGGCGAGCGTTGGCGGTACGCCGCGATATCGCAACAAACAAGAGTTTCTCGAGTATCTCCGATTTCGATGAGCTTTGGATATGTTGTCAAGACCATGATTCTGAACAACATTTCCCTTTAGACATTTTGCCTATCGGCTTTAGTTTACGAGATATGTAATCGCGAGAAACTTTACTTATAAATCCATGGAACCGATGTACTAGCTTTTGTCCGATTTCAATGAGC
>CM052257.1:2781801-2793148 GCA_028455795.1 Lasioglossum marginatum | reverse complement strand
CCCCCTGAACACTCCTGGTCTAGAAACCCCATATTACTCCTACTTTTATCGATCTATAAAAGGGATGACTCCTCATCAGGACAAGCTCAGTCACATCTTAAAAATCAAGCAATCAGTCGTCAATATTCAGTCGTCAAAGTTCAGTCGTCAAAGTTTAGTCGTCAATATTCAGTTGTCATCTGAAAATTGTACAATTCTCCCTCTTCAGTTCAATTGTGTGTGTTTCTGATCAGTAAAGTTTGATTGGTGAAGTTTGAGGGCGTGTATACCCGCCGGATCAACAACATCACCATCATCATTATCATCATCATCATCATCTCCAAAAATCCTCATCAGAACGAACGTCAAAGCGAACATCAGAGCGAACATCAAAGCGAACATCAATGCGAACATCAGAGCGAACATCAGAGCGAATATAAAAGCGACCGTGTCCGTTTGAACACCCTTAAGCGAATCAACTACTGTGAATACTAACAAATATTAATAAGGCCCTAATAACTCTATGTATCCGGAATTTGTTACATAAAATATATTTTGTTTATTTAAATCTAAATCAAAATATCAAATTATTTTTAAAAGAATTTACCCAACTTCGATTTCTACGTTCCAAATCCTCAAACAAGGCCAATTAGATTTAAGAAATCCTCAATTCCCGAACCGAAGCCGGTGGAAGCAGGTAGGTTCAAAACTGCGTTTTATACACTATCTCAACTCTAAAAATGTATAATATCTCTTTAAAACGTCCATCTCAGGACGTAACAGTTTAAATATCACTATCAAAAACTACACCTAATAGCAACCGTTTGCTTTGAATAGACAAGTCCTTGAAGATGTTCTCTCTACCGCAGCTCGAACGACACTGATTTTCCGCAAGATTTTTCTGAAGAATTTAGCGTGTCGAAGTACACGCTGTAGCACGTTTACGAAAACGACGGGACGGTTAGACGAAAAACAGGATACGAGGAGGACCGCTGTATAACTAGAATGTGGTATGCAGAGTCGATGGGTAACCGTTCATCCGTCCTTTTACCCAGCAAGAAGTAAAAATGTCTGGTCTGCATAGCATCCCTCTCTATTGTCCTATACCTCCCTTAAGAAACTTTCTAAAAGAAGAACAGATGACGTTTTCGAACTGAAAAATTTCATGGCATCTGTGTGAAAGTGAAAGTGAAAAGTCCGGATCATTGACTTCACCGCACATCCCTCGAGCTTTCGTATACCTGCTATATACCACTAGCTGTGCAGTTCGTCACCGAGTGACGAATTCATTTCGAAGCAGCAAATGGATGTACGGCTGAATAAGTAAGTTTTTAATGCAATCAGTTTCTGCTTCTTCTCTCGTTCGGGTAAAATTGCCGTAAGTCGGGTAAAGATGATGCGGGTCCTCATCGATTTCAATGACCTTGAAATATGTTATAAAACTCGACGTTTTAAATATCTTTTTCCTTTGAAATAGTTGGCGGTCGGCTTTACTTTCGAAGATATTAGCAAGCCGTGTCCGCTATCATAAACGCTCATATGAATTGACAAGTAAAGTTCTTCACGATTATATCGTAAATTAAAGCTGACAGCCAGAAAGTCTAAAGAGAAATGTAGTGCAGAATAATAATCTTGACAACATATCCAAAACTCATTGAAATCGGACAGGAGGTAGTACATCGATCCCATGGATTAACAAGTAAAGTTTTTCACGACTATCTCCTAAAATAAAGCCGACCGCCGAAAAGTATAAAGAGGAATGTGGTTTAGAATAATGGTCTTGACAACATATCCAAAGCTCATCGAAATCGGAGAGGATTCACATCATCGGGAAACTCTTGTTCGTTGCGATGTCACGGCGTACCAACGCTCGGCTGCCGGCGCACGGTTCTAGGCTCTGATTGGTCCGTGTTTTTCGTTAATAACTCCCAAACAAAGCCGCGAACGACATTTTTGCTCAGGAAAATGTCGCTTCAAATGACGTTAGGGACCTCCCATTTTTTTCCGATAACCGAACGAGATTTGGGACATCCTGTAGATTGCGTTTATTAATCGTTTTATTATGAAAAGCGATCCATCAAGTAACTTACGCACATCACGTGTAAATCCTGATTAATCGAAAAATTAGGCACAGGTTGTAAAAGGGGTTGATATTGCTACAGTAATCGCTCGTTCGTTGTCTGACATGGTGGGCAGGATCGTTGTCTAGTGCCTATCCATTCCACTGCCTGTCAACGCCGCGTCGCTCCGCAGGGCGGCGACGATTGATATCGGCTCGGTTATATCGGTGTGAGCACCACTACATTGACTCCAATGAATCGAATGTTCAAACTTCTTAATTTACATTATTTTTTTATGGGACTTTCATAAACGTATTTCTGGCATTTTTCTGATTAAAATGACACCAAACACGATATAATTTCAATTGTACATAGTGTCTGTAAAAATGAAACACGCGGGACTCAGATTTGTCCGGCGACGGCGATACGCTTCGGCCACCCGATCCGTGTTTCATTCTGTCCTTCTCTATGTTCGGCTCTCTATTGAAGTCTCGGCGCGGTCGGCGCGATACTCTAGACGCAGTCATAAATCAAAAATAGCGTCCCGGCAGGGTCGTTGTCACTGAAAAACACGGCTTCTGGACAACGAACGAGCGATTACTGTATTATTAATCATAATATCATTGTTGTACCATCTTTCAATACTTCCGTTGCGACTGGCGTGTCTGTCTCTGAAGAGGCACCGCGGGAAAAGGTCCCTCCATCTTGAGGACTTGATCCGGAGCCTGAACCGGATCCAGTTGATCCAACTAATGTAACGGAACTCAAGTTACCAGGCGAAGAAGGAGCGCTTACTACAGTATTATCTGAAACCATGAGGAGTATTGTCATTAGCAACAGATTGTGAATACTTCAAAGAAATAAAGGTAAATGTTTACTTTAGGGGAGCCATATTTGTTGACCTTAACCTTGAGATATGTTGTCAAGGTTATCCTCCAGAATTACCTTCGTGTAGTTTCCAGAAAAATGAGTAGTTTATTTAATCGATTACAAGTTTGGGGCGTAAAAACAGACTGCCTGCGGCGCGTGGCCGCACGCCTTATATTAGGTGTCCTCTCCTCTAATTCGCGACTGTCTATTATTTATTCGGCCGAGGCTCGTCGATATTGCCTTATATGGTCAAAAAATGAATAAATGCCCACATAAGGCTCGGAAGATCTTTCGCGTGATTTGCCGTGGTCTTGACAACGCATAACACACGGCGGGCCGTCGAATGTTCCGGACAGCGGAGCGTTCTGGAACGTTCCTATAATTCGTCCAGCCTGACAATTAATCGTCCCGATTAAAATCACTCTATGTACAGAATTTCGTACTCTCCATCCGTACACACGCACACACATCCAATGTAGTAATTAGAAGAATAATATTAGCTTAATCTGACGCGTAGGTGTATCGACTTAGGAGGGAAGCCATTGTCGCATATTCGCAGCCTCCCAAGTTCCCCGGTATGGAATTTGCGAAATTTGGTGTCCGTCGACGTCCTTAATTACGTAACAGTCATTTCGGAGCACCTTGGACACCACATACGGACCTTTATACTGAGGCGTCAGATTCGTGCATACACCAGGCGTACTGTCAAAATTTGGAACCATAATTTTATCGCCTTCCGCGTATTTTGATGACGCCCGATGTTTATTGTCATAATAGTCGCGATTTTTCGCTTGTGACATTTGGATTCTTTTGTCGACATTCTACTTTAATTCTTTTAACTCCCGTTTCTCGTTTGTAAGCCCGCTCGACTGTAAATGACTTCGCACACTATCGTTCACTTTTCCGCGTTGTTTCATCCCATATAAAAGCACGCTTCAACATTCTCCTGTCGATCTATTTACAGTGTTATTGCATACAAATTCTACTTCGCTCAGTACATCGAACTAGTGAACTTTCCTTTCATCACTCAGTTTGGCTATCATCGGAATAATAGTTCGATTCATGCGCTCGGCTTGTCCGTTCGCCTGCGGAGACGCGGTGGCAACTTTAACGTTTTTCATGCCATAATCGTTTGTAAAATTTTGTAAATCACACGACGTAAAACAACTTCCGCGATCGGATACAATCTGTAGTGATCTACTAAAAGTGGCGAAGTAGGACTTTAAATAATTTATGACTTCTATCACACTGGTCGTCTTTGTCGCGTATAATTTTATGTATTTTGTAAATCCGTCTATTACGACAAAAATAAAACGTTTCTTCGCGTTACTTGATTTTGATAACAGGCCTAAATGGTCAATCTGTAACGTGTTGAACAGTTTGTCTCCTTTTGGGACGCAATGCAGTGCACCCTCGGGCTTCCCGGAATTCGGCAAAAATGCGAAACATTTTAAACAGGCTTTGATATGATTGTTAATTTTGTTTTTCATATTCGGAAACCAGTAACTGCTCATAATGTTTTGGAGCGTCTTATCAACCCCCACGTAGCCAAATTCGTTGTGATACCGGTGTATGACGTTAGATTCCATGGAGGATGGCACATAAAATAAGAGTTGGTCATGATATTTCCGGTATACTAGACCATTCCGTAATTCGTAGTGCTTTTGTTCCGATTGCTCCAATGAATTTTGTGAGTTCGCAATAACGTTGTCTGGCATAAAGCAAGATTTTTATCAAATGAGTTATCTTCTACCACAAGTATTTGTCTACTCAACTGTGAACCATTCGCGCGCCTATTCTACGTTCAAGCGTATAATCGAATAACTGCATCTCGAGTGCCCATATCGAAATCCGCAACAATCAGCTTTTCTGCAACCATATCGAAATCTAAGCTGCAACAACACTAGATGCTCAAAATAGGCGCGTCTATTAGAGCAGCTTTGCGGTTTTCGTACGGTTGCATTTCCTCGTGCTCATCTTTCCAAGATGAGCTCAAATTCGCATCTTTCCGCGTTAGATCATATAATGGTTTGGCTATAACTGAGAAATTCTCAATGAATTTTCTAAAATAGGAACACAACCCTAAAAAACTTTGCACGTCCCGGACGTTTCTAGGAACCGGAAACCTTTTGGTCGCTTCTATACCGCGCTCTGTTGGACTAATCTTCACTCGTAATTGTGTACCCTAGATAGTCAAGTTTCGTTTGTAGAAATTTACACTTGTCTAATCGTAACTCGAGCCTATTTTCTACTAGTAACGCAAACACTATCTTGAGTATCTGAAAATGATGCTCGATTGTTGTGGTTGCAATTAAAAAATCATCTAGGTAAACAGATTCATCGCCCGTGCTAATTAGATCTTTAAATATCGACGTAACGAACCATTGAAAAGCACCCTGAGGTACTCAAATTGGCCCAATGGGTCACGAATAAAGTATACTTAACCGAATTATCGAATTAGCATGCTAATTTGAAAAAACCCATCCTTCAAGTCCAACGTCGTAAAATATCGTTTCCCGGCTAAGACATTTAGCTGATCTTCGATCAACGGTATTAGGAAGTTATCGCGAGCAGTTACTTTGTTCAGAATACGAAAATCTACGCACATTCGTATTTCGCCCGTTTTCTTTCTTAACAAAACTATCAGAGACACGTATTCAGATGTACTCCCGTGAATTATGTCTCTCTCCAGCAGCAAGTCTAATATTTCTTTTAATTGACACTTTTCGGTATGTGAAAATCGTTAGCTTCGTAACATTTTCTATCTTCGGCTTCTCGGATCTCGCCGGGCTCATATAATTTTTTCGAAAGATTTCCTGTGCTCGTTTCTTTATTTCTACAGGCAACTTTTCGTTCACGATTAGGTCGCGCGTGGACAACTCTGCTTCGGAATTTATTTCGATATTCATAATTTCTCGGACCTCGCGACACACTAACATAAGGTTTGAATTTTTCGCGCTCGAGAACTAAGTTTTTCTGTATCGTATTGTTATGGACGATGTATAACCGAACTCTACATTTTTGCTCGTCCATTGCAACCGTCGCGTTTACATTTCTTAAGACGCGTAGTTGATTATTGTTTTTGCCGCAAAAATCGGTCGTCGGATCGGTAATTTTAGGAATATCTTTCGGTACAAAATTTTCTTTAACAAAATTTACAGGGCTACCCGAGTCTAATAACGCTGTCATGGAAATAGAAAATTTGTTTGTTTCACCCAATTGTAGATTGCGCCGATGTCGATGCCTGCTTTCCGCAATCCACTGCTCGGTGTCCAAATTGTCCGCAAGAATAACATGAACCTCTGTCCCTCTTCGGTTTCGGACAATCCTTCGCGTAGTACCCCTTACCATTGCAATTGTAACGTCGCGCCGTCCTTTTGTCTCCTCGGTGTCTTTGGAATTTTCTTCGCCATCGTCCAATTTTCTCCTCGATGCACTCCTTCCCGCCGCGTTGTTTCTCGTGCTGGAATTACCTTTTCCAACGCCGTCAGCAACGCGTCGGTGGACTGGAAACACTGGATGCGTGCCTGAGTCCGTAGCTCTCGTTTGGGATGCCATCGATCACATAATCGACAAGTTCGTTGTCGACAACAGGGACTCGGTTCGCCATCGTTATCTTGTCATGCACATAATCGGCGAATACCTCATCCGGTGCCCACTTTCTGGCTTCGAAATCTTTGCGCAAGCTCAAAGCGCTTGCTCGCCGTCCGAACATCTTCTTGATTTCAGTTAACAAGTCCTCGCAGCTCATTTCCACATAATCACTTCACGTATGGTACCACTTGAGCACTTTTCCCGCCAATGTGTTACACACTAGGGCTTTGGCGGTACCGCCGGTAGGGCATAATTTCGGATCAATCTTATTTGTTTTTCCCAAACGTGGTAATCGTAAGAAATGCCATCATAATTTGCGACCATATCTTTTGTTTGACACGCGGTTGTACATACGTTCAAAGCAGTGTTCTACCGCCTCATCCCGCGTTATTGTTCGCGTTCAATTCGAGCGTTTTCTACCGAGCTCCTAAGTATGAGAGTAAGGTGGGGATACTCACGTATTCCTCGAGGACTCCGTTCCGAGGAGTCAGTCATGATATCAAAACGAAAGGTATTAGTTCTTCCGAAACCAGAGTTGCGAATCTTCCGAAACGATAACCGTGAGTCATTCCTCCGAAACGACATCCATATTTCAGTTGGTTGTACCGGCGGGTTTAAGGAAATTTAGTATTAAAGTCACTCATGGAAGTCGCAGAAATCCGGCTTCTCCGAGTAAACCAGTGTACTCATTCGCCCACTCATATTTTCTCCACCACCGGACTGATCCAACCCTTCCTACCCGATCCATAACCATAAGTTTTCGTGTCGGGTAAACATCTTTTATGTCTCTCCATTTTGTGGACATAGGCGGCATTGGCGATCGGCTGGCTTCGCGCGGGGTGATTCGTAATAATTTCAGTTCTCTTCGCAGCAACAGCACTTCTCGTTCGGCCAGATCTCGTTCGCGGCGTAAAAATTCCGTTTCGGTAGTCATCGCTGCCAGTTGAGAAACGGCATCGTCGGTCGTGGTGGCTGGGTGGTACGTCTGTTCAATAACTTCTTCTTCTTCTTCCAGCTCGGCGCCAGTGTTTAGGTACGATTCTGGAGGCGCGCCTGCGTCCATTCATGCCGCGCAGTTTTTCTTTTAAACTCGAAACAGATATTTTTGTACTCATTTTCGGATCACTGATCGTAACGTCACATAAAATCACGTAATCACAGAATCCGCTCCCACTTTGTGTCACGGGAATCACATAAAGTTACTTAAATTGCGGAAAAAAAATTTCTTCTTTTTTTCTTTCCAAGCGTAAACTAATATTCATTATTGGCGATCCTCCTCGGGGGAGGAATGCTGCACCTCGGATTACTCCATATCAGCTACGTCGGCCGGTAGTTCGGGTCATTCCTACTTTCTATTTCTGTTGGACCTACTGTTAATAAAGGTGGGTTCCGAACCACCTATTTGTCAACAACACGAGAAAAGCAATTGGGGGCCACTTCCCTTTTTATCGGGCGGTCACCCATCCAAGTGCTGATCGCGTCCCACGCCGTTTAACTTCGGTGATCGGACGAGAACCGGTGTTACCAACGGGGCAATGGTCGTTGACAGCGTAAACTAACATGTAACTCGCGGGATCTAATCCCACTTCTGAATTTGTAGTATCCAGAAAAATGAGTAGTTTTGTAAGCTGTAAGCCGACAGTCCGCCGTCGTATATATTGTTCATGTTGCGCCACCCGGTATATATTCATATGTTCATGTTTTTATATTCATATATTCATGTTGTTGACAAGCGATTCGTCGCCAACGACAAGCGAACGTCTAAAACGACAAGCGAACGGGACTCGAGAAAAGGACGAGTAGTCTCGTCAGGCCGAAAAAGGACGTATTAATAAAGTTTATTCACCCTTACTGGCATCTTGCATTTTCTCTCCGCTTCAATCCCGGCCACCCTTACAAATTCAGAAGTGGGATCGAGGCAGCCGTTTCGCAATTTCAATTCAGTCTTCCGCGAAGTTCAAGTTATGTGACGGACGTTTGTGTGAAGTGTGCATACCGTGTCATTAAAAATGAGTTGTTCCCTTGCGGTTGCGGAACTGAAGGAGAAGCTGAAAGGCCGAGCTGATAAAATGGTTATTGGGTGCTGGTGCCATAGCGGAAGAATTAGCCATGACAGATGATGGGTGGACGGAACCGGTAGCGGGGTCGAGCGATGAGACTCAAGATCGACCCGATACGGGAGGGCTGGTGGACGAGATAACTACCCGCGAATTAGACGTTCTAAGAAGAGAACGAGACGTTGTCGCACGGGAGAACGTGCTGCTTAGGAGAGAATTGACGTTGTTAGGATGGACGAGAGTGAAAAAGTGGCAAGAGTTGAAGGACATAGAGGGTGAATTTGATGGAAACAGTAAGGACTTCGACCGATGGGAGAAACAGGTGAGAGGATTCCTGTCGACGTACGAGTTGGACAACCACCAAGCGAAAACTTGGTATGTAGCAGATTGACGGGTCGCGCGTTGAAGTGGTATCACTCAAAAATGGACTGCGTAGAATTAGGCGCCGACGAGCTTTTGAGGGAGTTGAAGAGGTTGTACGGGCAACGACCGGATCCTTTATGTTTGAGATGCGAGTTCGAAGCGAGAAAGTGGGTGCCTGTTTCGGAAACAGAATTACTCAGCTACGTCGTCGATGGTATACCGAATAGGGAGTTGCAAATACAAGCTAAGGTACAGCGTTATGAGTCCGTGGACGAAATACTGACGGCTTTCACGAACGTCAAGTTGCCGGCGGGAAGACCGCGACTATCGGAGGGAGTTTCGCCGTCGGGAAAAGTCGCGCCGCCGGATGGGTCCGGTAGACCACCAATACGTCACCGAACAGCAGGCCCTTCGACTGTCGGATCGGGAGGGCCACCGCCGAGGGAGGGACAAGGTGCAGCGAGCACCGAGCGAAGATGTTTCAATTGCAACGAGCCAGGTCACTTCTCAGCTGATTGTACGAGGCCAGCGAGAGAGAGAGGGGATCCTATTTCACGTGCGGACAGATGGGTCATCGAGCGAGTCAATGCAACACACAGACAGCGAGGAGCGACGTCAATTATATCGCGCGCGGGCGAAAAGAAGACGATGACTTTCGGCGAGCGGTAGAAATACAGATAAGTAGCGAGAACGGTAGTTTCAGTACAAAAGTAAACGCACTTATTGATTCGAGGAGTCTGATTTGTTTTTGTTAAAGAGGGTTGTATTCCGAGAGCGTGTTTTACGACCGATCGCAATTCAGATAGGTTTCACGGAATTAACGGTAGCGACTTGAATGTTTTAGGAAAGACGCGAGCCACGATTATTTACGACGCAGGAAAATATTACGTTACGTTGAGAATTGCACCAGACGAAACGATGAAAAACCCTTTAATTTTAGGACATGAAAATTGCCAAATTATCGTTGAGTAGAGAGGAAACAGTAGAACGCGACGATATAGCCGACATTATGTATATTGAGGTAGATCAGGGTAACGCGTGCATCAGTGCCGACGACATGCGTTTCGATGAGAACCTTTCGGCTGAGGTAAAGACACGAGCGCGGGAATTGTTAAAACGTACATTAACGCACAGAGACCCGCGGAGCCAAGCATAGAAAACACGTTGAAATTAACAAACCCTTTCCATTTTCGCCTCGTAGATTATCGTATGACGAGAAAAATAAATTGCGTGGTATTCTCGACGGATTATTGGGAAGAGGGATAATTAGGGAGAGCACATCGAGTACGCGTCTCCTATCGTTCTGACGAAGAAAAAGAACGGGGAAATTAGAATGTGCGTAGATTTCCGCACATTGAATAAAATCACGGTCCGCGATAACTTCCCGTTGCCATTGATCGAAGACCAATTAAATCTACTGGAGGGAAAAAAGCATTTCACGACGCTCGATTTAAAAGATGGATTTTTCCATATTAAGATGGACGAAGCGTCGGTTAAGTTTACGTCTTTCGTAACACCTTTCGGGCAATACGAATACACGAGGATGCCATTCGGGTTAAAAGACGCGTCTCTTAAATTTCAACGCTATGTCACTGAGATCTTTAAAGAACTAATCAACGAGGGCGAAATATCTGCTTATCTGGACGATTTTCTCATTGTGACAGAGACTATAGAGCACCATTTTGAAGTCCTCGGGAAAGTATTCAAACTACTTGCAGCGAATCTTTTGAATTTACGGTTGGATAAATGCAGGTTTCTCCAAACAAAACTCGATTATTTGGGTTACACGGTAACAAGCGAGGGAATAAGGCCGACGGAACAAGGCCTCGAGGCGGTAAAGAAATTCCCTCTCCCGCGAAACGTTCGAGAGGTGCAGGGATTTTTGGGCCTGTGTTCGTACTTTCGAAATTTGTTAAGGGCTTTTCCATCCTCGCGAAGCCCTTATACGATCTGACGAGGAAGGATGCGAAGTTTCAGTTAGGCGAGAAAGAAAAACAAGCGTTCGAGACGCTTAAGAGAATTGTTAAGCGCGCCGATATTGAGTATTTATTCTTCGCGGGACGAGACCGAGTTGCACTGTCATGCGAGTGCGTCGGGGTTCGGTGCTATTCTGTTACTAAAGAAAAGCCGACAAGAAGCTGCATCCAGTATTTCACTTTTCTAAACGGCCGACCGAGATTGAATCCCGCTATCACAGTTTCGAGTTAGAAACGCTAGCAATCGTTTCTGCTCTCCGCCGTTTCCGAACGTATTTACTAGGAATAAAATTTAAGATACTTACGGATTGCCAAGCTCTTAATCTGACGCTAAATAAAAAAAATATATAAAAAAACTTTTTAAAAACCACGCTTATATTAAAGTGCACTAAAAAGGAGAAAATAATTTTTTTAGACATTAGCGACAATAAATAAAAGCGTGGAGCGC
>CM052257.1:2752859-2781701 GCA_028455795.1 Lasioglossum marginatum | reverse complement strand
CCCAGTTCTGAGCTATGTTTAAAGTTTCAAGTCTCTAGTTCATCGGGAAGTGGTTTAAAATTCGATTTCAAGATTTGACGCATACAACAACGATAACATCGACAACGATAACAACTCGGCAAGCTAATATAAGCGTGGTAAAAAGAGACCAATCTCCGAATTGCACGTTGGGTACTTGAAATGCAAAATTACGATTACGTGCTAAAGCATAGGGCCGGTTCGCATATGCTCCTCGTAGACTCATTAAGTCGTCAAGGTTTTTGTGATTGAAGACAATTCGTTCGATAGAAATTTATCGCTATGCCAAGACGACGATAAAGATATCGAGAAAATCCGTGCGGAGCTAGAAACCTCGGAAAGTAAATTGTACGAAATGAGGGACGGTCTGATGTATCGCGGAAGCATCAGGGTAGAATTATGTTTTACGTGCTGAGTACTTTAGAATCGAGTATTATGTACAAGTACCACAACGAGATGGGACACGTCGGAGTTGAGAAAACGGCGCGGAACATTGCGGATAGTTATTGGTTCCCAGATATGAAGTCCAAGATCGGGAAACACATTCGTGGCTGTTTGAAATGTATCACGTACACGCCGAACTGCGGAAAGTCGGAAGGGACCTTGTACTGTATACCGAAGGGGGATGCACCTTTCGATACGCTGCACATTGATCATTTAGCTCCTGTTTCGAGATCGCACAAATCAGATTACAATTATATATTTGTTGTAGTCGACACGTTCACCAAGTATATAAAAATGTATGCCACTAAAACTACGAACACCGCCGAGGTCATAAAATGTTTAAAGTCTTATTTCGAGCATTATAATCGGCCGCTGCGTATCGTTTCGGACCGAGGAAGTTGTTTTACGTCTCGCGAATTCGATGAGTTCACACAAGAATATAATATACGGCATGTTAAGATAGCGACCGCTTCCCCTCAGGCGAACGGACAGGTCGAGAGATATAACCGCACAATTTTGCCGATGATCGCTAAATTGACGAGTGAGCGTTGTGTGGTATGGCAAAATGTACTGCGAGAGGTTGAATTTGCGTGCAATAATACTGTTTGTAAGTCTACCGACAATAGTCCGAGTATGTTACTGTTTGGTATGTGACAGCGTGGTGAGGTCATAGATGGGTTGCGTGACATGTTGGAAGTCAGTGGAAAGATTAGTGTTTCCCGTGATTTAAACAGTGTCCGAAAAGAAGCTAGCGAACGGGTTCGGAAAAATCAGGAGTCGCAAAAACGCACTTTCGATAAAAGACATAAGGCTCCGAATAAATATAGGGTTGGAGATAAGGTGCTTATCAGGAATTACGACTGCACCCCAGGAGTGTCAACGAAACTGATTCCGCGGTTTAAAGGAGATCGATCGTGAATTGCGAAACAATCATCGAATCAAGGATGTAGAGGGATTTCAGTTGTCGCAAACGCCGTACCGTGGGACATGGGAAGCCGCCAACATGCGACCGTGGCGACCATCACCGTAGATTTAGGTGTTTAAAATTATATTTCTAGTGTGTGTTATATTCATGTTTAACATTATATTTCTAATTATGTGTGTTATGTTCATGTTTGGATTTGTTCTACCTTACGCTGGGTGTGACTAGAGAGTGATTTCAAGGCGCGGATGATTTCGGTAAATCGGGACGATTTGTCATCAGGACGGCCGAGTTGTAAGCTGTAAGCCGACAGTCCGCCGCCGTATATATTGTTCATGTTGTGCCACCCGGTACATATTCATATATTCATGTTTTTATATTCATATGTTCATGTTTTTATATTCATATGTTCATGTTTTTATATTCATATGTTCATGTTTTTATATTCATATATTCATGTTGTTGACAAGCGATTCGTCGCCAACGACAAGCGAACGGGACTCGAGAAAAGGACGAGCAGTCTCATCAGGTCCGACGCCGGAAAAGGACGTATTAATAAAGTTTATTCACTCTTACTAGATAGATACTGCGCAAAAGAAATGAACAAAAGATCGACGAATAATAAACTGATGACTGAGTACCTGGCAGGATGTGCAAGGCAATACGATCTAGCCAGGAGAGCGATAAAAGGGAATCGAAGACTCTACATCCGGGCAAAATGCAAACGACAGATTAAGAAGAAGAGTGATTACGAAGAATTGAGAGTATACATCCACCCTATGAAGATTAAGCCAGAACAATGGATTGAGCGATCTATAAAAGAGATGGCTCCTCATCAGGAGGAGCTCAGTCACACCTTAAAAATCAAGCAGTCAGTCAATAGTCAAAAGCCAGTCGCGATCTTTTATATAACAATTTTCTTTAAAGTCAGTCAGTTAGTCAGTAAGTCAGATTGTTCCTTTTCGGTGTTAAGTGGAGTAGTTTCGTGCACTCATTGGATTATTTAAAAATTTACACCAACGGCATCTTCATCAACAACATCATCAGCATCAGCATCATCATCATCATTATACAATTTCTACAAAGCGAATAACAAAGCGACTGCGTCCGATTAGCGAACCACCTATACGGTAAATACTAACAATTTATAATAATAAGATCTTAATAACTCTGTGTATCCGGAATTTGTCGTTCAAAATATAATTTTGTTCAATTATTATTGTTAAATTAACTGTCAAATCATTTTTAAATACCTGACTTCGACCTCTACGATATAAATCCACAACAGAAGTCAATTAGATTGGTAAAATCCTCAATTACCCGAACCGAAGCCGGTGAATGCAGGTAGGTTCGAAACTGCGTTTTATCCTCGATAAAAATCATTAGATCGATATAATCTCTAAAAGCGTCCAACCACAAGGACGTAACACTTGCATCTTGCATTTTCCCTCCGCTTCAATCCCGGCTATCCCTTACAGTTTATTTAACACTAGGTTTACGGGACCCGTCAAAATGACGGCTTCTAATATTCTTAATGTGCGATTATTGAGATTGTAAAGATGTTTCCCTGAGGAATTATTTACCAAATTTATTTCTTTTGGAATACATTATTGGAGAAATGGCCAAAAATTTGGATAGACATATTCTTGTTATGTTTATACAATAATGTGAAATAGTTATTTCTAGAGCTCCGTAAACCTAGTGTTAATCGATTACAAGCTTCAGGCGTAAAACAGACTGCCTGCGGCGCGTGGCTGCACGCCTTATATTAGGAGTTCTCTCCTCTAATTCGCGACCATCTATTATTTATTCGGCCGAGGCTCGTCGATATTGCCTTATATGATCAAAAAATAAATAAATGCCCATATAAGGCTCGGACGATCTTCCGCGTGATTTGCCGTCGTCTTGACAACGCATAACACACGGCGGGCTGTCGCATGTTCCGGACAACGGAGCGTTGCAAATGGAACGTTCCTACATTCGGAATGTTTTAGTAAAACCTTTTATGAATCTCCCAAGACAGTGTCCTTGACAACATATGTCAACATCAAGGCCCTTGGGAGCATCCTACCCTGAACGCGAATTTTACTTTTGGCAGTGAACTTTTTTTGTTAATAACTTTTTAGTAAAAAACAAGCGACGGCTAAATTTTTTTAGGGTTATTGATGGCAGTGCCCTTGACAACATATGTCAAGGTTAGTTAATGTCATCAAAGATGCCTCCCCTAAAATAAACGTTTATCGAAGTAAAAATATAATTATATAATTTCGATTATTACAGCAAATCGAGGGAAATTTCATGTAGAAAGTTTGAGGTATAGCAGAAACTTATAACTTAATAAAAACCCAAAAATGTAAGAAGATTTGTCTGATAATAGTACGAGAACCTCCATTATGCGAACTAAACAGAGAAACATAGGAGTTAATAATAGATGAAATACTTAATTACAATGCTAAATTCAATCTTGATTGATTTATACAATAAATAGTATTGCTTATGCATCGCTTTAGATCGTGCTGTATAAATTTGAAGCTTGTTGGGTTAATGAAGATTCCAAACATCACAGGTTCGAATAATCGAGGTCGTACTATACTGTCATGGTCTAGACATCAAGTTTTATTTCTTTCAATCGAGATCGTGAAGATTTAAAAACAGGAAGAACACCATTAAAGTTTTAGTTTACAATGCATCGCATTATAAAATTTCCGCATTTGTTCAAATTATAATTGGTTTTAGGAAAATGGAATATACACTAAAATCTCAGTTATCCGAAACAATCAAAGGAACATAATAATATGTTCGAATAATAGAACAGTTACTTAATTTCAGTGTTCAACTAAGTTCTTACCGAGTTGTACACGGTGTACCAAAAATTATGTGAGCGTTTCAGATTGAACTGTTTCCGTGTAGGACGTATTCAGAAAATACAGAAGTCCCGAGCCTTACATTCGAATAAGTGAGGTTCTACTGCATTCTGGTTTTGTAATGGTATTCTATAATAATAGAACGTCCACAAACATTTCGCTAATTGTAATTGTTACTCTGATTATTCAGTTTTATTGATAGCATATTTACCCGTAAGTGTCTCAGAACTCGACGAAACGTTAATAACTTTGGGTATAGTCAAATGGCATCCATCTTTCTCTTCTATCTTGTTTTCATCCTTCTTTTCTTCCTTCTTGTCTTCCTTCCTTTCATCCGTCTCATCTAGATCCGCTTGAATGCTGATTTTGCGTAGCATAGCGGGTGATTGAGGCTCAACTGATGAAGTGGATGATTGTATAGTTGGACTGCGTTTTATGATCGACGGAGCTTCCGCGATCATACGTGTCTGTCTGTCTTCTTCTATTAAATAAGTAATTTATACAATATAAGTTTTCGTAAATAAATAGTTAGTATATTATAATACAAATACAGTCTTGTTACACTGCGCGAGAATACTATAAGGCACTATACATACCAGAGTTGGGCCCATTTCATTTGAAATAAGGGGTAAATTTTTTCTTACGTAACCAGAAATTTTTGTCTTTCTCCTATAAATTTTAGCCTTTTTCCTATGTTATTCCGTAGACTTGGACGAGAAGATGTGAGAAATCCAAGTTTCGATCTTGGAGGATCAATGGTTCAAAAGTTATAAGTGTTTAAAGAGCGATTTCCAGTGTTTTTGACACGTTAACGTCACCATATTGTGTGTATACCTGCCATCACGAGACAACAGTACTGCTTGAAGACCAGTTTTCGTTCGTCGCTGCGCATCTTCGCCCTGATTGGTTCAAGAAAGTGGGGAGTAGATAATGGAGTGAGAGATGGACGAAACGGTACTGTTCTCTCGTGACGGCAGGTATAGTGACTGTCGCGACTCCACTTACCGAGCGGAGGCGCTAGGTGGTAGGACAAGCGTGGTATGTAGGTTTAAGGGTCCAACGGATTTACTAGGAACTATTACACAGCCTACTCTGTGTGAACCACTCTGAAGACGGAATATTTAATAATGATTATACATGGGTGTAACCGAACAACTTTATTACTAAGTACACATGTGCATCTCAGTCGAGGTTCGAGCAGCGAGAGAGAATCAACGGCGATTCTCCCGCCTGCTTTGCCAGAGGTCGATGCTGCCAACCTAGTCGGAGCATATTCTCTAGGCGCGTGCCTAGGGGAATAGCGCGGTAGGGCCAATATAATTAATTCGTTAGTTGATGGTTAGGTCGGTTGGGAGGGGGGAGGCGGAGAGGGCCAGCTTTTGGCAATCTACGTGATCAACATCAGCACGTGCTTGAGGTGCCTCCTAACGGATGCTCCGCTCCGTAAGCGGCGCGCGACCATCGCTACAGACAACATGGCGGCGCTAACATGTCATAAACACTAGAAATCACTCAACTTTAAACAATTATAACTTTTGAACCATTGATTTTCTCATCCATTTACTGGATAACATAGGAAGAAAACAACAATTTCTGGTTACGCAAGGAAAAGAGCAGCCGAAATAAAATAAAAAAATAATCATTCGGAATAATTAATGGTTTTAAATACTTTATTATTTGTATAGTACAAATAAAATACAAAATTAATATTCATTTGATGTTCAAATCAAATAAATTATTTTCAAATATTATTTTATTTGAATTAAATAATAAACAATTTAACGTGGAGAAGATGTTATTGAACTAACTACATTTATCAAATTTTTCAAATGAAATGAATGATAAAATGAAGAATTATATCAATTCTATTTGAAATCCGAATAATAAAATAATTTAAACAAAATTATTTGGCTGTTCAAATAAACTACCATATGATTATTTCAAATGGCATGTAGCCACATAAGATAATATCTTATCTTAACGATTATTTTTCAAATAATTTATTTCAATAATGCCCAAACGTGATATGTACATGAAACCATACAAATCTATGTTACAAAAAGAATTTTCTTTTTCTTGTATACAGTAAAATCGCGATTTCTACCCCCGAGGGTCTCTACGATCACTCTCCCTTGCCTACCCATTCCACTGAGGAGCAATGTCGCAGGGGCCGCGAAGCTCGAGCTGCCTCGGTCTCCGAGCATTGTAAAGATGCCGCGCAATCTGATCTCGGGTATATCGTGAACCACTACTAATCCAATTACAAAACTTCTTCATTTTCCATTATTTTTTTACGGGACTTTCGCCAACTTCTTTGTGGCATTTTTCTGATTAAAATGACACTAAACACGATATAATTTGAACTGTATTTAGTGGTTTAATTAACGCTATGCAATTCGGCCGCGCGGTTTACACGCGCTGTCATTTTCTACGTTTAGCGCGCTTGGTGAAGTCCCAAAGAAATAGCAGAATCACAAGATCAAAGAAACAGTATGGACTCGGGAGTTTTTCTTAGATCAAGGCTTTACTGCAATTTATTTGATTGTGGAACTCGGTGGATCCTTTAAGGGGACATTAAACTTTCTTGGTTGAAAATTTTAATAATTTTGATGGGACTGACAAAGTAATGAAAAAAAATATAATAAAATAAATAAAATAAAATATATCTTGTCTTCAAATACAAGAAAAAATTTTTATATGTTGTCTTATATGATTTTTTATAGGGTTCTTTTGCAGCCTCATACAAAAAAAAAGAATTATCCTTAGAAAAAGTATGACTATAGCTCCAGTATAGACTAGAATAAATTAGATTGGTTAATTTTTTTCTCAATTTTTAACGTTTTTTTTACGAAGAAAATGCTATTTTTGAGACCACCAACTTTGGAGGTCCACTATTTTGTGAATTTTTGCTCGAACAAAATAATCGTAGTCTATACTGGGGCCATAGTCATACTTTTGCTAAGGATAATTCTTTTCTTCAGACGTTCCAGTGAGGCGCAATCGTGCGCGCCAGCAGATCAATGACTTCAATGAAGCTGCAAAAAAACCCTATCAAAAACCATTTACAAAATTATATAAAAATTTTTTTCTTGTATTTGAAGTCTTAAGATATATGTCAAAAATATTACGGCCCCAAAAAATGCTTTTTCATTACTTTATCAGTCCCATCAAAATTATTAAAATTGTTGACCGAGAAATTGTAATGTCCCCTTAAGATATTCCATATCAAATGTGGAGGATACAGAAAATTTTCATTAATTCGTTAAGACTTATTGTTATATTAAAAAAATTAGGAACAATATTTCTTAACAAAAAGTGTGATTCTTAACACAAACGTATGCCGATTATTATAAAAACAGAAGAGAAAATATTGAATAGAATCGATAGGGCATCGTATAAACGAGAAGCAACTTTTCGTGAAAAAAACTGTTTCTATATAGTCCAAACTTCAATGTATATTACAACTATAATATTTATTAAATTGCACTAATTTTTCCATTTCCATTTCGATACGAGAAAGTTTCGTTTTGGGAAAAATGTCACCGTTGTCGATTTAGCCCGCACGTATAGGGAAAAGATATTCAGAATGATGACCTCGACAACATATTTCAAGATCATCAAAATCGGCGATGAAGACCAACTTCTGTACAGGGTGAGTCACCTAACGTTGCCACCTCAAATATCTTTGTTGTTTTTAAAGATACATCAAATGTCTGATGGACAAAGTTGAATGGTTCAGTGGGGCTCGCATGATACAAAAAAAATTTTTGTTTTTATGTGATTTTTTTTAGAGATATGAAGGTCATCTTCATTTTTTAAATGGAAGCACCCTTTTTTAAACACCTACAATGATAGTCCCTTTCATTAGAAACTCAGTGACTATAATTATTCAAGGTCATTCAAGGTCACGGACAGAAAAGATCGTATAAAACGAAAATATGGAAGCAGAATATCTGTATTTTATAAATGTTCGAAATGATGGCCGTCTACGTTGATACATTGGTGTAAACGGACTCTAAAGGAATGTTGAACTCTGACAAGTTCATCCGAGGTGATATTCATACATGAACACACAAAAGAAATCCAGTGGATTTAAATCAGGCGAACGTGCTGGCCATGAAACAGTTACACCTCGTCCAATCCATCAGTTTGGAAACTTAGAATCCAACATTTCTTTTGCTACTCGTACATAATGAGCAGGACAGCCGTCATGTTGGTACCACATATCATATCTGTTTTGCAAAGGAACACATTCCAACAAAATTGGCAGATCTCTTTGTAAAAATTGAGCATATTTTTGTCCTGTCAGCGTTCCGGTAATGAAGTGTGGTCCGATTACTTTATCATTCAAAATACCACATCATACGTTTACGCTCCATTGTCTTTGGTGGTCCAAGTTGGACCAATAATGAGCATTCCGTAGATTAATTGAGGCATGATTACAGAATGTTGCTTCGTTCTTAAACAAGACATTCGAAAAAAATGAATGATCTTGAGTAGTCCCCATTGTCAAAAATTAACTCGATTTTGAAAATCGCTTCCGTGTAATTCCTAATGTAACGATATGTGAAACGGATGAAATCTATGTCGGGCCAGAACTCGTATTACACTTCTTTGTCACAGGCCTGCTTCTCGGGCAATTTCTCTCGTACTCACATGTGGATTGACAGCTATAGCTGCTAAAATATTAATTTAATAAAAGTCCGCCTAGAGGGAGTGTTTTGCTCAGGATACCTTTCTGCATAAAGCAATCATGCCTCCACTGCATTTTGTCTACATTCACAGTAATCATGTCACACCTTTCAATCACTGAATAAGCCATAGCGGAATCATTGGAATCGTTTGGAAACATACTGGTAGTAAATCGTAGTAAGTAAATCGTAGTGTAATCTGCTAGAGGATGTTTGAAAATATTCCATAGCGTTGAAGGACCTTAGCATGTTTACTACAAGTCTCACTGGTGATAAACGTATTCTGCTTCCATATTTTAGTTTTATACATTTTTTCTGCTCGTGACCTTAAATGACCTTGAATAATTATAGTCACTGAATTCCTAATGAAAGGGACTATCATTGTAAATGTTTAAAAAAGGGTGCTTCCATTTAAAAAAATGATGGTGATCTCCATATCTTGAATCGGAAAGAGAAGCGGCAGCGGGTATTTACAGGCCGTGAGGCCGGGCCACGCTCGGCCGCGCGACATGTGGTCCACCCGGGACAAACAATCGCTCGCAGATTCGGATTCCTCAGATTTGCAAACGGAAACAAGTCGAATTCGGGCGCCAGACACATTGCGTGTCACACGAAAGATATCGGACAAACCGCGAATCTCGAACACGAACTCCGAATTCGCGAGAACTGCGCGATAACCTGCGATAGCTCGCAAACAGGCACAGGGTTCTATGTACGTGGGAAAAGGACCGGGCACTCACCGGGGCGGGAACGTTTCCCACAGGGGAAATGATCAACGAGAATTTTGGCAAAGAATGTCGTTTATTCGACCAGTGGTCATAAGCTGCCGGTGGAAGCCGGCAGCAGTCAAAATATTTGCCGGTGCGAGTACAAAAGAGTGCGGCAGATCGACGGCCGCTCGCGCGTTCGATTCTCGGAATTTATTCCCGGTCGCGTTGAGCTTGGTAGTCATAAGATTTCGTGTGAATTACAAGCCTGGACGGCACGAATCTACCGAGTTCCGGTGGAATACGCGATTTTATCAGTGAATGGCCGAAGGATTAAGCGGTCACGCGAAGAGCGAAACGGGCATGTCGCATCGTCCCACCGTGGAACGTCTCGATGATGCCGTATCAAAGTCACCAAAATCGACCCCGGTGCGAGCCCCCCGAGAATCCGCGACTACGCGTCACAAATCCGGCGTCGGACAATTTACACAATCGGAATCCCGTGGCCCCCCGCTGTTTGACCGGATTCTCGTTAGAAACGGCTCGCCCGGGTGCCGACCGACGGCCGCGTGTTCTTCGCGATATTGCAACTACCGGTCTTCGGCGAACACGCGGTCTCGTCGTAGCGCGACGCGAAAGATAACGGGCCCACAAAAACGTCCCCGAGCCAACACGAAGGATCACAGTGCACTAATTAATTACGCAGGCCTGACCGGCACTTACCCAACGGTTAGAGGATTCTTTCCCTCGTTCTAGGCAGTCGCAAAAGTACTCGTTATTAGGCAATAGTATAATCGCTAACAACCTCGCGCTAAGTCCTACGACACAGTGACCCAATTCGGTTGTCTCGGGAACACGGAAGCGAGACGTCCCCCTACTTCCTCATCTGTTTCCTCTGGCGCGACGCTCGGACCTATCGCGTACGCTTTAGCGGCAATAGCGGATTCCGCGATACGAGCCCCTGGCCTCCGGTGAACCGCGGATTTTCCTGCTGCAACGTCGGGGCCTCCAGGCTCGCTAACCCGGGCTCAGCCTTCCCCTGGTTGTTTCAGCACGAGCTATGTTCCGTGACAGGTCCTCCGAGCTCCTCCTGTCGAGGAATTTGCGCAAACTTGCGGTATGAAACAGGAACCGGGCCCCCCTGGGCTCCGGCTACGGCATTGAAACTTCGCGTCGCGCCGTTGAACGCGACGTTCCAAAACGCGATAAGTACGTTCCGCTAGTATTCGGATTTCCCAGGGAGAGCGATCGCAACGGCCGTTTCGCATCGGCATTGCCAAAGGCCGACCCGGCTCTCTCTTTACCGGTTCGGAGGGACGTCGGCAAAACCTGCCACGTCACAATCTCTAAAAAAAATTACATAAAAACAAAAATTTTTTTGGTATCGTATGAGTTCCATTTTACCATTCAATTTTGTCCTTCAGACATTTGACGTATCTTTAAAAACAAGAAAGATATTTGAGATGGCAACATTAGGTGACTCACACTGTATAATTACCAAAATACTTTAGGCTGCTCTTTTCCTTGCGTAGTCAGAAATTTTTGCCTTCCTCCTTCAAATTATTGTCTATTTGGTATGTAATCCAGTAGATTTGAACGAGGAGATCTGAGAAATCGAAGTTTCGATCCTGCAGGACCAATGGTTCAAAAGTTATGGCTACTTAAAGTTGAGCAATTTGCAGTATTTTTGACACGTAAATGCGCCGCCATGTTGGTGAGTAGTGACGGTCGCGAGCCACTTACCGAGCAGAGCCATTAGGTGGCAGCGCAGGCAAGCGGTAATATCCCTAACGTAGAGGAAATACCTTGGAAAATATTTGAGAGGAAATATCTTGGAAAATGTTTACAAAAGGAGATAGATTTCTGAATACATTGTTGAGCCGGCCTGACGGTCGGTCCTTGTCGCTCGCACGTACCTAATACCAATTCAACCCCAAATTAATTCAATTATATAAGTGGCCCCAAATTGTATTTTTTGAATTCATTTTTATTTTTTAGCAGTATACTATTATCATATTTTCATAAACCAAACCTAACACAGATTAACCCAGATCTAACCCAGATCATAAACCAGTGATAACTTACCATGAAAAACAACAACTTCACTTCCTCCAGTCCAGTTCATAACAATACGCATAACAGTAAGAAGCAGTAGAATGTACAATACCAGTACAATCAGTAAGAAGCTGATGGAGCGTATTGTCATCAGTTTGAGTGGAGGAAGTGAAGTTGTTGTTTTACATGGTAAGTTGTGACTGGTTTATGATCTTGATTATGCCTGGGTTAGGTTTGGTAAAAATGAATTCAAAATATACAATTTGGAGCAGCTTACTAATTTGGGGTTGGCCGTCAGGCCGTTCCGACAATGTATTCAGAAATCTACCTCCATTTCTAAATATTTTCCATGATATTTTGTCTCAAACATTTTCCAAGGTACTCGTATTTCCCCTATGTTAGCGATATTACTTGTGGGGTGCAGCGCTACCATTACGTACTTGCAGACGGAGTGGGTTAGTGGGTTCTGCGCCTGCGCACACACGACTGCGTCGTGGTGATCGACCATTTCCCTTATCACACTCTCTTCTTCCGTGGACAGTTGTACAGTACACATCTCTTTTCGGAGCACTCATGTGCTTGTGTTGGCCCTTTGCTACGTGTTGTATTGTCGTTCCTTTATTTGTTACATCGTATTGTATAATGTTTTTAATAAACTTTGTACATCGTGCAATGATGTGCCTCATTATTTAGTAAAACACGCGAGAGATATTATAGGCTCTCGTCACGGTAGTATTATTAACCGTGGAACTTCAGTAATACTATCTCACCTATGTCCTACACACCAACATGTCGGTGCACGTACCTGTCAAAAACACTGCAAATTGCTCAACTTTAAGCAGCCATATCTTTTGTGTCATTGTTTCTGCAGGATCAAAATTTCGATTTTTCAGATCTCCTCGTTCAAATCTACTGAATTACATACCAAATGGACAATAATTTATAAGAGAAAGGTTTAGCCATATTTAATATTAAATTTTTAAATATCAATTTTAATAAATTTACCTTTCTTAAGTCCACTCTTCCAGACACCTTTCTGAGCGAGAGTGTATCCCTTAGAGAAGTCACAGGAACTTTGACTCTTTATTTCGCTTATCTCAGATTCATATCCTAAACAGGTGAAAAATATAGTTTAAATATTATTAACACAATATTAACGTACTTTAACATTGTGAAATAAATGTATAATTCAGAAAACGCACTGAAAAATCTAAATACAGTAAATGCTCAAATGCTATCCAACAGCCATGTTCTGCACTGAGAGTGTTCGTATAGGAACACTATTTTTTATGATTGCGTCTACCGCGCCGACCGTGTCGAGATTTCAATAGAGAGCCGAATATAGAGAAGGACAGAATGAAATACGGATGGCGTGGCCGAAGCATGTCTACTCTCCAACAGCCATGTTCTGCACGGAGAGTGTTCGCATAGGGACACTATGTTTTTATGACTGTGTCTACCGCACCGAGATTTCAATAGAGAGCCGAACATAGAGAAGGACAGAATGAAATACGGATCGCATGGCCGAAGCGTGTCGCCGGCAGTGGTGTGGGTAGGTACTCGATAGCGTTTGCGTAGACGACCCTGAATAGTATTTGAGAAATTACTGTAGTACATTTAAAAATTTCAAAACTTAGTAGACTTCTTACAAAGGAATTAAATAATCCATAAATTGTAATTGTTTTTCTACTGTGTACTATAAAATGGAGAATTTCAATAGTAGTATTAGATAATATGGTTTTGTCTTTTTTGGATTTTTAAAATGAAAAACACAATTTAAATGTTAATATGCTTTTCTTAACTTTCTCGTGTGCGTGATAACTATGACAGATATGAGGACTTAGCTAGAATAAAAATGTAAAATCTCTTCATGATCTATCGAAATGACCCATGAATTTGTAAAAAGCCAATTCGTTTTAATTAATTTCATTTTTTGTTTTATTTTTCCCTTTGTCAAACCTGCGTGTTTCGAGTTAAATCGATAAATATGAACAACAGAAAGAATATTTGCATTATATCATAAAAAATCGATTTCATGATGATACCAAAGTGCTAAACATCATGAACGTTATTACATAAATATGAATAACAGTATTCTTGAAATATACTTGTACGTCGTTTCTGTTTCAACAAATACATTTTAAGGAGAACAGCTACAGCACAAGTTAGTACAAATTGATAATGAAATTATAAAATATTGTACCGGAAACGGAACTTCTTCTTCTGTCATGAATCTGTAACTGTGTATCTGCAGCAACTCCCAATACATCCAAGGATCTAGAAAAATAATTTATGAGTGTATCAATATAGACGTATGCAATAAATCGTTTTTCTAAAAAAAGTGGATATCAGTTATTCTCATAATTAAACTGCGGAAATAAACATTTTTTTGTATCAATTGCAGGGGATAAAAACCATACACACTTCCTTTCTTTAATGATTTCAATAGAGAAAAAATAATATATATGTATTGTCACGTCGCCTAGTTTTCTGAAGAACGGAAACCTATGCGGCACCGGGTATTTACAGGCCTAACGGCCGGGCCACGCTCGGCCGCGCGACACGCGATCCACCCGTGACAAACAATCGCTCGCAGATTCGGATTTCACAGGCTCTAACGAACGATAAGCAAAATTCGAGCGCCAGACATCCTAAGATATCACACAAAAGATGTCGGAAACAACCACGAATCGCGGACGCGAATTCCGAGTTGGCGAGGACTGCGCGGTAACCTGAAATAACTCGCGAACAGGTACAGGGTTCTACGTGGAGAAAGGACAGGGCATTCCCCACGGTGGGAACGTTTCTCACAGGAAAATAAGACACGAGAAATCGGCAATATTTCGTTTATTAATGGGTGGTCGTGTGCTGCCAGTGGAAACCGGCAGCAGTCAAATTGAAGCCGGCGCAATCACAATGCTAGACGGCACAATGCTCGCGCGTTTCTGTCTTGTATTTTAACTTATTCGCGTCGAGCCCGGCAGTCACAAGATTTTCGCGTGATATACAACCGCCTGTACGGCAATATTCTGTCGAGTTCCGATGGCACACGCGGTTCTCCTTATTCGACTGGTCGAAGGACCGAAGCGGAATAAGGAAAAGAACGGAACAGGCATGTCTCACCGGGGAACGTCTCGAGGTACTCTAACTAATCTCGCAAACATCGATCCCGACCCGAGCTCCCCGAAAAACCGCGACTTCGCGTTACAACTCCGCGGCTCCCCGCTATTTAACCGGATTCTTGTTAAACTCATGACTCGTTCGGGTGTCGATCGACGGCCGCATGGCCCTCGTGGTATCTCTTTTACCGGTCTTCGGCAACATACGCGGTCTCGTCTTATCGCGACGCGTACGGGAACCCACCAAACGCCCCCGAGCCAATACGAATGAGGTCGCTCATTACTACAATGGCCTGATCGGCACTTATCAAACAGCAAGATGGTTCTCCCTCGTTAGGCAGTCGCAAAATTACTTTGTTCTTAAGCAATAATACAAGTCTGATTTAGGCTACGGCCAATGACAAAGTGATTCACTTCGAGTCGGCTCGGGAACGCGGAAGCGTACGTCCCCCTACTCCCTCAACTATTTCCTCCAGCGCGACGCTCGGGTCTATTGCGTAGGTCATCGCGGCAAGGACGGATCTGGCATTACTGGCGCCTGGCCTCCGGCAACTTGAAGATTCTCCGTCGGCGATGTTCGTTGACGCTCTGCCTCTCGTGTAAGGGTTGGCCTGAACCATTCCGGCAGTTGGACCAGTGGTATACCCCGGATGAGGTGGCGACAGGGTGGAGAGGGTGGTCGTCTCTTATCCACAGTTCTCTCGTCGGTGCCTCCGGGTTCGCCCGGAGCTCAGCCCAATCCCTGATGATTCGGCACGAACAATGATTCGCGATAGGTCCTCCGAGCGTCTCCTCTCGAGGAATTTTCGCAAATTTGCGGCAGGAAAGAGGATCCGGGATTCTCCTTGGAATCCGGCTACGGCCCTGAAACTTCGCATCGCGCCCAGCGCCGCGACGTTCAAAACGCGATAATTCTGTTCCGCTGGTACTCGGATTTTCCAGTGAGAGCGCTCGCAATGACTGTTTCGCGTCGGCACTGCCAGAGGGCGACCCGGCCTTTCTTTACCGGTTCGGAGGGACGTCGGCAAAACCTGCCACGTCACAGTATAATAACATTTTCAAATTCTTTTAATCTTTCTATAATGTTAAATTTCTCCGGCTAATTGAATTAAATTCTCCTATCCATTATCAGAAATGTCAAATCTGGATGGCCTTAGGGAAAACTGAAAGTAATTTAATAATTCAAAAAGGTAAGAAAATATGGCAGTTGTTTAAAGAATATCATTTTTTACCCTTTGTAAATATAATTATGTTCAATATTTATAAAAATCAAATAAACTATTTTAAGATATCGTAGAAAACGTTCGTTACAATGAAAAGTATTCATTCTTGATTAAGTTCGCATAAAAAATTTTTGCTTTTTTTATATAATATACTCGATGATAGGGCGACACCCGTATCAATAGGTTTCCACATTCAGAAAAACTTCTTCGTGAACGTTTAGACGTACTTGGAATATCAGTTTTTCTGAATGACTGAATAAAATTTTGGGAATGAAATTAAGAAGTATTTTCCAAATTTGTCTTCCGAGTTTATTTCTCAAATTTAGTTTCCGAAATTATCATGCAACATAGTGGAATAGGCCTACAGGGGATACCACTGAAAAAAGAACGCATTGACAATAGTATCTCCGTGGTAATGTGAAAACCTATTGATACGGATGTCGCCTTAATGCGCCACGCGCAGTTCATACGGTTTGGGTTAGGAACGCACCTGAACTGCCTCGAGAACTATGGCCGTCACGGGGAGCGAGACGCGCGGACGGGAAAGGAGGCGTAGCGAGTCAAAAACTGTCTGAAAAGCGACTGTCGTTGCCGACCACTGTCGCTATATGGAAATTTTAACCTTCGCAAGGTAATGTGGGGTCTCAGAGATCCCAGCTTCAGATTTTTGAAAAGAATTTTTATATGAATAAAATGAAATCTGCTTGTTTACTTATTATCCTGTGTTATCCCAGATAGCACCGGTCGTCCGTTGGACGTCCGTTTTTTGTCCAATTTACGTCCATACGTCCGATGTCCGTTACGGATGTCCCTGGGATGTCCGATGGACTTAAATGTCGGACGTCCTATGGATATCCGTTTATTACGTCCTGAGGACATCCGTAGGACCTAAATTTTCGATTTGCCAGGGACATCCATTTTTTTCGTCCTAGAGACTTCTGTTTGACTTGAATTTCGAACGTCCCAGTGACATCCGATTTTTTCGTCCAAGGGACGACGGTGGGACCTGAATTTCGGATGTCCAAAGTACGTCTATTTTTTAAGTCTTATAGCCGTGCTCAGAACTTTATTACGTACAAGGATGCTCACTTCTCATGCATAAGACATATTTATATAGGGTATCCCAAAACGATAGCGTTAGCTTGAAATGGGAGGTTCCTCGGGTCATTTGAAGCGACATTTTCCAAAGCAAAAATGGCGTCCGCGGCTTTGTTTAGGAGTTATTAACGAAAAACACGGACCAATCAGAGCGCGAGCTAGACGCCCGTTGGCACGATCAGCGCGGCGAGCCGGCAGGCGAGCGTTGGTGGTACGCCGCGATGTCGCAACAAACAAGAGTTTCTCAATTGTCTCCGATTTCGATGAGCTTTGGATATGTTGTCAAGACCATGAGATTCTGAACAACATTTCCCTTTAGACCTTTTTGCCTGTCGGTTTTAGTTTATGAGATATGTGATCGCGAGAGACTTTACTTGTCAATTCATATGGGTGTTCATGATAGCGGACACGGCATGCTAATGTCTCCGAAAGTAAAGCCGGCAACTTTACCCGAACGAGAGAAGAGGCAGAAACTCATTGCATTAAAAATTTACTTATTCAGCCTGTAAATCCATTTGCTGCTTCGAAATGTGTGTCACTGGGTCACTCGGTGAAGAACTGCACAGATGTCTTCAGATATACGGCAGTACCGAAAGCTAAGGGACGTACGGCCAGGTCAACGAACTGCACAGCTGGTGATAGATAGTTCGTATACGATAGCCTAAGGCCTAAGGGATGCGCAGTCATATCAACGATCCAGACTTTCACTTTCACTTTCGAATCGATAAATAAATCGTATGTTTATTTTACAAATATGCCTTGAAATTTTTGCACCCTCACGATCACTCTTCACAGTTGTCAACACATAGTTATGCACTAATAACAATTGCCATATCCCTTGTAATGCTGCACAAATCACAACAATCAGTTAATTCGATCACTAGACTGCGGATTTTCTGCATTTGTAGCAGAAATGAGTATGTGCATTTTAAGACAGTAGAGATATTAAAATAATTTAAAAACACACACCAATGTATTATTTTCAACTTGTCAAAATGATTACAGTAAGAATCAAATATCTGTCTGGCTCCTGTCCCTTGTAATAGCAGCAGCCAACTTTCATTTTGCATAAAGATCCGCCTTCATTTTTTTAAATGGAATGTCCCATTTTTTATACCATAAATCGATAGAGTATCAAATTCTGCATATAAAAGTGTTGACCTTCATCTATCCTAAACCTAATAGTTAACGAGATATTATCCAAAGAAGAAAGAAAATTATTTCGATAATATCTCGTTAACTATTAGATTTAGGACATATGGAAGTCAATACATTTTTACTCAGAATTCGATAGGCTATCGATTCATGATACAGAAAGTAGGCTTTTCCATTTAAAAAAATCAAGGTGACCTTGAAATCTCCTCTATGACCCCACCCATGCAGAAAAAATTTGTGTCACAATCCAGTCAACCAGGCCTGCCAGCTAGCCCAGCCTGCAGGGCCTCTGACCTGCAGATTACGGGCAGCACGACGCTTGGAGCTGTTCGAGAGCCCAAGCAGCTCGATTCTGGCCGGGTCCCTGCGCGCGCCGAATGCATGCCTGCGCCTGCAGAAACTCGAGCCCAGGGCCTGCAGGCCGGGCCGGGATTTTGCCTGTTTTTGAGATGGCAGCACGGTCACACTAATGTGGCCAATCAAATTATCGACATCTGCGACATTGTTATTAGTGCAACCGTGCTGCCCTCTTACGGGGGTAGATAACTGCGCATGTAGCTATTTTCATAAAACATATGCTGCCTATTAATGAAAATTACGCCTCGTATACGAAAAAAATAACTTTTGAGGGCGATTGCGGCCTAGATTGATCTTTTATCTAGCGTTTTTGACTACTGAAAATACCCATGTTTGTATTATCAAGAAATGAGAACGCGAATCCCGCATCCTTGCAATCCTGCAAATGGGCAGAATACCGGCCCAGCCTGCAGGCCCTGGGCTCGAGTTTCTGCAGGCGGCAGGCATGCATTCCGCGAGCGCAGGGACCCGGCCAGAATCGGTCAGGCTGACTGGGAATATGCCCCCCTCTATACTGTATAAGTTTTGTACACAACATTTTTTCATATTATTACAAATAACAGAGATATTCAAAGTGGACATAGTTATTGCTGCACCTCGTATACATTCAGAGTCAACTCGACCGTCGCGTCGCGTTGTGTCGCATCACCGTGTGTTTACGTTCAGTGAGGTTAAGTGAAGTTTAGCACGTGTTCCTTGTGCACGTATACATTACAAATATATTTGTAATATTCCAATGAATAAAAAACGTGTTTGAGTGATTCGGTAACTTCAGCCACTTATCACGATTGTGTTGGTGAAACTTGTCACTGTGTTGTCACTTTTAAGAATTGTCACTGCCATTTCAGGTAAGTTTTAATTTTATATTTATTTTCAGTCATTAAAACATTACTGGCAAAAGGAAAATACAAAAATATTATTATATAGGTTGGAGGGAAAATTCTATCGCATTTTAATGAAAACGTTTGAATCAATTTATAAAAATACATGTTTAATATTATTCAATGATATAATTTCCATTATTTGTAACAATGTAATAATATGTTGCCAATAATATGTTTCAGATAACTTGTCAATTCCTATTTTCCAATGACTCGCTATTGTGTTGGTGGAACTTGTCACTGCCATTTCAAGTAAGTTTTTATTTTATATTTATTTTCAGTCATTGAAACATTACTGGCGAAAGGAAAATACAAAATTATAATTAGGTTGGAAGGAAAATTCTATCGTATTTTAACACTAAACCTATCAACACCGGTTAAAATGACTGATTCCAGGTTTTTTATTTTACAATTAGAAAAGTAATAAAACTGATTTCATAAGAAACTCTACGAAACGATAGATATTTTTAGTAGTGCACGTATTACAATAGGAGCCGCACAAAGTCTAAATAAAATCAATCTTGTCATTTTTATAAGGGAACATGTACCAGTTATATACTTTTGAGGCTCGGTAGGTTTAGTGTTAAAGAAAACATTTGTATTAGTTTATAGAAATCCATGTTTAATATTATTCAATGATATAATTTCCATTATTTGTCACAATATGTTGCCATTTTTCAGATAACCTGTCAATTCCTGTTTTCCAATGACTCGCTAGCTAATATGTGTTTTTAATTTACAAGCAAAATTATCTGCTTATTTAAAATACGACATAGTTTTCTCTCCAACCTAATATATTCATGCTAAAATCTTCGCGTTTATTGGACAATGGTTCTTAACAAGAAATTCTAATTTTCAGATGCAGCGTAGACATCCCAAACATCTATTCATCAGAAAGAAATAAGTGTTTCTATACAGATGTGGCTTACATTAGCGGAGGACCGTGGAAAGAAATAAACAGTGCCAAAAAATTTTTAATAATAAAATTAAAAATTTATATTTTACAATTGTTATAAATATATATATTATGTTATGAATTACTGTATTGTATTGTACTATGTATTATTGTATTGTACTATGTACCTAATCTATGTATGTGCTTGTAATATATGAAATTTTGAATAAATTAAAATTAAAATTAAATTTTAATATTCTAGAAACGTCCTGTAAATGTTCTTTTAACGTTCTGAATACGTCCAGCTATACGTCCCAGGGAGGTCCAAATAACGTCCGTATGTCCCAGATATGTCCCAGATACGTGCCAGATAGTTCTAGGTATGTCCCAGATACGTCCCATATAGGTCCGCACAGGATGTCCTGTGTACGTTACACTTTGTAACACGGACCTCATCCGGACATTTCTGGGACGTACCTCGGACATATTTCGAACATACGGACATGATTCGGACGTCCCTGGGACATATGAAGGTCCGATACGGACGTACTTTGGACATCCATCGGACATCCGAGTGATATCTGGGATTCTTTATCCCAAATTTATTAAAAACGAGACTATTTATGAAATTCAATTGTCGGGATCTAAAAGACCCCAGCTTACTATTTATGTGTTATTAGATCTTACCTTGCGAGGGTTAAATAATAAAAAATATTAAAGTACAATAAAGTCTTGTCTAAATCTAAGTCCAATCCTTGGTTCGGACTTGGGACAGAGATCGTGAGAGGATACTATTTGATAGCATGTAAACACGGACCGCGCGGCCAAAGGCGCAACAAAAACTAGTGTATCGGTGAGACAATGCTAGTGCAATAATGAAACTTCTTTATTTTTTACTTATTTTTAATGAAATTTTACCTATACAGGGTGTTTCGTCTAAAACAAGACACCTAAATATCTCTTCAGGTTATTGTAATGCAAAAAATATTTGTTACGTAATGTGCATAGTGTCAATGGACCAAATATCTGGCACGAATATTTTTTTCCGGAGGTCATTTTTTTCGGAGTTATCAAGGTCATCAATGTTTTTTGATACATAACTACATTTTTATTTTATTGCATCGGGTAACTGATCGAAAAATACATTCAGATATGTATAATAACATGACCTTGAGCTTGATCTGGAGGTAAAACTTTAATTTTCGAAGGTCAAGGTCATTTCAAGGTCATGTTTTTATAAATATCTGAATGTATTTTTCGATCAGTTACACGGTGCAATAAAACAAAAATGTAGTTGTGTATCAAAAAACATCGATGACCTTGATAACACCGAAAAAAATGACCTTCGGAAAAAAATATTCGTGCCAGATATTTGGTCTATTGACACCATGCACATTATGTAACAAACATTTTTTGCATCACAATAACCTGAAGAGATATTTGGGTCCCTTATTTGGCCCATATTTACTGTACATATGTGAAGCAAAATTTATAATTTATCACATATTTAACATATGCTATACAGGGTGTCCCAAAACTTCTTCACTTCCCTGAAATGGGCGGTTCCTGAGGTTACTTGAAGCAACATTTTCATTTGCAAAAATGGCCGCCGCGGCTTTGTTAAGGAGTTATTAACGAAAAAACGTGCATCAATCAGAGGGCGATCTAGACGTGTGTTGGCAAATTCGGCCCGGCGCGCCAGCAATCTAGCGTTGGAGGTACGCCGCGACGCACAGTGGTTCGAACGGGAAAAAAATAAATTTTTCGAATGTTAGGTACATAGATTTTTCATTACAATTTCATTTACTAGATCGTTGGAATATTGGGTAAACTTCGCGTTACCGGACACAAGATTTCTGCCCTTCTCCAATAAATTATGATGTATTTGGTATGTAATCCAGTAGATTTGTACCCGGCGCGGCTTCAGTCGTAGTTTCAATTCTGTAGGATAAATAGTTCAAGAGTTATGCTTGCTTAAAGTTGAAACATTCTTCAGCATTTTTGACAGGTAAGGGCGTCGCCATATTGATTTGTAGTGTCGATCGCGCGCCGCTTACCGAGCAGAACTGCTAGATGGCAGCACGGACACACAGTATGTAGAGAGGTTGGCGCTAGTGCGCCATTCCCCTAGGCTGTGCCTAGAGGAAGCCCTAACTGGGAGTTGGCTGCTCTGCTTCCAGGTAAGGAGAAGAGCGAAGCGTTCTTCGCTCGACACTCGCCGTTGTGCCGTTACGCGAGACGGACTCGCCGTTGCACCGTTATGCGAGAATCACTTGCTTTTGTACAGTCACACGAGGCTGACCTCGTTTTCTTTATTGGAATAAAGTATTTTTGTTCTTGTGAACTATCTAAAGTGTATCCAGTTATCCTAACCACACGGTTCTACATTCTTATAGAGTAGGCTATATTCTGAAGTCAGTCTTAGTAGTTCTTTCGATAATCTGAGACTGACTAATCCTACAAGTATGTGGCGATTGTGAATCTCCTAGATAGGATTGGTGATGTGTCGTGTACGACTAGCGCGTCTACGACAGTACTTTTGATTGCCACGTAAGAGATGATAAGATAATAAGAGATAAGGGGTCACCAGTGTAGGATGTCAATAGAACCTACACACTCTCAGTACTGGAGGAAAATAAATATTTACCCTTGCACGATGAACAAGACAATGTATTCAACAATAGTTAAACACGTCGGACTACGACTACAAACACGTAGATACAATAAGGCTGGGAGCAGCGCAAGAGCACAGCTCCAAATACGTCTAGACACGACGAGAGACACACGAGAAGAGGTCGAGAAACGACCTCTCTTGTTCGACTCGACAGAGTCGGTGTGGAACGCAGGTGCAAATCCCTCCACTCCGTCGACACGAACGAAGTGATAAAGCAACTCCCCACAACTAATATCGCTAACACAGAGAAAATATCTCAGAAAATATTTGAGACGAAATATCGTGGAAAATATTTACAGAAACCTAACCCAAACCTAACCCAGACCTAACCCAGACCGGTTAAAACGCAACATCGTAGCCATGTCTTCCAAAATTCAAACAACAATCGCAATACCCGGTCTATATTATCAGCATTAATGCGTGCCCGTGCTGCCATCTAGCGGTTCTGCTCGGTAAGCGGCGCGCGATCGTCACTACAAACCAATATGGCGGTGCCCTTACCTATCAAAAATACTGAAGAATGCTTCAACTTTAAGCAAGCATAACTCCTGAACTATTGATCCTACAGGATTGAAACTTCGACTGAAGCCACGCCGTGTACAAATCTACTGTATTACATACCAAGTACATCATAATTTATAGGAGAAAGGCAGAAATTTCGAGTCCGGTAAGGTAAAGAGTAGGCGGAGTATTTAAACCAATGTAGGTGTCATTTATTTACCTAAAACACAAATTGAAGAAAGAGATATTTTGAATAGTAGAATTAAAGTTTAATTTGACATAACTTTTTTACGTCAAAAAATGTCAGGATAGAACTTGTTGCAAATTATGCAACACACTTTAAAGTACATATCCAACCAGGTTTTGGCTGCGAACTCCTGCGAACCTGGCACTGAGACTATTTTTTTCTAGCTATATGTAGTCAGTCGCATGTATTCGCGTACGCCCTTTAAAACAGAATAACTTTTTTAAACTTTTACCAATGACCTGATTTTGTGTGATCAATTAGAAGCATTTGTTTCCTAAATAACGTGCAAAAAATTTTTGAAAATAATAGCAATTACATAAAAAAAGGCATTTTTTAATTTTCTTATTAATTACGCCCTTAAAGAAAATTTAAAATATATGTTTAGTAGATCTATGTTAGTTATACAGGGTGTTTCGTCTAAAACAGGCCACCTAAATATCTCCTCTATCTCTGATAATACAAAAAATGTTTCTAACGTAATCTAAATGGTTTCAAAAGACGAATCAGATGGTAGAATCATTTTTTATGAATTGTAATTTTTTAATCGTTTTTTCAAGGTCACTCGTGTTTTTTTACATATATACACACATTTTTTGTTGTTGTATGTTATAGCAAACATTGTGTATTCATCCATGTTTAATAGCACGACCTTGAAATGACCGTGAACTCTAAAATTTTTCGTTGAGAACACGTGTTGCAATACGGGAAAAGTGTACTGGACACCCATCGTGATATAAAAAACGATTCTTCCTTTCGATTCGTCTTTTGAAAGCATTTAGATTTCGTTAGAAACATTTTTTGTATTTTCAGAGATAGAGGAGATATTTAGGTGGCCTGTTTTAGACGAAACATCCTGTATATACCGAGTGGGGCACTATAAACAGGTCAGAATGAATAACTCGCTTGATTTTGAAGATAGAAGAAAATGCATCAGACCAAACTTACTTGATATCGAGGCACTCGTAATCTGATGTCATTAATTTTTTTATAGGTGGAGACGTCAAGGAGATGTGAAGGTCAACTCTGTTTTTTTAATTGGAACGGTATGATTTTTTATTTACATTCTGATAGTGTGTTTCAAGACGAATACAATGACCTATTATGAAGGTCATACAAGGTCACGCAAGGTCAACTGCAATAGAAAATAAAATGTCTCAAAGCATTCTTCAAATACTTTTGGGTCTTCTCTGGTTGTTGGCATACCGCTCTTGTAAGTATTGATAAGGGTCACAGAACATAAATAAACATACAATCACATTGTATGCTTATCTGTATCCAGAAATGTTATTAGTAGTTTGACTACCGACTAGAGTACGGCTTCGTAATATTCAATCTGAGTGTTCAATTTTCAAGAATGCGTTACACAATAGCAGAGAAAGTGGAAATGGTTCATTTATGGTGAATATCATAGGATTATGAGGAAAGTGGTACGCGTGTATGGTGAAAGATTTGCCGATTGTAATAGTCCTTCATTTTCTGTCTTTGCAAACATTATAAAAAAGTTTCGAGTAATGGGATAAGAAATGTGGATAAGAAAAAATGCAATTGAGCCAAAAAAGCAACTGTTGGTGGAAACACGATAAACATTTTAGCAAGTGTAATACAAAATCCACATGTTGGTACGAGGCAACATGAACACGAGAGTGGACGAAGTCGACGAAGTATTTTGCGAATACTTGAAGTTATCAAATTTCACCCATTCCACATTTCACTACATCAACAATTAAGTGAAAATGATTTTCAAAAACGTTTATAGCTTGCGAATGGGGCCTATGGAAACTGCAAGACGATCAAATGTTCTTGAATAAAATTTTGTTTACGGATGAGGCCACATTTACAAACCACGGACAAGTTAACTGTCACAACATGCATTACTGGTCAGTAGATAATCCACGATGGCTACGAGAAGTGGACAAGCAGAAACCTTGGTCTGTCAACGTCTGGTGCGGCCTTCTTTATAATAAAATAATTGGTCCATATTTCATTGATGGCACGCTAAATAGTCATAAATACGAGAGAATCTTAAAAGACGTTTTGCCAGAATTATTAGAGAACATTTCACTGGACATGCGACATGGTTCCAACAGACGGATGTCCTGCTCATTCAGCACGAAATATTACAGAATTACTGAACAGGACATTTGAAGGTCGTTGGATTGGTCGATCAGGAAGTAATAAATGGCCAGCACATTCCCCAAACCTGACACCACTAGATTTTTATTTGTGGGGAAAATTGAAGGAACAAGTGTACCGCGAAAAACCAACAACCACAGTTGATATGCAAGAACGTATCAAAAGAGCTTGCTCTGTAATAGATACAACTGAAATTTGTCAGGCAGTATCATCAGTATTGCAACGTTTTAGATTATGTCTCCGTGTTCAAGGTCGTCATTTTGAACACTTGAACTAGCAGTGAATACGTAATAACATGTTACATGTAAATCGTCGTAGTGTTCGAAGAGTGCTTTGAGACACTTTATTTTCTATTGCAGTTGACCTTGCGTGACCTTGAATGACCTTCATAATAGGTAATTGTATTCGTCTTGAAACACACTATCAGAATGTAAATAAAAAACCATACCATTCCATTTGAAAAAACAGAGTTGACCTTCATATCTCCTTGACGTCTCCACCTATAAAAAAATTAATGACATCAGATTACGAGCGCCTCGATATCAAGTAAGTTTGGTCTGATGCATTTTCTTCTATCTTCAAAACCAAGCGACTTATTCAGGTAACCTGTTTATAGTGCCCCACCCTGTGGGGTGAAAATTTCATCGAACTCGATTAACATACACACGAGGTTAAAAGTGGTGAAAATCTTGGTATGCACAGCTCCTAGTTAGTTCCTGTTCAAAATCCACAGATTCGTACATCTTTCGATGCGTGTCGTTTTTTTCACCGTCAACTGATTTCGATGAAATATTCAGCACATGTTTAATTAACATAGATCTACAAAACGCATATTTTGGATTTTCATTACGGGCCCAAATAAAAAAAGTTAAATAAAAAATTAAATAAATTAATAAATAAATAAATTTTTTAATTTTTGCCACATAACCGTTATACCTGTGGCATGCTTTCCACATATTTTCCAACAGATTTGTTGGATAGTTTGGTTTCTATAGATTTTTTTCCGCTTTTTGGCCAAATGGGATCACTTTGCGACATCGCAATGAGCAAGAGTTTGTCGATGATGTGAATCCTCTCCGATTTCGATAAGCTTTGGATATGTTGTCAAGACCATCATTCTGAATAACATTTCTCTTTACAGTTTTTGGCGGTTGGCTTTAGTTTACGAGATAGTCGTAAAAATCTTTACTTGTAAATCCAACAAGAGAAGGAATAGGTTAAAAACTGAAACTGATTCAATAAAAAAATCGTGTGCGTGGAGTCCACGCGCGACCGAAGTGAAACTTCTTGCTTATTAGGTATAGATACAGATAAATTATTAGTATGCATATTATATAGTGCAACGGTTCTTTCATGATGAATGCGAAATTTTCATAAATAAATATAGATATAGATAAATTATTAGTATGCATATTATTAGTGCAACGGTTCTTTCGTGATGATTGCGAAATTTTCATAAATAAAAATTTGTCGATACAATTCGGTCCAACAAAGGGTATAGCCGGATAAGATAGTCGAAAATGCCCTTGAACCGAATAGTATCGACGATGGGTCATTCGATAGGAGTAGGAAGACTATGTCTTTTCTAGACCAGGGGGGTTCCTCCCATTTCCCCCCAGTCATGGCCCCCCTGGGTCACCTCCCCCCGGTCATTGCCCACCGGGATCACCCCCCTCCCCCCCCGCCCCCGCCCCCCCCCCCCCCCCCCCCCCCACTTCCGTGACGTCACAAGCGGTAGACAACATTTTTTAAAAGAAAGAACTTTTTTATCTCGGCAGGATTCGAACCCCGGTCTACCGCTTGGTAGTCCAACGCATTAGCCGCTTGGCCAACCTACAATCTTGTAAACACAGCGAACATTTTGGTACATATATCGCAAAGAATAACTCTCGCAGCGGTAGATCACATTATTTTTTTTAAAGAAAAAAACTTTTTTATTTCGGCAAGATTCGAACCTCGGTCTACCGCTTGGTAGTCCAACAGATTAGCCGCTTGGCCAACCGACAATCTTGTAAACACAACGAACATTTTGGTATATATCGCAAAGAATAACTCTCGCAGCTCTTGGGCGATATGCATAAACACATGCAAAAACTGCAGCATTTTTTCGTTTAAGACGCTATTTGATTGACCTTGACATTTTTTACGAAATATGATACCCCTTAGCAAGAATCTCGGGACAGGAAGTCACGCATAAAATGTCGGAATAATCTTTTGATTTTATTAGCATTACATCTAAGCCTAAAGCTAACAATTCTGTGAAGGAAGTAACATCACAGAACTGCAGTGATAGCATTTTTGAGGCACGCGCATGCTAAAACACGTGCATACAAAGACTAGGAAGAATAGAAATTTTACTCAATAGATGCAAATCTTTCCCGCCAAATGTGAAGTCGTGTTATTACGGGTCCTGCGTTCTACGTTGTTATACGTATAATAAATGTATAGACCGTTAGGACTAATGAATAATATTTATTAATTCTCGTGGTTACTATATGTATAATATAATGACTTTCTTCAACGTGACAAGCGATCATGGACGATGACTCAGGACGATCCTCTCGCAAAGAGGACCGTTACAAAAACTCCGCCGCTTTACCGCTCTGCGCGCGTAACCTCTTCTCGCTAAAATACCCTATACATAGTACCAACCTCGATACAATGGTTCTCCTACGCGACACACTATCAAATCCCTCCTTTCGTGTAGGAATTTCAAACTCTTACTAATCCTAAGCTCTCCGAATGCTTCAACGCTTAAATCTTTTGTCATCGCATCTGACTCTAATTCTGATGATCTGGTATGATGCAATATTATTTCACCCGTATCCTTCTCATCTCTTATATAGTGATATTTTCGA
>CM052257.1:2686641-2752759 GCA_028455795.1 Lasioglossum marginatum | reverse complement strand
ACTTTCACTTTCGAATCGATAAATAAATCGTATGTTTATTTCACAAAGATGCCTTGAAATTTTTGCACCCTCACGATCATTGTTCACAGTTGTCAACACATAGTTATGCACTAATAACAATTGCCATATCCCTTGTAATGCTGCACAAATCACAACAATCAGTTAATTCGATCACTAGACTGCGGATTTCCTGCATTTGTAGCAAAAATGAGTATGTGCATTTTAAGACAGTAAAGAGATTAAAATAATTTAGAAACACACAACAATGTATTATTTTCAACTTATCAGAATGATTACAGTAAGAATCAAATATCAGTCTGGCTCCTGTCCCTTGCAATAGCAGCAGCCAACTTTCATTTTGCATAAAGATCCGCAGTCTAGTGTTAGTTTAAATATCACTATCAAAAACACACCTAACAGCAACCGTAAGCTTTGAATTGACAAGTCTTTGGAGATGGTCTCTCTACCGCGGCTCGAACAATACTGATTTTCCGCAAGATTTTTCTGAAGAATTTAGGAAGGTCATTATGCGTGTCGAAATTCGAAATGCACGCTGTAGCACGTTAACGAAAACGACGGGACGGTTAGACGAAAAACAGGATGCGAGAAGGACCGCTAGAATTTATGACAATCACATGTTTCCTGCAGATTGGTACGCAGAGTCAGTGCGGCGCGGCGTAGCGTCTGTCGACTGTCGACGCCCGCCGTGTCGACGTCGGGTCCTCGGCCTTTATTCTTATTCGCTGCCGTCATTTAGAATAACGGATAACGAATAAAGCGTTATTCGTTAGCTACGAATAATTCTCGGCGAATAAAATCGTTATTCGTTATTCTCGAATAAATCTGGGATTTATTCGTTATTCTTTATTCGTTATTCGAAATAAAATTTGCCCAACTCTGCTTTCGGGAGCCCGACTATTCCCGGCCGAGAATTCCCGACCCGTCCCGAGCGTCGGGTTTCCCGAGATTTCGGGTTCTCGCACAAGCCTGGTGTCAACTTTACCCGAACGAGAGAAGAAATAGAAACTGATTGAATTAAAAACTCACTTATTCAGCCGTAAATCCATTTGCTACTTCGAAATGTGTGTTACTGGGTCACTCGGTGACGAACTGCACAAATGTCTTCAGGTATACGAAGTCAGGTCAACGAACTGCACAGCTGGTCGTAGGTAGTTGGTACACGACAACCTAAGGGATGTGCGGTCAAGTCAACGATCCAGACTTTCACTTTCACTTTCTAATCGATAAATAAATCGTTTGTTTATATACATAGATGCATTGAAATTTTTCCACACTCACAATCATTGTTCACATTTGTCGATACATAGTAGCTATGCACTAATAATAATTGCCATATCCCTTCTATTGCAGCACATATCACAACAATCAGGTAATGCGATCACTAGACTGCGGATTTCCTGCATTTGTAGCAAAAATGAGCAGGTGCATTTTGAAATAGTTGAGAAATTAAAATAATTTAAAAACACCCAATGTATTATTTTCAACTTGTTAAAATGATTACAGTAAGAATCAAATATCTATCTGGCTCCTGTCCCTTGTAATAGCAGCAGCCAATTTCCATTTTTGTTAGAAATAAATCAATTTTGGAGAGGCTTTGGTTAATTTGATAACTAAATTTAATGTGGAATACTTATTGTATAAGGGTGTGAATGTTTAGAGTGACTGGTGTGAATGTTTAAAGTGACTGTGGACGCGACATCGTGGCGCCAACTTGTTTGAGTCCTGTATGAAAGGAAGTCTGTTGGGGCCGATTAGGCCGAGATGTTAAAGAAGAGTGTTTGGGTCTTAGTGACAAGCGTCAAGTGGCTAGGGGTGCCAAACGCAGGGCGTACGTGAGCGACTGACTTTTCCGAATGGATGCGAGACTGATAGAGAGAGAGAATGGGAATGCGAGAGAGAAAAATGGAAATGGATGAAAGGAACGAACGCAAGAGCTGAGAGGTCAGAAGTGTGAGAGTTCAGATCGAGCGAAGTTATAAGAGTTGAGAGCGAGTGAAGTTGCGAGTTGCGAGCTGCGAACAGTTAATAAAGAGAGAATATTGGAAGTGTTAGAGTTGAATTATTTAACCCGATACGCCACATTCAAGACGTAGGAGTTCTTTCAAAATATTCCTACATTATTTATACATACGACGACATAGATATATCAACCATCTCGCACGGCACACCATTCCAAACTGACTCTCGCCGTTACCTCCGCGAAAAACAGTCTCGCACACCGACGCTCGCTTGTTCGTCATTCGCTTGTTCGTCATTCGCTTGTTCATTATTCGTTTGTTGATTTATCGCTCGTACGTTGTTTCGCTCGTACGATGTTTCGCTCGTACAATGTAAATGTACACATATACACGTTTTTTAACAATTTTGCATAAAGATTCGCAGTGTAGTGATTAGTTTAAATATCACTATCAAAAACACACCTAATACCAACTATTAGCTTTGAATAGACAAGTCTTTGGAGATGTTCTCTCTACCGCAGCTCGAACGACACTGATTTTCCGCAAGATTTTTTCTGAAGAATTTAGGAAGGTCATTATGCGTGTCGAAATTCGAAATGCACGCTGTAACACGTTTACGAAAACGACGGGATAGTTAGACGATAAACAGGATACTAGAAGGACCGCTGTAAGACTAGAATTTATGGCAATCACTAGTTTCATTTTTCCTGCAGATTGGTGCGCAGAGTCGATGGGTAACCATTCAAAACGTCGTCTGCCCTTTTAGAAAGTTTCTTAAGGAAGGTACAGGGCAATAGGGATGCCACGCGGACCTGACATTTTTACCTCTTGCTGGGTAAAAAGACGGATGACGTTTTCAAATAGCTACTCATCGACTCTACGTACTAATCTGCAGGAAAAACGAAACATGTGATTGCTATAAATTCTAGTCTTACAGCGGTTCTTCTCGTATCCTCTTTTTCGTCTAACCGTCCCGTCGTTTCTTCAGAAAAATCTTGCGGTAAATCAGTGTCGTTCGAGCCGCGGTAGAGAAGACGTCTTCAAAGACTTGTCTATTCAAAGCAAACGGTTGCTGTTAGGTGTGTTTTTGATAGTGATATTTAAACTAATACTAGATTGCGGATTTTTCTGAAAAATGAAAGTTGGCTGCTGCTATTACAAGGGACAGGAGCCGGACATATTAGATTAATATTTGATTCTTACTGTAATCATTTTAACACTAAACCTACCACGACCGGTCAAATGACCGTTTTTAAAATTTCGATTAGAATTTCGTATGTACAAACGTAATTGCATCGCCTTTAAACTTCACGACTTTTCCTACAATATACGTACAATACATTTTACAATATTCACTTTCTTTTTATTGTTTGTTTCCTGGGAAAAATGTGCAGTCTTCTTGCCTACCACGACCGGTCATTTGAACGGTTGAACGATTTATATCTTTTTAATAGTATTCTCTCGAAGACTCAATTCTGAAATTATAAAGTCGTTACAAACGAAAGATAATGCAGGTGTAGCACGATTTTAGCCGAAAAGTGCCTTCCAGGGACTACTTTACGGCACCCTCAAGTATTTACAGTTCTTGCTCGCCTATCGGCCTCGCGGTAACATTTGCCAGATGGGTATCCGAAGCGCTCCGCGAAACCTCGGGTTTTCTTATACCGTTTTATCTACTATGACTGTAAAATAAATAAAATCATAGCCGAAGGTAATGCCTAGACGTTTTCTCACGGATTCATATCTTTTATTATTTAGTATTTTTATTCTATTATTATTCTACTCTTATTTTATATATTGTATTACGTGTTATAAGTCATTTTCAAAAAAGTGAACAAACCCAACAAAACTTCGTAGTAAGTTTCAGATTTTATCTTTTATTAATTTTTTTATCCATTTTGATTTACAGTTTTATATTTTAGTTTTTATTTTATTCTTTGAATATTCATCCCCAAAATATCAAGATATTCAAAGAGTATGAATTTATACTTCTAAATAAAAGAAACTATATTTTTATACTGTCAAATTTTGGCTATTATCTTCATTTTATATTAAAAAATATAAGTTGTTTTTTTTAAAGACCGGTCATTTGATCGGTCGTAGTAGGAATAGGTATACATGAAGTGTCGGTAGGTTTAATATTAACAAGCTGAAAATAATACATTGGTGTTTTTAAATTATTATAATGTCTCAACGGTTTCAAAATGCACCTACTCATTCTTGCTACAAAACGCAGGAAATCCACAGACTAGCGATCGCATTACCTGATTGTTGTGATTTGTGCTACAATACAAGTGATATGGAAATTGTTATTAGTACGTAGCTATGTGTTGACAAACGTGAACAATGATCGTGAGTGTGGAAAAATTTCATGGCATCTGTGTGAAGCAAACATACGATTTATTTATCAATTAGAAATTGAAAGTGAAAGTCTGGATCGTTGACTTGACCGCGCATCCCTTATGTTGTCGTACACCAACTACAGTGACCCGAATTAATATTCGAACGCTCTAAAAAAGACGATAACTTTATAAATATTGTACGATTTGAACTTTTTCGGGAAGCTAGAGCAATTAGTTTACTACAGGATGTGAAAAGAAATTTTTTCAAAAATTGCGATAGATCGGAATTGTAGAAAAAATACTAAAAGTTGCATTTTACAACTTTTTTATGTGTAGATCACAACGTTTTTTGTAGATCTGTGTCAATTAAACATATTCTGAAAATTTCGTCAGAATCATTCGACGTTGCATTGAGCTACAAACGTTTAAAGATGGTAAAAACTGCAGATTTTCACGATTTTCGGCCTCTAACTGCAATAAATCTAAACATTCTTACATCTTTCAATGCCTGTCGTTTTCTCCCGCATCAACCGATTTCGATGAAACTTTCACAGTGCATTTAATTGACACAGATTTACAAAATCTATTTTTTGAATTTTCAATATAGGCCTACATAAAAAAGTTGTAAAATTCAACTTTTAGTATTTTTTCTACAATTCCGAACAATTGCATTTTTTGACAAAATTTATTTCACATCCTGTAGTAAACTAATTGTTCTAGCTTCCCAAAAACGTTTAAATCGTATAGTACAATATTTAAAAAGTTATCGTCTATTTTAGAGCGTCCAAATATTAATTCGGGTCACTGTACCTATGACCAGCTGTGCAGTTCGTTGACCTGACCGTACGTCCTTTAGCTTTCGGTACTGCCGTATACCTGAAGACATCTGTGCAGTTCGTCACCGAGTGACCCAGTAACACACATTTCGAAATAGCAAATGGATTTACGGCTGAATAAGTGAGTTTTTAATTCAATCAGTTTCTATTCCTTCTCTCGTTCGGGTAAAGTTGCCGATGATGTGGGTCGTCACCGATTTCGATGACTTTGAAATATGTTATAAAACTCGACGTTTTAAATATTCTTTTGCTTTGAAATAATTGACGGTCGGCTTTAGTTTCAGAGATATTAACAAACGGTGTCCACTACCATGAACATCCATATGAATTTACAAATAAAGTTTTTTACGATTATCTCGTAAACTAGAGCCGACCATCAAAATGTCCAAAGCGAAATGTTGATCAGAATAATGGTCTTGACAACATATCTAAAACTCATTGAAATCGGAGAGGAGGTAGTACATCGATCCTATGAATTTACAAGTATAGTTTTTTACGATCATCTCGTAAACTAAAGCCGACCGCCAAAAAATGTACAGAGAAATGTTGTTCAAAATAATGGCCTTGACAACATATCCAAAGCTCATCGAAATCGGAGAGGATTCCCTCGATGATTCGAGAAGCTCTTGTTCGTTGCGACATCGCGGCGCGGCGCACAGTGGGCTAAATCGACGCGCTAGCTGTTCACGCCTATTTCACCATTATTTCAAAACATAAAGACCATTAAATATATCGTTGGATTCGTCTTGGTGTCAGCTATAACATTATTGAATAAAAAATATATAGTTATAAATAAATAATCAAGGTGACCACCATTTTTTATTAAAAAAAAAATTATTGAAACTTTTTGTATCGAGATTAGTAGAAGACTGAGTACTGATTACTTTTTGTAAGAAACATTTTTTGTCACACCACCGGAAATGTCTGAAAACTTGTGTGAATAATGAATAGTAATTGAAAACTGGCTGTTCAGGCTTTCAAACAAGAGTAATCCATAATGTTTGAATGAATGAATTTTATGACATTTAATGAAATAACAAAAATGTGTTATTACTGTCTTATTTAAAGAATTACAAATATTCAAACAATAATACCATAAGTATTATATTTTACAAAGTTACTGACTATTCATTAACCATACAGATTTGCGGCTTATAATTGTATTTATCTATTAATAAACCAAAATCTATACTATAATTTCCCTTACCAAAGGTAAAATACAGGTTTTCAATATGGAAAAACTGCTGTGATGCTACATATACTGCGTTGCTGTTGCTATGATATCTCAAATACAAATGATTCAACTGAGCTAGCAAGAAATTCGAATGTTTATTAATGGTCGAATAATATAAAATATACATAAGGTAGGTTTGGATTAGATCCTACACTCTTGAGAGTCGCGGAGTGGTGTCAACGCCTCTCGTGCGACGCGAATCGCTGCGGAATTGAATGTCACGCGATGCTTTAAACCGTCATAATTTCCAAACAGGGGTGAGCTGACGAAAACTTTGCAGGATCTTTTAGAAATCTTTTGCTGAAAATGTTCCACTTTGTTAGAGTCTTTTATGAATTTTTTAACTTATCCCTTGTCAAAGGTGAAAAACTTCGACGATTTTCCTCAGTTGACTAAGTATTTTTTTTAATAATAAATTATGAACATTAACGTTTAGTTCCTGGGGCGTTCTCAACATAAATATACATTATTCATAAAAAAAATTGGGCACTTAATCTTCAATAGGTTTTCCAGGACATTGTTATAAATTTCGAATTTTGCAAATTGATGAAACTATAGCCCGCTGGAGCAAGATCGCGATCTGCTTATTTGCTGTATAACGAAAATTTTGATATGAATTTGTTGAACTCCCCTTAAAGCAAGACAATAGCCGATTTTACATTTATCTTAATTTATTTTCGATTCAATTAGAATTCGAGAAAAGAAAAACATTCAGTTACAGACGATTCAAAATTTACGACATATGTGCCAGTAAAGTTATTTTTAAGGAAACTGTTTGCAGTCCGTTTTATTAATTTAAGGTTTCATAATGCAGGGCTGCTCTTTTCCTTGCGCAACCAGAAATTTTTGCATTTTTCCTATGTTATCCAGTAGATTTGTACGAGAAGATGTGTGAAATCCAAGTTTTGATCCTGGAGGATCAATGGATAAAATTCCAATATTATAAGTATTTAGAATTGAGTGATTTCCAGCCCTTTCCGCCCCCCTCCCTATCCGACCTAACCGCTAACCAATTAATTACCAGCATTACCTAGAACTTGCGCTCCCACTCAGTGGCTCCGCTAGGTAAGCAGCGCGCAACCATCACTACACACAACATGGCGGCGCTACCTGTCAAAAACACTGGAAATCGCTCAATTCTAAATACTTATAATATTGGAACCATTGATCCTCCAGGATCAAAACTTGGATTTCTCACATCTTTTCGTCCAAATCTACTGGATAATATAGGAAAAAGGCAAAAATTTCTGGTTGCGCAAGGAGAAGAGGAGCCAAAATTAATATTACTAAATTGGAAATACTTCGGTTATTATGTCAAAAAGTGCAGTTCTTCGGTCAACAAAATTATAAAGACGACGAAACGAATATTCTGCTATTATGTCCAACATAATATTGTTACCGGGTTCCGTAACGGAGAATATTAGCTCTAGTTCCTCCCCAAATGCTTTCTATAGTTTGTGTCAGCTACATTTTTCAGATTACGCTTACGTGATTTTGATGATAGAAAAGAGAATAATATAAAGTATAAGAGAAGCATGTCGCGTTGTTGGTTAGAAAACGGACTCTGTGCAGTAGCAACAGTTTTTTGCATATATCTTGTAAAGGAAGGTCGTCCGGCGGTAACATTTATAGGAAAAAGTTGTTCACAGTTATACCCTCAATAACAGGTTTCAAGGTATCGAATAATTACCGCAGTTGCAGTATCACCAAAGCTGCCATAAAAATGCACGGTGCATAACAATAACTATACTTACTCAAAGGAGCCTGCGTGTAGGCCAGAACCCGGTGGTTCGGACTCATAGAACACTTTCTTGAGAGCTTCCAGTACTATCACACCATCAGTGAATACTCGATATGTCAACAGAAATGTATTTAGGAAGTCTATGCTGAGGAAGCGTAGGTCCGTTAGTTGCTGAAGCAACCGTTCAGGTGTAGCTGACCGTATGTGCGGTATTTTACGGGAATTCAGTTTTCTACTGAACCTAATGTCTACATCGTCCTTAAACAGGCTCGGATCAGCTTTGATTGCCTGTGGCATCGTGATGGAGCTGGTGTCCGACAACGATGGACAAAGTAAATGGTCGCTGAAGTGGATGCTATCCGTACACTGGGTGAAGTCGCTGATCCAAGCAGCTTTTTCCTGTGTACATCATAATATTCATCGATTTGGAATCTTCTGGGATCCAGGTACAGAGTCAGTGAAATTTACCCGTTGCAAAAATTATTCGATCAATCGATTCAAATGTCTATGACTCTAATTATTTGTGTTGTTAATCTACGAAATATTTCCATGGGCAAACTTTTCCTTGCTTAACCAGAAATTTTTGCCTTTCTCCTATAAATTCTTGCCTTTTCCCTACGTTATCCAGTAGATTTGGACGAGTTGATATGAGAATCCAAGTTTCGATCCTGGAGGATCAATGGTTCAAAAGTTACAAATGTTTAAAGTTGACCGATTTGCAGTGGTTTTGACAGTGTAGTGTGTGGTGACGGTCGCGCGCAGCTTACGGAGTGGAGCCGCTCGGTGCCAGCACAAGCACGTGCTGATGTTGATTACGCGGCTAGTGTATAATTCTATTCTACTATAGATTCTACTATCGAATCTCTAAGATTCGTCCATTTTCTCGAAAAAAACCCTATTCTCGGGTTTTACGAGGTAGAGGCGTCCTTGCGCCGTTCGGGTGTTTCATCTGAAACTTCGAAGATTATCCCGCCATTAGATGATGACGCAATGGCTAACATTCGTGATATAGTCACTACAGAGCCTCCCCACTCTGATATGTATTCGCGTGCGAAGGCTCGGTTGATAGCTGTATATGCTTCAACCGACGAAGAAAATCTTCGTAAGTTACTTCGAGGACAAGTCAATGTTGACTGCCGTCCTTCTCAAATCCTAAGACAACTGCGGGATTTTAATTCCGCCTGCAAATGCACCGATACCGTGCTTCGTCAAATATTCCTTGAACAGCTGACCGACCATCAGCGCGAAGTCCTGGTTGCTACCGAATTCAAAGTTCTCGATAAAGTTGCAGAAATTGCAGACAAATTGGTTGCCGTTGCTGGCACCACTTCTAAAGTATGCGTCGCATATCGCGACGCACCTTCCACTTGTCACGCCTATCGCAATTCCAATAATCACTTTCAATGACTCGAGTCACTGATGAAAGTGATGATTTCTAAATTAGATGCCCTTACTGGACAGGGTCGAGGCGTTCGGCGCTCTCGATCAAACGTGTGCTCGCCGTCGCGTTCGCGACTGCAACGAAGCAATTCTCCTGCTTCAACTTTCTCTTCTCTGAAGAAATCCGTGCTTTGTCTGGCGCATACTAAATACCCGGACAACCCTACTTCTTGTAGATCTAATTGTCCGAAATTTTCGGAATGGTCCACTTCAAAAAACTAAACGCTCCCGCCCGTACGAAGACAATGGGCGATGGAGCTTCAGAATCTCGTCGTCTCCACGTAAAGGACCGTATCTCTGGTCAGACTCTGCTCCTCTCTCAATCTGCACAAAGCATTTAACCAAATTCCGTTAGCCCTAGAAGATGTGCAGAAGACCGCTATAACAACCCGTTTCAGGTTATTCGAATTCACTTATATGATATTGGGTCTTCGAAATGTCAATAAGTCCTTCTAACGCTACATTAATCGTGAGTTAGGGGACCTAGATTTTGTTTTCATATACATTGATGACATACTCGTTGCGTCGTCTAATAAGGAAGAGCGTAAGATTCGAGATCCTCTTTGTCTGATCTTTGACCGCTTGAAGAAATATCATCTTTGTTTAAATGTCGATAAATGCACTTTTGCAGCCTGGGAACTTGAATTCCTTGGGTATACCATTAATGCCAAGGGCATTCGCTCTACGGCAGCCAAGAAGCAATTGAAGTAATTTCAAGCTTCCCTAAACCCAAAACGATTGTCGACCTAAGACGATTCTTAGGGATGATCAACTTTTACCCCCGTAACCTTCCTCAGGCAGCAGCCACTCAGGCGCCTCTGAATGCCTATTTCATTGATTCTAAGAAGAATGACAAGAGGGAAATTAGGTGTACCCGCGAGGCTAAGCTGGCCTTCGACAAAATTAAGAATGATTTTGCCCAAGCCACTCTCTTACTACATCCCCGTTCCGGTGCGGATCTTTGGTTGCTTACCGATGCGTCCGACTTCGCCATTGGGGCTGTCCTCGAGCAGAGGAGTCCTCCGCTCGAAAATAATAACACGGTCTGGGAACCCCTCGCGTTCTTTTCTAAGAAACTTACTCCCGCGCAGATGAACTACAGCACGTACGATAGAGAGCTCACTGCGGTTTATGAAGCCATAAGATACTTTTCCTATTTATTACAAGCGCGCGAATTTAAGGTCTTATCCGACCATAAAGCAGCGCCCTGAAAAGATCTCTCCGCGTCAATTGCGCCAACTTTCGTTTATAGTGCAATTCACATCAAACATTGAATATGTGAAGGGCCCGGAGAATGTGGTAGCAGATGCTCTATCGCGGGTAGAGTCCCTCCGACTCCCTTGCGAAATTAATTTGAAAAATCTTGCAAAACTTCAAAAGGAAGACGATCAACTGGCGGAACTCTGCAAGTCGACTGATCATTCCTTGGTGCTCTAATCCATTTCTTGGGGCCCTGAGCACAACACCGTCAGTTGCGATATCTCTGATGAGGTCATTCGGCCATATATTCCGGCAAAATTACGCCATACTGTATTCAATATTTTTCACGTGCCCGCTCATCCTGGTCCGCAGGTGACGGATAAATTAATTAGGCACCGCTATGTGTGGCCTGACATGCACCGCGATATTCAACGCTGGTGCAAAAAATGCATTGACTGTCAACAATCAAAGACATCACGGCACGTGAAGCCCTTACCAGAGAAAATAATTGCACCTGATGGTAGATTCGATCATATTCACTTAGATATCGCCGGTCCTTTGCCAATCCGTAATGGTATGCAGTACCTATTAGCTATGATTGATCGCTTTTCGCGTCGAGGCCATCCCGCTTTCTGAGACGCCGGTCAAACTGTTGCTCGCGCTTTCTGTGATACTTGGATTTCCCGTTATGACGCTCCTAAGGTCATAACAACGGACCAAGGCGCGCAATTTGAGTCGCGTTTATTTGCAGCATTATTATCGCTTGTAGGCTGCGAATGGACTAACTAAAGTGGCATCTAACGGGATTATAGAGCGTTGGCATCGCCCTTTAAAAGCGGCATTAATGTGCCATCGCGATACGGATTGGACGCGCTCGCTCTCCCCTTTTTTTGGCCTAAGGTCTCATGTCCGTTCGGATACTAATGCGTCGCCCGCGGAATTTATATTTGGCATGACGCTGAGAATACTGGGGGAATTCTTCCTCCCGGATGACTTTACGTCGGACCCAAATATTGACACATTGAAACATTTTATTGAGGAGCACCGCCAGCAAATGCGACAGGTTCGTCCTGTCGCCGCCGCGCATCACAATGAACTTCGCGCATTTATAGCTCAAAAATCTTCAGGATTGTTCCCACGTCTTTATGCGAAATATGACAAAGAAGACTCTTGAGAGACCTTACTCGGGCCCTCATGAAGTCATCTCTTGCATATCCGACGTGTCTTTTCCATTGATGTAAGCGGCACGCACAAGAACATGCCCGTCGAATGATTGAAACCAGCGTACATAGTCAATATGTTGCTTGATGACACGGTCCGAACCGATAATTTCCCCAGCAGCAATTGGCCTGCTGCTAAATAAATCAAATTTAATATATATGTCGGAGATGTCGAGGAAGGCCGAAGAATTTCCTATACAACGCAGTTTTGTTTACCTATTATAAGGAGATCGGAGAATTTGCCAACATGTGGCACATCTGTTTCTTGTTTTTTGTTTTGTTGTCGCGCTCGAGGACCCTTGGACCGGCGAGAGAGGGGATTTGCGGATGAATGGTTCGCCGCGAGAGAGAGAGACGCGCGAGCGCTTTGTAACGAACTCTCGAAGAGTAAACTTGATTGTTCTGGTTTGACTAATAAAGTCTTTTGTGTGTGATACTTGCCGAAGTATTAGAGTGTGCATATTATTGAATACACTTCTCGATGGAGAAGACTAGTGGTGAAGGAAATATCGGAGAAACTTCGTTATCTCCGACATATAAATGTATTTTCCTTTATAAACGTTTTCTCATCGTGCTGTACCCACTAGGGGGCGAGTGTGTGGGGTGCAGCGCTACCACTGCGCACTCTTGGTCGGAATGGGGGCTCTGCGCCTGCGTAGCAGGACTGCAAGGACGCTTCCTCGATCACGCTCTCTTTCTTCCGTGGACAGTCGTACTGTAAGTACTCATGTGCGTTTACTCTCAGCCACGTGCTGAATATTCTTTCTTGTACTCATTATATCATGTTGTATGATCAGTTAATAAATATTTGTACATCGTGCCCTTTTCACATCATTGTGTACCTCATTATTTAGTAGAACACGCGAGAGAAGTAGTGGATCTCTCCGTGATAACTCCGTTAACTGCGAAACCATACCGAGTCATATAGATGGTCTTGTCTTTACCGTTTCTCGGTTGTGCAATATGGTCCTCCGATAGACCATACATCCCACATACCATGTGGGGACTCGGTTCCACCACCCCCTAACAGTTCGGAGTGGGGATCGGCGGATGTTTCTCTCGTCTTCCGACCATCACCGTGAGCACATTGAAAACGCAGCATTGAGTCTTGCTTTCTTCTTTATCCTTCTTTATGTGTGGAACCGTTTTCCCCACAATCACGTACTTGTGCTGCCACCAAGCGGCTCCGCTCGGTAAGCGGCGTGCGACCGTCGCTGCACACAACAACCCTGTCAAAAACACTGGAAATCGCTCAACTTTAAACATTTATATCTTTTGAATCATTGATTCTCCAGGATCGAAACTTGGATTTCTCACATCTTCTCGTCCAAATCTATTGGATAACATAGGAAAAAGGCGAAAATTTATAAGAGAAAGGCAGACATTCCTGGTTACGCAAAGAAAAGAGCAGCCGTTTCCATGAACAGGTACGCCAGTCAAACGATTCCAAAGTTTTTTTCAAATTTGAAGGGTATGGAATGCCATCGAAACTGGGTTTTTTTAAATGACCGTCACAAAATCTCTGGAACTGTACATCCGACATCCTTTAAATTTTCAGGGAACTCACACAGTCTATTCATGATTTTGATCGAATATTTTCTGCCAGGGAAAGAATAGATTCAAATTTCTTCGAAGAAATAAAAGATATGATAAAGCTTTATTACACATAAAGAGTAGCAATTGAGTACCAATTTCTTTGTTCAAGGTCAACAAAATGGTCATAGTATAGTAGGTCATTGAATTCGTCTTGAAATCGTATGCGAAAAAAAACAACATAACCTTGACTTTTCATCGTAATGAAACTTTTTTATAGTATAATTAGTATAGTATAATTAGTATATAGTATAATAGTATAATTTTTAGGCCATTGAAAATTGATTAACTTTCGTCCGAAAAATTTTTTCATCAGACTATTGGATGTGCCTCAAAAATTGTGACGATTAAATTGAGGACCACTCTGCATAGCCGCTTGTAGAGTCGTTACGCACTGTCGAACAAATAGTCGCCAACCTTTAGATAGTTAGATAATTATAGAGGTAGATAAGTTAGATAATATCTATAAGGTAGATAATTATAGGTGTAGATAATTATGAGGAAACTGTATTACAGTAAAGTCCCAATCTAAGCCGATTCTCAGTTCTGTTCTGTGACATAAATCGGGACCAAATATTTTTTTTATTTATATTTTTTTGTGGCCGCGTCGGCCGCGCTGAACGTAGAAAAGGACAGCACGTAAACAGGGATCGCACGGCTCAAGCGCAACAAAAAATAACGTATCAATGAGACAATACAAGTGCAGTAATGAAACTTCTTTATGTTTTACTTATTTTTAATGAAATTTTACATATACAGGCCTAAATCGTCTAAAACAGGCCACCTAAATATCTCCTCTATCTCTGATAACACAAAAAATGTTTCTAACGTAATCTAAATGGTTTCAAAAGACGAATCAGATGGAAGAATCGTTTTTTATGAATTGTAATTTTTTAATCGTTTTTTCAAGGTCACTCGTGTTTTTTTTATATATATACACACATTTTTTGTTGTTGTATGTTATAGCAAACATTATTGTGTATTCATCCATGTTTAATAGCACGACCTTGAAATGACCGTGAACTCTAAAATTTTTCGTTGAGAACACGTGTTGCAATACGGGAAAAGTGTACTGGACACCCATCGTGATATAAAAAACGATTCTTCCATCTGATTCGTCTTTTGAAACCATTTAGATTACGTTAGAAACATTTTTTGTGTTATCAGAGATAGAGGAGATATTTAGGTGGCCTGTTTTAGACGAAACACCCTGTATATTTGCGACATTCTTCAAATTAAAATGACAGGATACAATTTGGCCCATATTTACTGTACTGTCACGTCGTCCGTTTTCGCCGAGCTGTTAAACACGGGAAAAGGGTCGACTTCGGTCTTTGAAGGCACTGAGACCGGGCCGCGTACAGCCGTATACGCGCGGTCCGCCCGAAACAAACGAGAGTCGAACATTCGACCATTTTACCTGAATGACACTGTTCGGGCGCCAGGCATCGTAAATATGCCACGCGGAACGCGACACGAAACTCGGAGAAGCCGAGCTCGAGAATCGAATCTTCGAGATACGCGGATCGAAAGCGAAGACGCGAAAAAGCCAGATGGTTCGGACATGGAACAGGACGAGGACGGCCCTCACGGCAGGACGGATCTCACAGGGTTCGATTGAAGATGCCGAAATTAGTCTCGAGTAAATTTTATTCGATCGTCTTTGGCTTACAAATTTGGCGGCCGCGTGGCCGCGACCCGAGAGCCCGCGCTCTTCATATAAGTTCTGCGGATAGATGATCGGTCGCTACATGGTTGTCAACGTTTTCTTTCGCGCTGCGGTACGGTTGTTCGAAATCGCGATTACAAGAATTCTGTCGAACGGAATCGCACGAAGCGCAGATGGACGGCGTGATACGGGACCGTCGCGATAGCCCTCACACTCGGAACGTTCGCGAAGCGCACGATAGCCGATACGCGTTGCGGATCTCGGCGAACGCGTTTCGTTACACTGCGCGACACATGCGATTCCGTATGCGATTAATCGAGAAGACTGCTCTCGCGAAACTCGGTCCCTCCGAGGAAACTTTCGATAATCCGAACTAAGGAAAACTCTCTACTCTCTTTTTTTTGAAAGTGTCTTCGGAAGACACGAGCCGACGGCACGAGGCGCTGAGCGCCTCGGCTCACGCGAAAACTCGAGAACGGAACAGGGAGCGTTCGTCCTCACCCGAGGAACTGTCGAGCCACTTTGCTAACGAAATTAGCCGAATTGATCACTGTGCGATTTACCGTATCAGCCCTTTTCACCTAGGGTTGGTCGTGGCTTCGCCTGCCCTGTCGCTAGCTCAGGCTTCTAAACCGGGGTTTTGTCGGGCCGGATCGATAATCACCGTTCACCCGCGTGGGTTTCGCGATCTCCCGCGAAACCGGGACTTCACGATGCGAAAACGGCGGACTGATACCGTCTAACGAGCGCGAACCGAAAACACGCAATAATGTGCCATACGCGACGGAGATGTTACGTTTTCGGAAAATGTCAACCGCTCGAGACGTAGGCTAACGCAACAGTGATCTATAGGCCCTTCGTCAGATAATCGAATCGATTCTCGCTCCCTATCCGACCTGCTTGTCGAATTTTCCCGAACGGCGCGCGTTACCCGCGCGCGGTTTCGAACTTCAGGACCGTCTCTACGAGGGTCCTTGGGCCCCGGACCATAACGCGAAAATATTTCCAGTCCATTCTTGGACCGGTGGAGGCGACTCCTCCTCTGGATATCGATGGCACCACCCTCGCCGGAATCCTACTTTATGGCGGAATGAGGCGGCTTTCGGGACCACGAAACGAAGAGATGTTCGGTAAGGGTTCCTGTCCCTTCGGCGTCTCCGGGTCGATTGACCGGTCGATCCAGTTTCTGATTGCCCGTGCACGGGGCTTCGCAACGTTGGCCATTTCCTCTCGGTGTACGTGTCCTGTAAGGCGGGGTACTTGCCTCGGAGAATCTCGAAGGTCGGGATTTCTGTCTCTGGGTCCCTTAGTCGGCCCTGTAATTTGCCGTACTCGGCACACGCGACAGATATCAGTGCGCGATCGGTGATAAAGTCGGAATCTCCTCGGGGAACGCTCTCGAATCCTGCGTCTTTTCGGTATCACGTCTTGTTTGTTGATGGTCCGGTCCCTTGTTACGTTCGATCGTAACCGCAATTAATGGAGAAGTGACGTCGCAAAATTTGCAACGTCACAGTACATATGTGAAGCATAATTTATAATTTATCGTATATTTAATATATTTTAAGGGATTTGCCTCACCCGGTACACGGTTGCTTGAACGCGCATGCGCATGCGCCGGTTAATTGCAACATTTAAGAGCCAAGATTTACAAAACATCAACGAGGAGTATTCTAGAATATTCCTCGAAATGATAATGCGATATTCTTGCAATTTGACTAGCGTTAAATGACATCGACTGAATGAGTGCGAGCGATCATCCGATAAAGATACCGCCGCGCTGCATCTAGACTCCTTATAATATACTATACAGGGTGAGGCAGTAACTTGTCACGCCGCTCACTTTTCCGAAGACGGAAGAATGACGAACACGGGAAATTATGGCTTGGAGACCGGGCCACGCTCGGTCGCGCGACACGTGGTCCTCCCGGGACAAACAATCTCTCGCGGACTCGAATCAACGAACACCTTTTGATGAACGAAATGAAACTCGGGCGCCAGGCACGTTGCCGTGCCACGCGAAAATTACCGTACACGATCCCGAGTCCGCAAGGACTGCGCGATAGCCTGGAATAGCCGCGAACAGGTCAGGATTCCACGAGAGGGAAAAGGACGGGGCACTCCCCGCGACGGGAACGTTTCTCACGGACTGAATAAACTACGCAGTTGATGGGGCAAATCACATTCGTTTATTGACGACGGTAGTAACAATCCGCCGGCAAAAGCCGGTGGCAGACAGAATGTTTGCCGGCGCGAATACGATAACTATCGGCGGATTTTCGGCCGATCGCGCGCAGTCTATTCGAATCGCGTCGAGCTCGACAGGCACAGGACTTCGTGTGAAAATATAAGGCTTTACGGCACGAATTCTGTCGAGCTCCGGTAGTATACGCGGCTTTATTGCGAGGGCTGGGCGAGGACGAAGCGAGGTCGCGAAAAGAACGAGACGGGCACGTCGCGGCGTCCCACCGTGGAACGTTCCGAGGATCGACACAAATTTAGTCAATAATGACTCGCCAAAATCGTGCGCCCCGGATATTCCCGTACGTGGACAACCGGCGGCGTCACGATCCACGGCCACGCGTTCCTCTCGAGAGAGCTACTCTCGGTCTCCGGCAACGCAGGCAACACGTGGTTTACGACGCGAAGCAACGAACACGCAAAAGCCCCGGAGCCAACACGAACTGGTCACTCAATATTATAGACTTACTTACCTGACCGGCACTTACCACTCGGAGGATCGTTCCTTGTCGTTCCGATAACGGCAGCCGACGCAAAAGAACTTAAACAAAACGCTTTCGGGTTGACAGCGGTATATACGGTTCAAAGTCCTGCGACCCAGTGACCCAGTTCGAGCCGGCTCGAGAACGCGGGAGCGAGGCGTCCCCCTACTCCCGTAGTAATCCCCTCCAGCGTGACGCTCGGGCCTATCGCATAGGGTCCAGCGGTAGGGGCGACTCTGGCGACTTCGGTCCCGGACCTCCGGTAATTTATCGATTCTCCGGGGCTGGATCCGTCACCGCACTGCACGCTCCGCTGACGTGGATCCGAGTTCCTCCGGGATTACTTTTCCCTCATAGTCCGGAGGAGAGGTCGACGGGCTTGGGAATATTGACGTCCCGTATTCCCAATTCCCTCGTCGGCATCTCTGGGTTCCTCAATCCGGGCTCGGTCCAATCCCTGCTCAAGTAAGCAGCGTCCCGCGATAGGTTCCCCGGGCGCCTCTACCTTAGGCTTTCCGCCAATCAGCGACCGAGGTTGGATGCCGGGCTCCTATCGGAGTCCGGCTAGCCCTGAAACTTCGCGTCGCGCCCAGCGGCGCGATGTTCAAACGCGATAATTCTGTTCCGCTGGGACTCGGTCGTCCCAGGGAGAGCGCTCGCAACGGCCGTCTCGTTTCGGCACTGCCTATGGGCGGCCCGGCCTCTCATAAAGGTGTTAGGAAGGACGTTGGCAATCCTGCCACGTCACAAACTATTGTCACCTACAATAACTCCGAAAGTATGATAGTAGCAGAAAAGTTTTCGAAACAAAAGATGCATGGGACAACAGGGGCTGTAATATGGTGTTAATCTCTTTTCCTTGGTGGAGTCGCTACAGAGATGTGAAGCTTTGTTTTCTTAAATAGCATGCTATATTTTGGTATCTATTTTTTGATAGCGACTATTGAGACGAATCCAACGAGATGCAACATTAAAGTCTTTGAAGGTCAGCAAAAGTCATTTATGACAAAAAAGGCAAAATAAACTTGCATTTACAGAAGGAGTTCAAAGTGATTGCCATTGGTATCAATGTAATGCTGCAATCACGGATTGAGTAGTATTTCTTATCACTTCGGCACTTATCGAATCACATGCTGTAACAATTCTCTCTCGCATTTCTTCAGGGGTAGTTGGAATGTCTTTATAAACAATGTCTTTCAAGAATCCCCACAAGCCAAAATCCAGAGGCGTCAAGTCTGGCGAACGAGCCGGCCACAATACAGCTCCTCTACGTCCAATCCAACGATTTGGAAATCTTCTCTGTAACTCATTTCTAGCAATTAGCGTAAAATGTGCCGGACACCCATCGTGTTGATACCACATTCTGATATTTTATTTTTCGTGTGTGAAAGTCAAATTGACGTGCATCAAACGTGAATTAGCTGTGAACGATCCCGGTACGCATGTGCATTTTTGTGGATATTTGCATTTGCGAGGATTTTATTCAACATTTATGGGCCCAATGGATATCATTTTATCGCGGTTTGTTCCAGTGGATTATGTACGGTGTTATGAACAATTATAGTGCAGAATAAGGATTTGTTGATATGTGTGAGAACAATTTAAAAGTGAAAGGGCATTGACCCCTTCTACTCGATAATTCCATAGGGTGGATATTAGAAATGCCCTTGTGGATTTTAACGAGTAGGTAGCTTCAACGTCGTCCAACGATTTATTAAACATTTTCACCTCGCTGGGGCCCCAAATGAGAACCAAGGTATGCATGCATGCATCTGTCACTTGATACGTGACTGTCGCGCGCCTCTATGATGTACGCAACGTACCCTTTTGTTAGACGTGTTGCCGCATTTTAGGCGGATTTTTAATTGTTAATAACTAAATAACGAAGCCGAAATCGCAATTTTTTTATTCTTCATTTTCGTCTTATATTATCGTCGAGAACGGCCCCTTAAATTTTCTCCCATCTGTTGTCGAACACCCTGTATAGGCATGGGTCAGCTTCGATTCGGCTGCCGCCTTGACGGGTTACGAATCCGTCGAATCGTTTGTACTACTTACGTCCAGACTGTTTTAGTCCATATAGTGATTTGTGCAGTTTGCACACCTTTTTATGGTCGTCTTCTACGAAGGGTTTAGGCTGTTCCATGAATACTTCCTCATGCAGATCTCCCTGCACGTATGCCGATACGACGTCTAAATGATGCACATGTATTTCCTCTTCGACTGCTGCTGCGAGTAGTGTTCATATGGTCTCGTAACGGGAAACCGGTGCGTATAGTTATTGGTAATCGATTCCAGCTTCCTGGATATAACCACGGGCTACTAGTCTTACTTTGTGCTTTTGGACGTGCCCTTCTGAATCTCTTTTGAAGACCCATTTACTCGTCAGCACCTTTTTGTTTCGTGGTCGGGACATCAACGACCACGTTTCATTTTTATTCAGTATTTCTATTTCTTTTTCCATCGCTTCTAGTCATAAGTTGGCATCGTGAAGTTCCATTGCTTCGTTGATTCGTTGAGCAAAGGGCGCGATTGACGTGTGAAGCGTGTGAACGATCGAACGAATCTGATCTTCCTTTCGGTAATGCGAGCGGTTCACGGTGATTCTCGGTAATTCTTGGTAATCACGTGATCACGCATCAAGCGCGCGATACCGGGAATCGCCCAAAACAAGAGCTTCGCGTACAGGTGCTTGTCAGGAGCGTAAATCCTGGGTACGTGTAACGCGGGGGGCTACTGAGGGCCGTATCGCTCGATCTGGACATCTTAAAACTAACTTACATCTAAGCTTAATCCTAAACAAATATCTTAAACGCGTTCAAAATGTCTGCTTGTTGTCGGAGCATTACTGTTTCCGTATAACGCATATGATCGTCTATAAATGTCGCGAAATATTTTGCGCCGCCGATAGATTCGGTAATCATCGGACCGCAGATGTCCGAATGTATTAACCTTATCTTTTCTCGCTCGCGATGCTCGGTACTTTTGAATAGAAGTTGTTTAATTTTTCCCTCTGCGCATACACATCGGTATATTCTAACACAAAGAATTTCAAATACGCTGTTCTTCGTTGCGTTCGAAAATATCATCGTCGATTAAACCACTAAATACAGTTGAAATTATATCGTGTTTGGTGTCATTTTAATCAGAAAAATGCCAGAAATAAGTTGGCGAAAGTCCTATAAAAAAATAATGAAAACTAAAGAAGTTTTGTAATTGGATTAGTAGTAGTTCACACCGATATGCTTTGGCTGCGCAATCCGTATTTACATGCTGTCCTTTTCTACGTCCGGCTTCGTTTGTACGCTCGGCGCGGTAAACGCAGTCATATAAAAACAGTGTCCCGCGCGTTATTTCTCCGTACAGAACACAGCCGTTTGCAAAATAACGCGACTTTACTGTACTATTTTTTTGTGGCCGCGTCAACCGCGCCGAACGTAAAGAAGAACAGCGAGAGGCTTCGTTCCGGTCGCCGAGATGTGTAAATATAACTAATCCAATAAAAAAACTTCTTTATATTCGTGGCACTTTTCTAATGAAAATGATACCAAATATGATATAATTCTAATTATATTTACTTGTGTAATGAATAGGAGTGGGCGGGTAGAGTGGTATCCGAAATTACGGGTACCCGACTCTAATCGAGTCAGAAGAAGTCCGACGGGCTAGGTCGAGTGCCCGAGACATCTGAATATTCGGATAGCTGATCGTGTCAGGTAGCTTGAACGGGTCGAGTGCTTGATCGTCACGAGTAGTCGGAGATATTCGGATTAGATTGGCCAAACTCGGACGCGATCTTTTTATATTCGAGATTGAACATACTATTCGTACACTAATGAAATTAATTCTAGACACTTTAAAATTTTTACTTAAATTTCGCATTTATTTAATAATCATTTATATTTTATATTCTAATCATTGTTTTCTAATTTTAGAGCGTCGCTTATATAAAAAAATCAGTAAAAAGACCATTTACAACCATACTTTCAATATACTATAAAAATTACAATTTCAACACGTTTCGAGGTATTCGAAGCCACTTTAGTCATTATTCATACTTTCAAAAACTTTACTAAGGTCCTCATTTCTGAAAACACAATGCCTGACTAAAACAATGATGGAACTATTTGTAAAGATCGTGAAGGCCTTCCTGATTCGTTGTTATGTTTTGTGTTGCCAGGCGCAAAAACAAAAATAACACAGTTTAGATTTTTTCAAATTAAAATTTTAAAATATTTACAAACCAAATCATGTGAAAATATTAAGTATAAACTGTCACGCTGTTCACTTTTCCGCGGACGGAAGAGTGACCGAACGCGGGAAATTATGGCTTGAAGACCGGGCCACGCTCGGTCGCGCGACACGTCCTCTCCGGACAAACAATCTCTCGCGGATTCGGATCAAGCGAACGCTTCTGGTCGACGAAACGAAATTCGATCGCCAGGCACGTTGCCGTGCCACGCGAAAATTACCGTATTGACCGCGAATACCGTAAAACGATCCCGAGTCCGCGAGGACTGCGCGATAACCTGGAATAGCCGCGAAAAGGTCAGGATTCCAAGAGAGCGAAAAGGACGGGGTATTCCCCGCGACGGGAACGTTTCTCACGATCAGAATAAACTACGCAGTTTGGGACAAATCACAATCGTTTATTACGAACGGTAGTCATACAAGTCACCGGTGGACACCGGCGGCAGTCAAGATATTTGCCGGCGCGAAGGCGATAACAAACGGCGGATATTCGGCCGATCGCGCGTAGCCTATTCGAATCGCGTCGAGCTCGACAGTCACAGGACTTCGCGTGATGAACAAGCCTTTACGGCACGAGTTCTGTCGAGCTCCGGTAGTATACGCGGATCTATGAACGCGGACTGGACGAGGACGACGCAAGGTCGCGGAAGAACGAGACGGGCACGTGGCGTCGTCCCACCGTGGAACGTCCCGAGGATCGTCAATAAAATAGTCAATAATGACTCGCCAAAAATCCTACGCCCCGGATATTCCTTTACGCGGACAACCGGCAGCCTAACCTAACCCACGGCCTCGCGTTCCTCTCGGGAGAGCGACTCCCGGTCGTCGGCAACGCAGGCGGCACGTGGTTCACGACGCGAAGTAAAGAACTCGCAAATACGCCCCCGAGCAAACACGAACTGGTCACTTAATATGAAATCGATAGAGCCTGACCGCCACTTACCACACGGTGGAATATCACTTCCTCCCGTTCGATTCGGCAGCCAGCGCAAAAGCACCATGCTTGTTGAAATTATCGCGGGTTTATCTTCGAACACTTGACAATTTCTCGCGACGTCCTGCGACCCAGTGACCCAATTCGAGCCGGCTCGAGAACGCGGGAGCGAGGCGTCCCCCTATTCCCTTAGTTATCCCCTCCGGCGCGACGCTCGGGCCCATCGCGTAGTGTCCAGCAGCAGGGACGACTCTGGTGACTTCGGTCCAGGGCCTCCGGTAATTTGTCGATTCGCCGGGGCAGAATCCGTCACCGCACTGCACACTCCGCGAAGGTGGATCCGAGCCATTCCGGGGTTGCTCTAACGGCATAGTCCGAATGAGAAGTCAACTAGTTCGGGCATATTGACGTCCCATATTCTCAATTCCCTCGTCGGCGTCTCCGAGTTCGTGAATCCGGGCTCGGTCCAATCCCTGTTGTCCTTGTGCGAGCAATGTCTCGCGATAGGTTCTCTGAGCGTCTCTTCTCGAGGCTTCTCGCTAATCAGCGGCCGAGGATAGATGCCGGGCTCCTCTAGGAATCCGATTAGCCCTGAAACTTCGCCTCGCGCCCAGCGGCGCGACATTCAGACGCGATAAATCCGTTCCGCTGGCGCTCGGTCGTCCCAGGGAGAGCGATCGCAACGGCCGTCCCGTTTCGGCATTGCCTGAGGGCGACGCGGCCTCTCGTTAATGGTTCGGAAGGACGTCGGCAATACTGCCACGTCACAAAACATTATAGATTACAATAAATATATTACGGTATCAATTTAGCATAGCAAAATATACATTATCTGCACAAATATGAAATAAACAATACATATTTTTATTCGAAGTGTGCAAAATTAATTCCACCAGTGTAATTCGCACTAATGCTGTCCTAAATGATGTATTCGCTTTTATAAGACAGAATATATACATATAATTCATAATTACACTGTACTTTATCATTGTAGTTCAATTGTAAAAACGAATTACATTGTAATTAAATTGAATGAGAGACCAGAATTTCGAATTACAAAATAATTTAATACAATGTAATCAAATTATTTTGTAATTATAATTCGTGAAGTAATGCAATTGTAATTCAACACAACTCTGCTCGTACCTGATCGCTGGCGAGTGGTTGACAGTGCGTAACGGCTTTTAAAGAAAGGTTAGCCAAAAAGAACAGGATGAACAATCGCAGGATTGTCAATCAACAAAAGTATACAAAAAAGACGAATGTCAACGATACCTGTAAAGTTGCAGCAACAAGATGCACCGTTACTTGAGGCCCACCAAGCTTCAGGTCGACGATAATCTTAAAATCACGATTCTGAAAGTGACTACTCGTATTTGCGCTTGCACTTCCACTGTTCTCGCTGATTCCGCTGGACATCGAACATACTGACAGTTCTATAATCAGTTCGCAGTCATGATAATAATATATTAATTATATATAAAGTTTTGTATACTCCATTTCACGACAGATCAGCCAAGGCGTAAAAAGCTCGAAACTAACAGTTTCGAACTGAACTAATCTATACAGGGTGTTGGACCAGCGTTGGACACGCGGTAAGTTGGACCAGCGTTTTTCTCGTAAACAGTAAATATTTGAAAAGAAGTGAAAAAGATAGAATGGCATTATTTTTCTGACATATATTTTTATTTAATGTCGTATGAAAGTGTCGATCAAGACGAATTTACTCATGTGTAACACCATGACTGCTAATGTCATACAAGCACAGATATACGTGTATATTGCAAATACAAATTAATAAGACTATCTACATATTGTGTTGAACATAACTTCCATTAGTTAGAACAGGACTGGGAAACTTACGGCTCGCGAGCTTCAGACTTCTACTGCTAGATCCTCCCCACCAAACTCCTGTGGAGTGTAGGAGATTGGGGGATTAAAAGTGTATACAGCAGACATGTCAAACTCTTTTACCACCTAGGGCCTCATTAAGTATTATAAATTAATTTGAGGGCCGTAATAAAAAAAAGCAGACTCAAAATAAAGAAGAATCACATTTTTTTTATTAATATTGCAGTTACACATACAAAATAATATACATAAAAAACACAACAATATTACAAAACATTTTTGTTTTGAAGAAACTTAGCAACAGTTATCAGTAACCAAATTTTCAAAATTTGGTTGAATTTGTTGAGCTCTAATTATTTTCGAAATTGAATGCACACGCTGGTCTGTTAATCTTGACCTTTCCGCAGTTTCATTATGTTTTAACGTTGAAAATAGTGGTTTGCGCATATATGTATATGCTACCACTGCACATATACTGCACATAATAGTAGAAATGTGGAATCCCAACATCCATATATTTTTGTTTCAATATAGAATCACACTGCATTTCGATTAAATCCAGTTGTAAATTGTCATCAACAGTTTCAATTTCAGTTAATGGGCCGCATGTTTAACATGCCTGTATATAGGGTGAGGCACCTAAGACTTTCACCGAAAATCGTTGTTCTTAGTAATGCGAGAAAATGTTTCGGGCAGAAAAGTTTTGGTTCAGATGGCAATTATTGTGATGGAGAAATTTTTTTCTCTAGGTCATATTTTCTGATATTTCAAGGTCATCGTCGTTTTTTTTTTAATGGAACGACGTGACGTATTTTGGTTAGTGTAACATTATAGCTAATTAAAAGACAAATTCAACCATATATGTATGTCGCGACGCGACGTGACAACAGCGACGCAAGCCGTTGGCAATGACGCGTAACGCTTGTTTATTGTACAAGACAATTATATTATCTTTTGGAATTACACGTCTGTGTAGAATTAAGTTTAGTTTTAAAATAATAATTTAGGCATTTAGTTTATGCGTTTATCGGCGAATAGCTGAGAGTCTTGGCCGTACCTTAGTAATTGTCCAACGAAAGGGCAATGAAACGATTGATGAACCCTTTTACCTGCATCCCTCTTCGGGCGCGGCGCAAGGAGAGATGCGAAATAGGGTCCCTTGAAAAAATGGGTTGGGGCCTAGTTGAACGTGATCACGAGCGGCAGAAGAGTTTCGATTACGGTACAGTAAAGAGCGTTTAAGTTTTAGAAAGCTATCGTCGTGGGCAGAAACGGGAAAAGACAGACGTGAGGTCGTGCACGAATATTCTGCGAGGCTCATGGGCTCGTTGACGTGTCTCGCCGTTGCGCTATTGGGTCGAGGATTGGAGTGGTCGACAGCGATCGTTATTTCCTCATTCTTTTAAGACCGCGCGCGTGGAGAAAAATGAGTGGTCCGGTGAAGAACATCTCCGATCAAACTCCGACGGGACCGATGGAGAATGTATACTATGTTGGGACATGTATACTATATTGTCCTTCAAATGGCCTTCGAAAGACTTCTTCAAAAAGCGTAACTTAACATACGAAGACCATGTTCATTCGGATGGAATGAAACATAGGGACGAAAAATTTTTTTTTATTGCTGAGTTTTAATAGTGAGCAGAAGTTATCTACTATAGCAATATGTAAGCTGTTAAAATTTGAATACGATTTGTTCCGTCATAAAACCCTCTGCGAAGGGACAAGCGCACGACCGCCTCTACTAGCGACATAACGGTCGGGATCACTATAAAGAACAATAAGCATACCCAGAAAATAACCGTATTTTAAAATATTCGACTAACCAGAAGTACACGCTGGTGAGCACATGCGGAACCGTCTTACCGTTAACGTACCGGGGCCATAGTTTTATAGCCGTAGCCGCCCATAACCGAACGTACCTCTACTTTTACTACCTTTCCTAATTTTCTATTACTTCCACCACTGTTTAAAACACACCCTCCAGCCAATCACATCCAACTTCCGAAGACCACCTCGAGCTTTTCCTAATTTTTACGCGAACTCAGCGACAGACAGAACTGTTTCGACTACCGAACCATCAGCAACCTCAAGTACAGCCGAGTCTGACTTGGTGACAGCGAGCCAAGTCTTGCAAAATAACAATAAAGAACTGTTCTCCGGAGTTTGACTGTACAATCACTCGCCGTTAGCCAACCCAGTCGGACTCCCATTCCGGGATCGACACGACAGCACATTTTTTGGTCCTTCGAGCATTGTCAGTGTTATCACGAATTACTACCGAACCAACCAGGAAGCAGTAGCTGAGTGTTCCATAGGACATCATCAGTCTCCAGAGGAAGCATCTACGATTGACTGGATCGGCTTGGGTAGCCTCAGCATCCAGATCAACCAGCCTAGCTGTGGGCCACATCACGAACGGCGCAGTATTTACTTCTGGACCATCGACGGCCTCAGAAGGGAACATCTCGTCGCATCAACCTATTCAACGTCGAGACAAGTGGAGGTCCTGAGAAGTCAAAGCCGTAATGGGGATAGCGGTACCGCACAATCTCCAAACAAGTAATACTTCGACTCATCTATTTTACCTTCTAAATTACCCTAATTTCCCAAAATGGCTTCAATCCTTCAAACAATGGCGGAAGACTTAAAAGCGCTTCTTAGACAGCGTGCCTCCGCGAAGGCTCAATTGACACATTTAACCAATCGAGAATCGATTACCATCTTCGAGGTGACGGACATAGAGGTCCGACAAAATAAAGTAGAAAAATATTTCCAAAAATTTCATTACAAGATCAAGTCGAAGCACTAGAAGATAGATTAGACGAGGAGACAATTCAAGACTTTGAATCAATGTATTTTGAATGCAGCGATTTATTGGCCAGACGATTAAAGGAATTGACTAACAAGATTCAGAGCCAAGCTGTTCCGACTATTATTAATGCCTCAATGCCGAATATTACAATTGCACAATACATACTATCGAAAATTCGTGTTAAACAATTCAGCAGAAACTTCTTAGAGTGGCAAAGGTTTTATGATACTTTCCGGTCGCTAGTTCACGATGTAGATACAATTCCTGTAATCCATAAATTTCACCTCTTAAAATCATATCTAACAGGCGATGCGACCAACGCTATTGACTCGCTATCTGTTTCCGAAGGAAATTACTTGGTTGCATGAAACTTACTACAGAAAAGATTTAATAAACCGCGAAAGATCATTCAATGCCATATGCGTGCTCTCTTCGAATTATTCGAGGGATCTAGGGACAAACCATCCTCATTGCGCGTTTTAGCGGAAACTGTAGAAATGCATATAAATGCTTTGAAAGCATTAGACCATCCGGTATGAAATGATTATTTATATCATTTCATCAAAGCTCAACAAACCGACACGCACTTCTTGGGATCGGACAATCGAGGATGGGGTTCTGCCGACTTATCACGAATTATTAGCCTTATTGAACAAATATGCATGGGACGAGGAACCCGTACAATTAGTATCGCATACACGTTACAATGAGTATCCGAAACGCTGGGCTGACAAGAATTTTAAACCGATAAATAGAACCAATACCTTCGTCGGTACCAAGCCTGCGATTTCGTGGCCGGTATGCAAGCAATCGCACTATATCAACCAATGCTCGGAATTCTTGAAACAATCTCCTCGCGACAGAATAACTACAGTAAAAACTCTTAAACGTTGTCTTAAATGCCTAAACTCTACACATTTCATTTCACAATGTCGCTCATCTGTATGTAGAAAATGTGGTGAAAGACACCACACACTATTGTACATTGACCAGTCTAATATATCGAACGTTGCCGAAATTAGCACGATAAATGAAGCCACACCACCTACTGTAGCATTAACGACCTATGGTAATCTAGATCAAGAGGTATTACTATCCACGGCGCGAGTTAAAATTTTAGACCAAAAGAATCAGGAACATGAATGCCGCGTTCTTTTAGACCCGGGTTCGCAACGAAATTTTATGACCGAGAGATTCGCGAATTACCTGCGTTTACCGAAGAAGCGCCTCAGCATAACGATGTCAGGTATAGGGCGTCAAGAAAGTCACGTAAAGTTTGCCGTAGAGGCTCAAATCGTTTCAAATAATTCTAATTTCAAGTATAGTGCAGTATTTTTGACGTTGTCAGAAATTACTGGACCTTTACCTTCGCGCACATTTGAAAGAACAAAATTACAAATTCCGAACAACGTAGCCCTAGCCGAACCCTTCTTCAACAGATCTTCAAATCTTTGCTTGGAGAATATTTATATTATAAGCTTTTAGGAAAAGATAGAATCAGATTACAAAACGATACCGTCGTTTTTCAAGATACCGAGTTGGGCTGGGTGATATCAGGAGAAAAAAATGATCCTATGTCGACAAATATAAGTTGCCATTTAAAAACCCAAGATTTAGAGACATAGTTAGAAAGATTCTGGCAAATAGAGCAGTATTCAGTTACAAATTCATGATCGCCGCAAGAGCAATTGTGTGAGAAGTTGTTTAAATAGAGCACCTATCGAGATAGAGAGGGTCGCTACATAGTCAGACTTCCATTCAATGAAAACAAACAACAACTCGGCAATTCTTATAATAGCGCGTTAAAAAGATTTTATGGTCTGGAAAGAAAGCTACAGTCCAACACCGAACTACGTGAACAATATACCGAATTTTTAACTGAATATGAAACTTTAGGTCACATGACCGAAATAAAAGACAAAGATTGTAAAGATGTAGGCTATTATTTACCGCATCATCCTATAATAAAGGCTAGCAGCCTTACAACCAAAGACCGACACAGGTCTGTCTCTAAATAATGTTCTAGTGGTAGGTCCGACAATTCAGGACGATGTTTTTTCGTTAATTGCTCGTTTCCGTAAATACGAATACGCGGTTACTGCCGATATTGAAAAGATGTTCAGGCAAATATTAGTTCACCCCGATGACGCAAACTATCAAAAAATCCTATGGCGCAAAAATCCAAAAGAAGCGGTACAATCATACCGCTTAAACACTGTAACCTACGGTACAGCTTCTGCTCCGTTCCTTGCGGCATGCTGCTTACAACAGCTTGCCGAAGACGAAGCACGGCAATATCCTTTAGCAGTTGATGTAATTAAAAATGATTTTTACATGTACGATTTGTTAACTGGCACGAATTCATTTAATGACGCTGCGAAGCTAATAGAGCATTTGACTGAAATTTTTCAAAGAGAGAGGATGAATCTAAGAATGGTTATCTAACAAACCTCAACTGCTAAAGGGACTCCAAGAACGTACTACCGATGACTGCCTATGTTTAGATCCGCAGACAGTCAAAAAGACATTAGATATCTACTGGCATCCTCACGAAGATACAATTGGGTATAAGGTTACTACAGATAATTCCATGCAAAATACCAAAAGATTAATTCTTTTCAAAATTGCCCAACTATTTGATTCATTAGGGTTACTGGGTCCAGTCATTGTAAAGGCAAAAATAATAATGCAATCATTGTGGAAAACTAAATTAGGATGGGACGATCTAGTACCATCAGATATACATAGCCTGTGGACAACGTACAGGGAACAATTAACCCTACTAAATGAATTTTCAGTCCCACGGGTTCAGTCACATGGGTTTTGCGATTGCATCTACCTAAGATCGAGCGACGCCAAAAACCCCGTTAAAATCAATCTAATTGCGGCGAAATCAAGAGTCGCCCCACTAAAAACAATTTCGATACCCTGGAATTATGCGTTGCCTTAGTGCTTGCTAAGCTTTTTCAAACGATTTCCAAATCACTCAAACTTAAATTTGACTCGGTGCATTTTTGGTCCGATTCGACGATCACACCTTGAAAACCTTTGTGGCAAACAGGGTATCGAAAATATAAGACTAACGAACACAATTGGAGGCATATAATTTCCAGTGACAACCCTGCGGATTGTCTCTCGCGCGGCCAACTACCTGGCGAATTTTTAGCGAATCGTTTATGGCGAAAGGGCTCCACCTGACTTTCCGAGTTGCCGACGAATTGGCCTACGACTACACTTCCCAACATTGATGTACCTGAACAATGTGCTATTGTCAGCTTAACAACTAGAATAAGCAGCTCAGATTTTTTAAATCGATTCTCGTAGTGGATAGTTTTACAATGAGCAATAGCCTATTGTATCCGTTTTTGTAAAAACGCTTCACGTTATGAAAAGAATACAGGCCCACTTTCGATCCTCGAGTTACAAAGGGCGCACAATTGTGTTATTAAAAACGTGCAAGGACGACATTTTGCAAAGGAATATTTCAACCTCGTACACGGAACTACGATTCATAAAGACAGTAAAATCTTGACCTTAACATCTTTTATTGATGAGAAAGAAAGTATTATTATTAACACATTATACGCGCAGGAGAGCAGAATTTTACAGAATTCCGATCTTCGATATAGCCACAAACATCTAATACGGTCAGACCATATTACGCAATTAATAATTGAACACGAGCATAAAAGACAATTGCATACCGGTATTTTAGGCACTCTAAACGCAGTTAGACAAAGGTATTGGCCTATTGACGGAAATGCATGCGTTGTTTCAAAGTTAACTCATCGACAGCACCAGATTACCCGATGGGAAATTTATCTCGAGATAGGGTTACGGTCACGAGACCATTCTAAACCACAGGTGTAGACTTTTGCGGGCCCTTCTTCATTAAGGAGAAGAAGCACCGCAATACTAAAAAGATCGAGGTCTATGTATTTATTTGCTTCGTAACAAAGGCAATTCATCTAGACTTAGTCAGCGAATTGTCTACTGAAGCCTTTATTGCCACACTGAGAAGATTCTTCTCAAGACGCGGATATGCTAACACAATTTATTCCGATAATGCAACAAATTTTGTCGGTGCAAAAAACAACCTAGACGAAATACAAGAGTTTGTAAGGTCAGAGCAGCAACAAAAACCAATTAATAATTATCTAAACAGCAAAGGCATCTCATCACGGCACTTCTCACCGCAAAGAACTCCTCATTTTGGAGACCTATGGGAGGCAGCAGTAAAAACCTTTAAACACCATATGTATCGCACAATCGGACATACGCTGTTTTCATTCGAGGTATTCAGTACGTATGTACGTAATCGAGATTGAAACAATTTTAAATTCCCAACCTCTAACACCACTATCCTCGGATCCCAATGACCTTTCAGCCCTTACTCCGGCTCACTTCCTGATAGGTGAGTCGTTAACGAATATCTCGGAACGAGATGTGTCTAATATCGCTACCAATCGATTATCGGTGTGGGAGCATATCCAAAAGATGAAGCAACACTTTTGGGCACGATGGTACAAGGAGTACCTAAATGAATTAAACATTCGGAGCAAGTGGCGCAACAGCCCCGACGTCCATCTTCGCATTGGAACGCTGGTTCTGCTGAAGGCAGACAATCTACCGCCTCTACAATGGAAGCTAGGACGCATAACAGAAATCCATCCTGGCGAAGACAAAGTCATTCGCGTGATTACAGTAAAAACCGCGAATGGTTGTTATAAACGAGGCGTGTGATCCCTTTTTCCGTTACCATTAGGATAATGCAGCTAAAGAACATTTAAAATAGGGTGTCGCTACAACACATTGTATCAAATGTATATAGATATCGTGTAAGTCAACTACGTTGTATATAGTACATATCCTATCCGTGTTGCTAGCTTAAGTTAGACTTATACAGTATGTAATATAGGTATTAAACTTAGAGTGTATATAATGATACTAGCCTCTAGATTTAAACAAACCGTATCGACTTATGTTAACGCATCCATGATTTTAGTGGGGATCATTGAACGCGTCCGTTCAAGGGGGACGGCATGTTCCATCATGAAACCCTCTGCGAAGAGTCAAGCGCAAGACCGCCAAGGTTAGCCAGCCTCTACTAGCGACATAACGGTCGGGACCACCATAAAGGACAATAAGCACACCCAGAAAATAACTGTATTTTCTGCAGCTGTTGAGCACATGCGGAACCGTTTTACCGTTAACATACCGAGGCCATAGTTTTATAGCCGTAGCCGCCCATAACCGAACGTAGCTCTACTCCTACTACCTTTCCTAATTTTCCATTACTTCCACCACTGTTTAAGACACACCCTCCAGCCAATCACATCCAATTTCCGAAGATCACCCCTACCTTCGAGCCTTTCCTAATTTTGACGCGAACTCAGCGACAGACAGAACTGTTTCGACTACCGAACCATCAGCAATCCCAAGTCCACAGCCGAGTCTGACTTGGTGACAGCGAGCCAAGTCTTGCAAAATAGCAATAAAGAACTGTTCTCCGGAGTTTGACTGTACAATCACTCGCCGTTAACCAACCCAGTCGTGATACGGACTCCTATTCCGGGATCGACACGACACCACACAATTATTAAATTTTTTAAAGTGCCGCAAGTTGATCAAACTTTATTTTTATTGATTTTACGAATATTACTTGATTTTTTCAGTAGCTTAAGTTTTGCTTTTAAGAATTACACTTTTCTTACTCTGAGGATTGTGTGAAAGAAATAATCTCTATAATAGAATGATTATTTGTGGATTAAGATGATAGGGAAATAAATCAATAAAAATACTATTGTTCGGGATTCGAATAGTGGGATTTGCCGGCCGTTACGCCAACCGTCGAGCGCCGATCGCGATGGCTCTTTTTTCTACCGTGTTTAGAGTCGCGTATCACACGTAAGGGTTACCGTTGCGCGAGGCCGCGGAATCTTTGTCCGCGCCCATTACCGGTACCTCCACGAATTGAAGATTCAAACGATGCGTGTCCCAGGATCATGCGATCGATCCTAATCCAATAGCGTACGACCACGCCTGCCGTTCGAAGAATATTTAAAGGCCCTCCCCTGACGGAGCGGCTCTCTTCTCTTGTCTTTTTGGAGTACGATCTTCAAGTTTATCACGTTCTACCTTTGCTCTTTTCTTTGATTTCTTGTCCGCGACAATCGCTGCGACTTTGTTCGGTCGAACTGTTCGCTTCGCTCTTGCCAAGCATTCTCTAATTCTTTTCGCGTCGCGTTTTCGTGCGTCTTCCCGCGTCAAGATTTCCGTCGAACGCGTCGAAGATCTACGTTCGCGGCGGCCCTCATTCAAGGTACCGTTCAAGATTGTCCGTCGCGCTCCGATGGCAGAATCAAGATCTCCGGTCTCTGCTTCCGCATATCGGCAAATTGCACAGCGAAAAGAAAATTTAATAAAGTGCAGAGTGCACAAATGCATCAGGTGACTCCGACCGTCGGTCGACGTCAAACATTCTGTGGAGGTATTACAGGAAATAAATTCGCTCCGTAGTATGATTCCTCGACACAAGTTTATTTTTGCGAAGTCCGGTGTACGACCGGGAGACCAAAATTGTCTCTACCACGGTTCGTAACTCTCTGGCGTCAACGTTTAGAAAACTCCCCAGAGAGAGGTAAAAAAAATGAAAGAGAGGGAAGTAAGGGGAGGAAGGTACGGCAAAAACCCCGGAGCGAGAGATCCGGTAAGGATAGGGCCTGGCCGTAGACCTTGAACAGGCCCTAGCGAGACCTGGAAAAGACAAAAGAGAAAGTTCGGCCTGCGCGGATTTGGTTGCCAGATGTGAACCAGGACTGACCAGACCCGCGCGATACGGGGAACAATAGGAAAGAAATCTGGCAAGGAAATGAAGAGTTTTCTAAACGACAGCGGCGTAGGGCAGCGCCAAGGCCGCCACAATTCTATATTACATGAATTGTATTTGCGCGGTATACCGTAATTGATGTTGGACATCATTTTACATATTCATTTTAGAATATTATAAATTGAAAATGTGGGAATGAAGAAGTAATAAACAATATACCTAAAGTTAGAAAAAGAACTATTTAACAAATATAATAAAAATAATAAGGGCGAAATTAATTGGAACTGAAATGTTATAGAAATACTTAGAATTCTAATTGTACTTATACGATATTTATTAAAATCTATGCATTTACTTTGAATTGCTATTTGGTTTCAAAAGAAGAGATAGATTTACGCCATTATGAATCCATCTAAGATGAAGCTTCAGTTATGCAAATGTTCAATTTGATCTTCTGATGTTATTTCGAGTAGTCATCGTCTGTAATATCTTTCAGTAGAGGCTTCAGTTCGGAGGCTCAAAAATTTCACAATTGTGCCATGAAATTAAATCAAGATATAATATGTAGTCACTTGTGTCAAAGTTGATTTTTTGAATTTTGAATTTTAAATTTTCTAATCCCCTTTGTGCAAATGGATCTTGCTTTCAAAATTTTACTAAGTCACAATTCTTGAATAATTTTTCGTTTATCTGTAAGAAGTCCCAAGAGAAGACTTTCAGGAACAGCAAAATAGCCATTTCTTTATGTTGCGGATCGTGCGAGCTACGCGGCGGCACGCGAGTTAGTATAGGACAGGGGAGAGAGAGGCGACGGGGTTGCCAAAAACATAATAATGACTGGCTACAATAGAGAGGCTCCTCTTCAACTCTTCTCCACCGTTCTGACTCCTCGGGCACAACTGATTCTCCGAAAAGTCAGTTGCTTTACGAACTCCCGCTTTGCTTGAGCGGTTAAAACAGTTGCTTAACACTACAGCTTTGCTTGAGCTGTTAAAACGGTGCTCCTTACAATCGAAAAGGACCGAGGTCTTAGCGCTTCTCTGGCCTTCTCCTTCTCTTTACTGAACTCTAGTTCTTTCGATTATATAAGTTTGATTTAAGTTTTAATAAAGTGGACACATCTGGGCTTTTCCTGGAACACTAAGCTAAAAATTCTAGTGCCGTTATTTCACCTCCTTCCACGACCCTGCTAATCTTTTACAATTAGCTATAATGTTATTTAAATGTATGTTATTAAAAAATAAAATGACGATGACCTGGAAGTATCGGAAAATATGACCTACAGAAAAAATACTTCTCGTCGCGGTCGTTGTTTCTATTTCTTTTTCACTTGCTATCCTCTTATATGTCCTGAAGTTACTCCATACCGTCAATTAAACCACTAAGCATATTTGAAATTATATCGTGTTTAGTGTCATCTTAATAAAAAAAATGCCACAAATTAGTTGGTGAAAGTCCCATAAAAAATCGTGTGCGTGGAGTCCACGCGCGACAGAAGTGAAACTTCTTGTTTATAGATAGAGATTATTAGTATTTTTTTATTGAACAAGAGATAATAAATGAGAATAGTAAGGATGCGGGTATGATCTCAAATGAAATTATTTTTAGGCATGATGTTAAATCACGATCTCCAGCTGAATAAAAAAAAATGAAAGAACAAAAACAAAAAATAAAAAGCAAAAATAATTATTTATTAACTGAGCAAGTCTAAATGAATTATCTAAAATAATAAAGTTAATTGTTATTTACAAATACAATTTCAATTATTATTTGTATTGACAAATAATAAATTAAATTGTATTTTTTTATAGACAGCTAGGCCCTCCGGATGGGCCTGACCACTGGCAGTATACCTGAAAAAGGTTGCTATTAGTTCAGTCAACGAAAAGTTGTAGAGGGAAATGGAAGGAACATAATTTCTGACTTTGGGACTTTGTTCGCAATAGTTAGGAGGTAAACATACTAAAAGTCCCCACTCCTAGGAGGTGAGCGGAATGCAGGGGGGCACATAGAAGGTTCCTTTTTTCGGTTTTTCTATACAAAATTAAAGTTGACAAATTGTGCCACAAGATTGATTCCATTCAGTTTTTCGTTATCTCGCATAGTTTTTGAGATATCCGCGCTCAAACTTCACTAATTTGGAAAAAAAAATTTTTGCCTCATGTTTTTTGCCTTATTAAAACACTATATTATATAGTGATATAACATTTATATCATATCCGGTATTATATTTTGCACCGGGGTTAGAAGTTTCTTGGTAGTTAGCTCCCATACATCTGAGGAGGCAGCTCATGTCCCAACCACATCTGGACTTGATGATATGTCCTCAGAGAATATTGTTTCGCTGCCCTCTCAGTTGGTGGGAGGCATGAGATGTCCAGTTTGATATTGGCTATCGATTTAACAAAGGATTGGTAACGGTAACTGTCTGCAATGAGGACGGTGCGCATACTCCAACATCCCCCACTAAGTCCGTAGACTACGTATTAATCTGGTCATCAGAGAGGGGGTAAACTGTATTCCTCTCGATTTCGTCGATCTGGCGACACTGATTTTGAAATTTTTTTTTCAAAATTAGTGAATTTTGAGCGCGGATATCTCGGAAACTATGCGAGATAACGAAAAACTGAATGCAATCAATCTTGTGGCACATTTTGTCAGCTTTAATTTTGTATAGAATGGTCTTATCGCTAGGACGCATAGTTTCCGAGATATAAGCACAAAAACCGAAAAAGGGACCTTCTATGTGCCCCCCTGCACCCCGCTCACCTCCTAGGAGTGGGAACTTTTACTTTGTTTATCTCCTAACTAGTTCAAACAAAGTCCCAAAGTCAAAAGTTCTTTCAATTTCCCTCTACATCCGCCTTTTAAGCATTTATTGACTGGACTATATAGCAAACAAACAAAAAGCGCGCACGTGTTCATTGTACAGTAATTCCTCTATCAACGCAAAAGCCTCGGGGGCGGCAGGGGGGGGGGATTTGTTTGCGTTTATCTCAGACGGGTAGCTATTTTTTTTAGCTTCAAAGGCCGAGCCGAACATAGAGAAGGACAGCGCATGTAAAGCGAGACTGCGCGCGGCCGAAGCGACTGCGACTCTATGCGTCTCTTTCTTTCCCATACGCTGTCCTTCCTTGCGCCCGAAACGTTCATCGTCAATTAAATCACTAAATACAGTTGAAATTATATCATGTTTGGTCTTTTTTGATCAGAAAAATGCCACAAATATACTGATGGAAGTTTCATAAAAAAAAGTAATAATAAAATAAATTACACATATAAAGCTAACCTCTTAAGTCTATACGTCTTTTTATCACGTTTTACTCTTAACTCGCTTTCTTGTCTGTCTGTTGGTTTGTTTGTTTGTCTGTTCGGTACAAATTCTGAAATTGATTTTCAACTAACTTCCCAATGAGCTAAAGACTTGAAACTTTAAACATAGCTGAGAACTGGATGACAATGCAATATTTTATCCGTTCCTCGATCGCACGTTCTAGATCTATTTAGTTCGTTTGAAGTTTCGTATGTTGAGGTAAACGGCCTCAACACCCGCTGTTTGTCCTCGCAACGGCTCGCGTTTGTTTTCGACATGCCGCGGTCTAAGGTTCCATTAAAAAGTGTTTAGTCATGTACCATAGATATTTCAAAATTATGCAATAATCACCGGTCGGTAATGTGTTAAGATATTTATTCATAGGTTTATTCAATAACAAGAGGAGTTACCTCAAATTAAATAAAAAAAATTAATTTTTTTTAAAAATACCACGTATTTAAGACGGACTAAAAAGTATAAAATAATTTTTCGTAGCCCCATTCAGATTCCTAACCCCATACAGATAGTCCTGAAAAGGCTATAGCCGGGTTTAGTAGTGAAATTCGCCCCCGGCGGGATTTTAATCGAGCTTGGACCATTCGATAGCCTATTCAAAAAGAACCCTCTCTGCCAAGTGACAGCTCCATATCTCATCTGTAAGAGTAGTTACAGAGAAAAATCGAAAAACCAGTTTTTGGCCCATTTTCCCTATTTATTGACAATTAAAAATTCTGAAAAAAATCTGACACATTTCGAATACTAAGCCACATATTAGGTATCATTTTCAGATTTTTGTTTTAACGGATATTTTACACATACATGCATTCTTTCCGCGAATTTGACGGTCGCCATTTCGCCAACGTACTTTCCAGAAGCCAACGGTCACTCGCATACACACACACATACATATGCTCTTGTCTCTCCTACACTCGGCCATTCCTGATCTATCTCCGACTTCGGAGCATTATTCATGTTACAAATTCGCATTGTTTACTTCATTCTCGTACATTTCATTCTCGTCATACAGTCTTACATCCTTCCACGGTCGCATGTTTTTCGCCTCCCATACTCCTTGATATGGTATTTGAGAATTTTGAAGCCCCTCCGGATCGACTAGTACATACCTGTCGTTTCTTAATTTTTTATGAATCATATACGGGCCTTTGAATTGAGGAATTAATTTCCTCGGTACTCCAGGGGTAACTTCAAAATTCTTCAACATGACTAAATCATTTGCTTTCCGTCTTTTTTGGTCCACATACTTTTTATTATACAACTGGTTTTCCACAATCTGTTTAGTCGCTTTATTGCGCAATTCTCTCCCTTATTTCCCCCGTTTTATCTTCTCTAACCGTATTTTCCATATACTCCTTTATATCATCTATAACACTCCCTTTCTGACTTACTCCGAATAGTAACATACTTGGGGTTTGCTCCACGGACTTACTTATTGTATTATTTAGCGCGAATTCTACATCGTCAACCGTCTTATACCAATGTCTGTTCGTTTCGTTATCGCTTAATTTCGCCAGCATAGGCACAAGTACTCGACTAACCCTCTCTACCTGCCCATTCGCCTGTGGAGATCCCGTCGCAATTTCAATGTGTTTTATATGTCTTGATTCCAAAAAATCGTGAAACTCGTTTGATGTGAAACATGTTCCGCGATCCGATACCAACACGTTTGGTCTACTGTAATTCCGAAAATATTCTAACAGACATTGTATCGTTTCCTTAGTCGCAGTTGTTTTCGTCGCATATAACTTGACAAATTTTGTAAACCTGTCTACAACTACTAAAACATGTTGTTTTATAGCTCGGCTCTTATCAATAGGGCCTACATGGTCCAGCCTATATGGACTATTGCAAATGGTACATTTCCTTTCGGTACAATATATAAATACCCTTCACTCTTAGCCGATACTGGAGAAAACGCGATACATTTCAGGCAATTTTTTATGTGCATCTGCACTTTCTCCCATATTTTCGGGAACCAATAATTTTCTAAAATTACTCCTTTGCTAAATATCCCATTTCGTCATGGTATTTAAAAATTACATTAGTTTCCATTTGCCAAGGTACATAAAATAACAGTTTATCGTGTCTTTTCCTATAAACTAATCCGTTCCTTAGTTCGTACATTTTGTCTTCCCGGCACTCTAGTCCATCCCGTATTTCTACTATTACTGGATCTTGGTTTTGGCATACCGCTAGATTCCATTCCAAAGGGTTATCTTCAATTACCATAATTATTGCATTCTTTCGGCTTAACGCGTCAACATGCCTCATTTTAATTCCGGATCTATGTTCAACCGTATATTCATAATTCATTAATTCCAACGCCCATCGAGCAATTTGCGGATTTAGCTGCTTCTTTTTTAACGTTAACGTTAGTGAATCACAATCAGTTATAATCTTGAATTTAACGCCCTGTAAATAAACCCTAAATCTACGTAACGCATATATAATTGCTAACGTCTCCAACTCAAAACTGTGGTATCGACTTTCGGTGTCTGTACTTAATTTTGAAAAATAAAAAATGGGATGAAATTTCCCATCCGATTTTTTCTGCATTAGGGTTGCACCGAACCCTTTGGCACTCGCGTCACAGTGTAATTCCGTTTCGTCCCTTGGACTATAGATTGCTAATAGCGGGTAGCTTGTTAACTTTTCCTTCAACGTCTCAAACGCTCTTAATTGATTTTCCCCGAAACTAAATTTGACGTTCTTTTTTAATACTTCATACAACGGTTTGGCAATTGACGCAAAAGATTCTATAAATTTTCGGAAAAATGAATAAAGTCCTAGAAAACTTTGGATTTTGCGAACTGTTCTTGGACAGGGAAAATTTCGTATCGCTTCAATGCCGCCTTCAGTCGGTTGAATGCCCTTCGCCGATACCACATAATCTAAATATTCTATCTCTGTCTGCAAAAAACGACATTTGTCTAGTCGTAACGTGATTTTATTTTCCACTAACAATTTGAATATCCGTTCCAATACCCGAAATTGCTCTTCCAACGATTTTGTTGCTACTAATATATCGTCCAAGTACACCGTGACATTGCCGGCTTTAATTTCTTCCTCTAATACTGTGTTTATAAACCACTCGAATAGTCCAAATGGGGTGATGAACGCCGCATATTTCACTGATTTTTCCGCCACCTTAATGTAGTAATAGCGGTCCTTCAAATCTAATAACGTAAAATATTTCATGTTTGCCAACGCGTCTATCTGCTCTTCGATCTGAGGCAAAGGATAATTTTCGCGAATCAACATTTCATTTAACACCCGATAGTCGACACACATGCGTATTTCCCCGTTTTTTTCTTACTAATACAATCGGTGACGCATATTCCGAATTACTTGGTCTAATGTATCCCTTCTCGAGCAAAGTATCTAATAATTTTCTTAATTTTTGTTTGTCGTCATATGCTAACCTGCGCGATATTGCATGAAACGGTTTCTCCTGGTTCAATCGCAGCGTTAATTCTTGTTTTACCGCCGGTTCGGCCGGTCTCTCCGGATGCACGTATTTTTCAATAAATAATTCTTTACATTGTAATCTCGATCCGACATTAATATTCGGGTTTACATTGATTTCTTCTGCGAGTTCACGCGGGTCTTCTATCGCGATGCTCAATATTTCCGGAACCGTTTCGTTTTCGCTCGACGGCCTCAACGACAATTTAAATTTTCCCATCAGCACATCCCGTCCTAATAACGCCGATACTTTAAATGTATCTTCCTTTACTACCAGTATTGGAACGTTTTCCTCAACTTTGCCGTATAGACTAACCCGAGCCTCAATTACCCCTACAATTTTAATCGGCGATTTATTTACTCCCATATAGTTTATTTTACTCGTATCAACCGGAAGAATTTCTCCTTTTCTCTCTCTCTCTCTCTCTCTCATCTATAAATCTTTCTTTAATCATGCTAACCGGACTTCCCGTATCTAACTGCGTGTCTAAATTTAGTACTCGCCGTATTCTCGCATTATCTAGTTCAAAAATGACAATCTCACGACATTCCTCCTTCTTTGCTGGTTCCTCGTAGACGTTCGTCTACGGTTGTCTTTGGTTGTGTCGTCTCGTTCTCCACCTTCGGCTTCCTGTTCTGCTGGTTCTCTGGACAATCTCTTGCCTGATGCCCCGTTTTGAAGCAGTAGAAACAGGCTCCTTTCTCGCGTACCGGTTTTTCACAATCTCTCGATATGTGTCCGTCACCGTTACAATTATAACACTTCACTGGTTCTCTTACGTTCATCTTTCGCACTCTATTAACCTGCCTAAAACTCGTTTCCACATCACTCATACCCCTCGACACACTATACTCCTTCCGCTGCTGGCTTCTTCCTTTTGCTTCCAGAGTGATTCCTTTGAACACTTCCAATAATTCTGCTTTCTTTTTAATTTGTTGCATCTTCGCTTGATTCCTCAAGCCTCGTTCTGGGATGCCCTCGATGACGAACTCCAAAACCTCCTCTTCGTTGTCCAGGGGTATACGATTTGCCAGAATCGTCTTGTCGTAGAAATAATTTTCGAAAGTCTCAGTGTATAGCCACGTTCGACTTTCGAATTCTTTCTTCCGTATGAGTCTCGTTGGGCGGTGATCAAAAAATTTCTTCATTTCTTCCAACAATTCGTTTAGGCTTAAATCGCGGTGTTCTGCCCGCGAATGAAACCACGCTGCCGCTTTGCCTTTTAGCTTCGTCGTCATTAATAATTGGCCCATTTGGTCGCTCAAATTGAATACTCTCACTACATGTCTGACTTGTCTCTCCCATATAACAAATCGGTTCCTTCGCTGAACTCGACGAGTGATTCGCCGATCGTCTTGAAGCTGACTTTTTCCGTGGACAGCGTCGGTGGTTGACTGCCTAACGCTGCTTCGCGTCTCGTCAATTGTCTTTCTCGTTCTAAAACGTTGATTCTCTTGGCCAATAATTCGCGTTCCCTCCGTACGAGTTCCAACTCCTGCCGTGCGAATTGTTCGTTCCAACGTGCACTTTGTAATTCCGACTGGTTTTGTTCGTCGTTCACCTGATCGTTTGACCCAGCGTTTTCCTCTTCTTCCATCCATCGTCCTTCAGGATCTGCTTCCATTAGTCTGGCCAATAATTCGTTCTTCATTCCTGTCGTACACATATTCTTCGTTCTTAGAATTTCCTTCAGATCCGCGACTGTATACGTACTCACTCCTCTCTTTGCTCATTTCCGCTCTTCGTTATTTTATCTCGTTCACAAATTATTAATCGATCACCGTATCACGCACTGTTGGACGTATTCTTCAGCTATTACGGGAAAACTTCTAAGATATTAACCGATTTCCGAATCACATACTATTGGACGTATTCCTCAGATATTACGGAAAAAAAAAATTCATCCGACATTCGAAAACCGAATAAATCACACTTTACTTTACTTGCGCCGACTCGATCCCACTTCTGATTTGTAAGAGAAGAAATGCTCGGAGAGGAGTTTAACAATTTATTCGACCTTTCGATAGATTGTTCTCCAAAAGACTGAGGGCTCTTCGTACGGCGCTGCCCACGAAGCCTCGGTCGATCGTCTTTTACAAAATCCCGATTTCTCTTGTTTTAATGGATTTTTTACACATACATGCACACATGTATTCTTTCCGCGAATTTGACGGTCGTCATTTCGCCAACGTACTTTCCAGAAGCCAACGGTCACTCGCATACACACACACATATATATGCTCTCGTCTCTCCTACACTTATAAAGTACCTATCCCCCCCATGACGTCTTCCCTTTCGACCTGTTGTTGCCTGCGTTGGAGTAGTGTCGCCGCTTACGCACTCTACTCCTCTACAGGTTCCCCAACCACGTACCTAACTATTCCCCTCATGTGATCGGAATTTTCGTAACGCTCGAAAATTGTAGCCCCCTCAGTAAAGAAGTTTCACTTCAATAATTAAAAATGAAGAAGTTTTATAATTGGAGTAGTAATGGTTCACACCGATATACCCGACCAGGTACCGGATTAGTTGGCATGTTTACACTGCTCGGCGACCGAGGCAGCTCGAGCTTCTTTGCCCTACGCGGGATATCCCCCCCCCCCCCCAGTGGAAGTGGTGGCGAACTGACTTGGAACGGTCAGCTCCGTCGCGCTTAGATTGGAACTTTACTGTATATCCTCATTGCAGTCACGCGAGATAAAGCACGGTAAAGGCAATATGAAATAGTTGACAGTGAAGTAACCGGTACACTATTACTGGGTGTCGTGAAGCGACAGCGGGGAAGACGATTGCCCAATTACATCCCTGGTAGTTCGTGCTAACGTTGCACTGGATATGTTTTTTATCTTAGTTTGTAAGTCGTTTGAATCTCTTTGCGATTTAGTGTAAACAATATATTTGATATGACCCCATAAAAACGAAGGGTGATATATCGGGTGATCATGGAGATCATTTTAGCTCCTTGCGTTCAGATCCACTTAGTGTTGAACATATTGCTTACGAAAGCTCCTACCTCTCTGAGGTACTTATACAATATCTACTTAAGTACTTTTAATTCAATACATCAATACTTCGTGAAGTTATAAAACAAGAGACGTGTCTTGCCAAAGATACCAGAATAATGGAACCAGGGATTGAAAACTGTTATGATATCGGTTCCGGTTCTAGAAACAGTTATGAAGAACCGAAATGATGTTATAACTGTTATGAGAATATCGGTTCTGGCTTATATCGGTTACGGTTACGGTTCTAGAGCACCGATATTATTCTATGGTTCTATGTATAACTGTTATTTTTCGGTTCTGGATTTCGGTTCTGGATTTCGGTTCCGGTTTTGATTCTGTCAGCCTGCATTGTGTTCGGCCTTATATATTTATTATTTAAGTAGTTATTTATTGTTATTTATAATTTAAACAATTTTTTAATAAATAAATTTTTATAATTTGTTTCTATATTCATTAATTAAATTATTATTTCACAAATTTATTATTAAAATAATTGTTTATAATTTGTTTCCATATTCATTATTTCATTATTATTTCAATAATAATTTATTGTTAAAATAATTAGTTAAATAAACATTATTATGGAAATAATAATTCGATATTAAATATAGAAATAAATTATAAAAATGTATTTATTTAAACAATTATTTTAACCATAAATTAGTATTGAAATAATAATTGAAATACTGAATATAGAAACAAATTATACAAATTTATTTATTTAAAAATTGTTTAAATTATGAATAACAATAAATAACTACTTAAATAATCAATATATAAGGCCTAACACAATACAGAATACAAAATGACAGAACCGAAACCGGAACCGAAATCCAGAACCGAAAAATAACAGTTATAGAACCGAAGTAATAGTAACCGTAACCGATATAAGCCAGACCGATATTCTCGTAACATTTCGGTTCTTCATAAGTGTTTCAATCAGAACCGATATATAACAGTTTGAAACAGTTATTTTCAGAACCGTTTCAGTCCCTGAGTGGAACTACGTATTCAGAATAAAGCCTTGTCCAGACTGACAGACAATTGTTTGATAACTGTCCGCAGACAGTCTACATGCTGTCTATGTATAGTGTACGTATAGTGTGTGTATAGTATACAGCGAAGTCTTGGTTAAGAAATCGGAAATTGTAGGAAGAAAAACGGATATCCTCTCCACTGTGGGGCTTACCCCTAAATTGTCGAGCTGCCTCGGGCGCCGCCGAGCAATTTAAAATGTAAACATGCTGCGTAATCCGATACAGGGTCGAATATATACAGGGTGAAAATTATAAAGCGTTAGAGACGAATATCTCCAAAAATATTGATTTACGCAAAAATATTTCAGATGAAAGTTGTTCAGTATTTTTTCAGGGGGACATCATGTGGTGGAATTTTTATTTTTCCCGGTGGACACTCCAAGGTGAGATGAAGGTCAACTTTCTTTTTTTTAAATGGAATGTCCTATTTTTTATACCATAAATCGATAGAGTATCAAATTCTGAGTATAAAAGTGTTAATCTTCATATGTCCTAAACCTAATAGTTAACGAGATATTATCCAAAGAAGAAAGAAAATTATTTCGATAATATCTCGTTAACTACTAGATTTAGGACGTATAGAGGTCAATACATTTTTACTCAGAATTCGATACCCAACGTACAATATATTCGATGAATTCGAGATATTGATTTTTCGAGAATCATATGGTAATATGGATTTTTCAAGAATCATGTGATACTCGAAAAATCGAATAACGCTGAGCACAGTTTCGCGCGGAATCGCGAAGAGCACGGAACTCTTTCCGCGTCGGAGTATGTTCGTTCGCTACCGTTATGAGTTCGGAAAGTGTTCTACGTGTAGTGTTCAGTAATTGTGTGAAAGTGTGGTGTTTCGTGTTTTGTTTTTCACTGGTGTAACAAGCAAATGGATTTACGGCTGAATAAATGAGTTTTTAATTCTATCTGTTTCTGCTTCTTCTCTCGTTCGGGTAAAGTTGCCGATGATGTGGGTCCTCACTGATATCGATGACCTTGAAATATGTTATAAATTCGACGTTTTAAATATCTTTTTCCTTTGAAATAAAGCGCATCGAAATCAGAGAGGAAACAGTACATCGATCGATTTTCAATTACAATTTTTTACAAATATCTCGTAAACTAAAGCCGGCTGACAAAAACTATAAAGGGAAATGTTGTTAAGAATCGTGGTCTTGACAAGAATATCCAAAGTTCATCGAAATCGGAGAGGATTCACATCATTGAGAAACTCTTGTTCATTGTCCACCAACGCTCGACTGCCTGCGCGCCGGGCCGAGCGTGCCAACGCGCGTCTAGGTCGCGCTCTGATTGGATCGTGTTTTTCGTTAATAACTCCTTAACGAAGCCGCGGACGCCATTTTCGTAAAGGAAAATGTCGCTTGAAATGACCTCAGGATCCTCCCATTTCCGGATGTTGAGGGAATTTCGAGACACCCTGTATACAGAGTGTTTCGTTTAACCAAGAACGGAGGTATCTCGTGACGTACTGAAGTTACGAAAAAAATTTATTTACAAAAATTGTTCGGTATGAAGGGAAGAATCATATGGTGTAATTTTTTCGGGACTGGAATGGGGGGGGGGGATTTCAAAGTCAAAATGAGTTTTTTAAATGGAACCATATATTTTTTTGTCATATCACGATTTACCACGAGCATTTTTCGAGACGAATTCAACGATACATCATATTATGTTATTTACTGTTACAAACCATTAGAAATTACAGGGTGTTTCACGCAAATTGTTTCAGGCCATAACTCCGTTATTAATGCATTTACGAAAAAGTATCAAAAGAGAAAGATAAATGGTTCGAAGAGGCCTTTAGATTTTTTTTTAGGTGAAACTGTGCATGTGCAATTAACAATTGCATCATTTCTTTAAATAGAAATGCAAATTTTTTGTTGCACTATTCGATTCCTCTGGTTCATTCCACGTAAAAAATTATTAGGATATCATGGCAAAAAAATTATTAGTTCTCGAGATATTTTCAAAGCCTGTCTTTATTGAAGAAGATGCTCAAGCACTTCACGACAAAGTGCAGTAAACGTAAACACCGCTTCGACATTGTTTTTATAACAGAAACTGATTTGTACGAGTTAGCTTTTCGTCATTCAATAGCAATAAAAAATAATAAAAAATAAAGAAGTTTTGTAATTGAATTAGTAGTGGTGTGGTCCACACTCGTATACAGGGTGGGGCACTATAAACAGGTCACCTGAAAACTCGTTTGGTTTTGAAGATAGAAGAAAATGCATCAGACCAAATTTACTTGATATCGAGGCGCTCGTAATCTGCTGTCATTAATTTTTTTATAGGTGGAGACGTCAAGGAGATATGAAGGTCAACTCTGTTTTTTTAAATGGAATGGTATGGTTTTTTATTTACATTCTGATAGTGTGTTTCAAGACGAATACAATGACCTATTATGAAGATCATTCAACGTCACTCAAAGTCAACTGCAATAGAAAATAAAGTGTCTTAAAGCACTCTTCGAACATTACGACGATTTACATGTAACATGTTATTTACGTATTCACTGCTACTTCAAGTGTTCAAAATGATGACCTTCAACACGGAGACATAATCTAAAACGTTGCAATACTGATGATACTGCCTGTCAAATTTCAGTTGTATCTATTACAGAGCAAGCTCTTTAATACGTTCTTGCATATCAACTGGTTGTTGATTTTTCGCGATACACTTGTTCCTTCAATTTTCCCCACAAATAAAAATCTAGTGGTGTCAGGTTTGAAGAACGTGCTGGCCATTTATTACTTCCTGATCGACCAATCCAACGACCTTCAAATGTCCTGTTCAGTAATTCTGTAACATTTCGTGCTGAATGAGCAGGACATCCGTCTTACCCTTGGAACCAGATGGACTGTCGTATGTCCAATGAAATATTCTCTAATAATTCTGGCAAAACGTCTTTTAAGATTCTCTCGTATTTATGACTATTTAGCGTGCCATCAATGAAATATGGACCAATTATTTTATTATAAAGCAGGCCGCACCAGACGTTGACAGACCAAGGTTTCTGCTTGTCCACTTCTCGTAGCCATCGTGGATTATCTACTGACCAGTAATGCATGTTGTGACAGTTAACTTGTCCGTGGTTTATAAATGTGGCCTCATCCGTAAACAAAATTTTATTCAAGAACATTTGATCGTCTTGCAGTTTCCGTAGGCCCCATACATAATTGTTGATGTAGTGAAATGTGGAATGGGTGAAATTTGATAACTTCAAGTATTCGCAAAATACTTCGTCGACTGATGCCACTCTCGTGTTCATGTTGCCTCGTACCAACATGTGGATTTTGTATTACACTCGCTAAAATGTTTATCGTGTTTCCACCAGCAGTTGCTTTTTTGGCTCAATTGCATTTTTTCTTATTCACATTTCGAAACTTTTTTATAATGTTTGCAAAGACAGAAAGTGATGGACTATTACGATCGGCAAATCTTTCACCATGCACGCGTACCGCTTTCCTCATAATCCTATGACATTCACCATAAATGAAACATTTCCACTTTCTCTGCTATTGTGTAACGCATTTTTGGAAATTGAATACTCAGATTGAATATTACGAAGCCGTAGTCAAGTCGATAGTCAAACTACTAATAACATTTCTGGATACAGATAAGCGATAATGTGATTGTATGTTCTGTGACCCTTATCAATACTTACAAGAGCGGTATGCCAACAACCAGAGAAAACACAAAAGTATTTGAAGAGTGCTTTGAGACATTTTATTTTCTATTGCAGTTGACCTTGCGTGACCTTGAATGACCTTCATAATACAGTATTTTATCCATAAATGTCCCTATCCCCATTACTGCGGGGTATACCCCCTTGAGGAGCCATGAAACTTGAGAGGCCTCGGTCACCGAGAAGTATGATATCATGCGGCTCGAGTATATCGGTGAGATCACACTAATCCGAATTTCTAACTTCTTTATTTTTCATTATTTTTTTATGGGACTTCGAAAAACGTATTCGTGGCATTTTTCTAATGCAAAATCATACCAAATATGATATAATTCCGATGATATTTACTTGTAACAGGCGATTAAAGTAAATATCATTTACAAGTAAATATCATCGGAATTATATCATATTTGATATGATTTTGCATTAGAAAAATGCCACGAATACGTTTTTCGAAGTCCCATAAAAAAATAATGAAAAATAAAGAAGTTAGAAATTCAGATTAGTTATGTTTACATTTCTCGGCGACCGAGCTTCTCGAGCTCGGCTGTCCTTATCTACGTGCGGCAAAAGTCAAAGAATATTATCCCTGGCGCATAAATGTCCCTCGGCAGACCCGTGCTGGAGACTTATATCGATAAAACACTGTAGGTATTCGTCTTGAAACACACTATCAGAATGTAAATAAAAAACCATACCTTTCCATTTAAAAAAACAGAGTTGATCTTCATATGTCCTTGACGTCTCCACCTATAAAAAAATTAATGACATCAGATTACGAGCGCCTCAATATCAAGTAAGTTTGGTCTGATGCATTTTCTTCTATCTTCAAAATCAAGCGAGTTATTCAGGTGACCTGTTTATAGTGCCCCACCCTGTATATATATTAGTTTTTGTACTCAACTTACGATATATAAATTACTACTGAATGACGAAAAGCTAACTCGTATATATATATGAGTGTGGACCATATCACTACTAATTCAATTACAAAACTTCTTCATTTTTCATTATATTTCTTATGGGACTTTCACCATAACTTAGAGCGACTGCCATTAATATTCGGACGCTCTAAAAAAAAATGAAAACTTTTTTAATATTGGACTATACTATTTGATCTCTTTTGAGACGTTAGAACAACTACATGAATAGTTTACCGCATGATGAGAAAAGAAATTTTTTCAGAAATTGCAATTGGTCGGAATTGTAGAGAAAATACTAAACGTTGTATTTTATTACTTTTTTATGTGGGCCTATATCGAAAATTTTAAAAAGATTTTTTGTAGATCTTATAGATCTGTATCAATTACATGCACTGTGAAAGTTTTATCGAAATCGGTTGATATGGGAAAACGACAAATAGAAAATCGTGAAAAACTGCAATTTCTATCATCTTTAAACTTTGTAGCTCATTACAACCGTTGACCGACTTTGATGAAATTTTCAGAATATGTTTAATTGATACAGATCTATGCAGGGCGCGCAGTGGCTTAAGTGATAAGGCTCACGACTACGAACACCGTAGTCCCGGGTTCGAATCCCGCCGGCACCTCTGAAAATACTTTTCATTAGAAAAAGGTTTTCATGTGATATCTTAACTGTGGTGCCTCAAGGTGGTCCGGCACCCACCTTAATAATAAACTGTAGGTCCCGCTGAAATTAGGCGATAGTGAGAATGGAAAGAGGGGAGAGTCGTAAATGGATTTGAATCCCCGAGGGGACCAAATATCATTACAGATCTATGAATTGTCTTTTTTTTCTGTATGTAGTATGCCTTTGGCCGCGCGGTCCTTGTTTACAACGCTGCCCTTGTCCACGTTCGGTGCGCTCGACGAGGTCACAAAGAAATAGTAGAACCACAGGATCTAAGAAACAATACGGACCCGAGGGGTTTTCTTAGGACAAGACTTTATTGTATGCGCAGTATGCGTGCAGTCTGCGGATAATGTTCTGTCAATCTGGACAAGGCTTCAGGAATACGCACGTATGTACTATGAGAAACGTAAACAAAGTATGAAACAGTAAAATATACTGTTAGTTTGCCCTCTTCCATTTTGTTGAAAGACTTACTGTTTAGAAAAACGCTGATCCATTTTACTGCGAACACCCTGTACATAAATTACAAATGAATGTAACATAATTAGCTGTGTCGGTACATAATATGAAAACTATAGCAGTTTAGAGCGATGCTTAGGACTGACTAAATCATGTTCGTATTTTTTTCTCCTATATACTTGGCACTTACTATCACAAAAGCTACATACAAACAACCTTTTTTATACCAATTTTGATCGCGTTATACGGGAGTCTACTGAATTTCGAAAAACAAAGAAATAATAATAATCAGAATGTTTACAGTACTACGAAATAATTTCCGCCTAAATATATTCTATTATTATAATTATCAAAGAATTTTAGTAATAAAATCCGGAATATCACATTATTGAGTATTTATTGTATTCATCCATGATTACGCTTACAATATGTAAATACTCTGTGTTATTAACAGACATTTATGCCGTGTCATTTACGGTAATAGGGTCAAGAAAAAAATAATTTCATTTAGAAACAATCAATAACGTCGAATATCATTCTGTCATATTACCTTCTTTCTTGTTACAATCGAATATAAAAATTGACTTGGTATACATCGCATAGATATATTGTGGCTGACTCATTTAAACCATAATTATTATTTAACTACGTATTTAATCAAGTTTCTAGTAGCTATGTGTAGATTTATACTGACATATTAATATAATTTTGTTTTTTGTATTATCATTACACAGATTCGCTGACAGTAAAAAATACTGACACTGGTCAGACGTAAGATACGGTTGCATATGTATGAAGGTGCATGTGCCAAACGAATTTGAACTTTTATAAACTATTATAAACTTTTATAAACTATTATATTGGGAGATGTCGATACATCGAGTGGTTCTACTTGCAGCGTTATGTTGCTCTTTTTCTTGTGTAACCAGAAATTTATGCTTTTCTCCTATAAATTTTTACCTTTTTCCTATATTATCCAGTAGATATGGACGAGAAGATGTGAGAAATCCAAGTTTCAATTGGAGAATCAATGGTTCAAAAGTTATAAATGTTTAAAGTTGAGTGGTTTCCAGTGTTTTCGACAGGTGCCGCCATGTTGTGTGTAGTGACAAAGAGCGGAGCCGTTAGGTGGTGGCACAAGCACGCGGTAATGCTGATAATTAATTAGTTGGTTGGTGGTTAGGTCGGGTAGGGGTGGGGCGCGGAGAGCCGGCTTGGGAATCTACGTGTCAACATCAGCGCGTGTTTATGCTGGCACCTAGCGGCTCTGCTCGGTAAGCGGTTCGCTACACACAACGTGGCGGAGCGAACCTGTCAAAAACACTGGAAATCGCTTAACTTTAAACATTTATAACTTTTGAACCATTGATCCTCCAGCATCGAAACTTGGATTTCTCACATCTTCACGTCCAAATCTACTAGATAACATAGGGAGAAGGTTAAAAATTTATAGGTGAAAGGCAAAAACGTCTGATTATGCAAGGAAAAGTTTACCCCAGCATTGTTTTGGGAACAACGATCTAACAAGGACAAGATCCGTAGAAAGCGGATGTATCAGAGAAGTGCTCCGCCTCTTATAAGAAAGGAAATACTTTTTTTATAACAATTCATTTTTTAATAGTAATGTCGATAGTATTGTCCAAAATCGTATCTTTATCTAAATAATAATAGCAAAATATAAATAATATGCTTGTAAATTCAGAATAAACAAAAAAACTCTAACAACTCAAATCAGAATATTTTATTGGATGATAATTGATTAAACATTTTTTCGATCAATTCATATTAAATAACTATCTACTATTTCATGAATGTTTATGGTGTATATTTACATACTGTAAGAATTTTACGTTCCTAAGATTTCTTATTGCATATTGCATCTTTCTTCCACTCAATTTTTAATATTACTCATCGATTTAATCAGCTTCTATCTTTTTGTAACAATCATGATTTACAGCAGATAACGTACTATGTACTAATTTTCGAGATTGCGAGAAAGATATACTTATGAAATAGTTAAACAAATAATTAAATTATAAAAGTCATAAGTTAAGTTGGTGGAATGATATATTAGGTTACAATAAAATTTTTCAATCTAGAAAATAAGAAGTTTACTATCCTGATCGTCAGGCCCAGGATTTTATGCAAACATAACAAAGTATTTTTTATAAATAATGACACCAGTTCTTATTTTTTACAGAATTACATTAGTCGGTAAAAATAAAAATTTGTATGAATATCTATACCAATCAAAATCAATCAAAACAATTTTAGCAAAAATATCTAAAAATTAAAATTATAGAGATTTATATAAAACATGGTACCAAATTTCGTTTTCGTACCGAATTCCGATCTAACGATAATGATATAATATTTACTTCTATGAATTATATGTATCTGTTAGGGTAAATGTCATTAATCCGGTGATTATGTATAATTGCCGGTTATTATATATAATCACCACTAAGTTTGTGAAATTCTTGAATATTTACCGACGAGTTTATATAATTCCCAACTCGTGATGGCGAAGGTGATAAAAGTCCATGATTTTACCAAAATTCATATAGAATAAGTTATAGAGAGAGCACTTTTTTTGTAAACACACTGTGGAGATGAGAGAGAAAACAGGGTCTCAATCTGGTCATACATACAGGGTGTTTCGTTTAAAACAGGACACCTAAATATCTCCTCTATCTATGAAAATACAAGAAATGTTTCTGACGTAATCTAAATGGTTTCAAAAGACGAATCAGATGGAAGAATCATTTTTTATAAATTGTAATTTTTTAATCGTTTTTTCAAGGTCACTCGTGTTTTTTACGTATATACACACACTTTTTGTTGTTGTATGTTATAGCAAACATTATTGTGCATTCATCTATGTTTAACAGCACGACCTTGAAATGACCGTGAAGGCGAAAAAATCAGTTTCAGTTTGAAGAATACAAAAGTAATAAAACGAAAAGGGTAATATCAACCTATTTTATTAGTTGCTCAAAATGCTGGCCGTCCGCAGCAAGACACGAGAAGTCTAAATAAAATTTTTAAATCTACTGTTTATAACGACCCACAACGCCACGAAAAGTGAATGACTGAATCGCATTTCTTATGGCATTTCCGCGAATCATGGTGTAACATGCATTCCGTACTTGTTCTTTCATATCTTCTGGCGTCGTGGGACTGTGTTCAAAATGTCAAAATCTATAACATATTTAAATTTCATCAAAATCAAAGAGGAGTGGTACTTTCTGAATAATTACCAACTATCCTTCTGACTAGTAACTACTCAAAAAACTGCGCTGTATTCTACTGGCTCAATCAGTCAAGATATTTGTCACATTCACCACTACGAGTTGGGAATTATATAAATTCCCGGTTAATTTGATAAATATTCAATAATTTATCACATTTACCAAATAGACTTGTGATTATACAGGATGTCCCGAAATTCTCTCAGCATCCGGAAATGGGAGGTTGCTGAGGTCATTTCAAGCAACATTTTCCTTTGCGAAAATGTCATCCGAGGCTTCCGAGGTTAAGGAGTTATTAACGAAAAGCACGGACCAATCAGAGCGCGAGCTAGACACGTTCATCGCGGCGCGCCGACAGCCGAGCGTTGGTGGCACGCCGCGATGTCGCAACGAACAAGAGTTTCTCGACAATGTGAGAATCCTCTCCGATTTCGATGAGCTTTGGATACGTTGCAAAGACCACGATTCTGAACAACATTTCTCTCTTGCAGTTTTTGCCTGTCGGCTTTCGTTTACGAGAAAACTGTAAAACTTGTTATTCAAAATCGACCGATGTAAAAAATCGATGTTAAAAAGATATTTAAATCGTGTAATTTGAAACATATTGTATTTAAAGTTCATCGAAATCGGTGAGGACCTACATCATCGGCAACTTTACCCGAACGAGAGGAGAAGCATAAATTGATTAAATTAAAAACTCATCTATTTAGCCGTTAATCCATTTGCTTGTTGCACCAGTGAAAAAAGAAACATCACACTTTCACACAATCGCTGAACATTTTCACACTTTTCGAACTCGAAACGATAGCAAACGAAATGACATTCGCGATTCCGCGCGACACTGCGTGCTCTCCTAGCGTACAATGTTGTCGATGAAGGCAGATTGTTTGAAACAAATGAAATCGTTGCCAAAGAGATATTGATTTTTCGAGAATCATATGATAATATTGATTTTTCTAGAATCATATGATAATATTGATTTTACGAGAATCATATGATTCTCGAAAAATCAATATCTCTTTGGCAACGATTTCATTTGTATCAAACAATCTGCCTTCATCGAAGAGTCGCAGTTTCGCGCGGAATCGCGAAAATACGGGACTTTTTTCGCGTCCGCGTCGGAGTATGTCATTTCGTTTGCTATCGTTTCGAGTTCGAAAAGTGTGAAAATGTTCAGCGATTGTGTGAAAGTGTGGTGTTTCGTGTTTCACGGGTGCAACAAGCAAATAGATTAACGGCTGAATAGGTGAATTTTTAATTTAATCAATTTATGCTTCTCCTCTCGTTCGGATAAAGTTGCCGATGATGTGAGTCCTCACCGATTTCGATGAACTTTAAATACAATATGTTATAAATTACACGATTTAAATATCTTTTTAATATCGATTTTGTACATCGATCGATTTTGAATAACAAGTTTTACAGTTTTCTCGTAAATGAAAGCCGACAGGCAAAAACTGCAAGAGGGAAATGTTGTTCAGAATCATGGTCTTTACAACGTATCCAAAGCTCATCGAAATCGGAGAGGATTCGCGGCGACATCGCGGCGTGCCACCAACGCTCGGCTGTCGGCGCGCCGCGATGAATGTGTCTAGCTCGCGCTCTGATTGGTCCGTGCTTTTCGTTAATAACTCCTTAACGAAGCCTCGGATGACATTTTCGCAAAGGAAAATGTTGCTTGAAATGACCTCAGCAACCTCCCATTTCCGGATGCTGAGGGAATTTCGGGACACCGTGTATATAATAACCGGTTATTATACATAATCACCAGTTTATTACATTTGTCATAACATATCGATCATGCTGTGTAAAAGTAGCAGTAATGGCGAAGATTGTAAATAGCGGTGGAAGATAGAATTAATAAGCGTTATATTAACGGTAATGTCATTGAATTACCATCGTCATCCGTGTTTGCTCCTTCGTTCGGATCCTCAATCAGCACTGCTTCAGACAATGGTATCTTGCCAATTTGGGGAACCAGATTCAAACGGCCGTCGTTATCTGACCGCGTTGTTAGCAGCAAATGGTTTGAGAAGAGAAAGCACTGCCTAATTGCTTCCTTATCGCCTTTTCCTCCGAAAGTCGCACTCAATCTACTTCTAGCTCCTTTTGGCTTATCTAAAATTTGGATAAGTGACCCTGCAAAAGATAATATAATATAATACGTTTATACCGTTGTGCATTTGATTGATTTTATGTTGCTCCTACAAGTGCGAATTCGGCTGAACTTGACCTCCGGAAACTAAAAATTTGTAACGTTTTTCATGTAATCCTGCAGATTTTGGCGAGAAAATGTCCAAAATCTAAGTTTTAATGTTAGGAATTCACTAGTTTAAAAGATATGCGTGTTTAAACTTGAGCGAATTTTGTGTGTTTGACAGGTAAGTGGCAGCACAAGCACACGGCGATTGTCCCTTGGCCCCAATGATTTGACTTTCGTCATGGTCAATTAAAGATATTTTTTCGCATCTGATCTGCATCTTAGATTTGAACTTTCACTTTCAGTTTTTCAAAATATTACACACTGTTAAACACAGTTGCTTCGTCGAATGCTCAGGACATACTACGAATTAGGAAGGACAGGTACGTTCAATTTTTCAACGGGGCAGCAGGTTTCTGCCTATAAAGACTATACGACAGACGAGAGATAGAATAAAATCTATTCTCGGTCCTATTGGGCATATCTAGTCTATCTCTTTCCTCTTGCATGTACCTTCAATTTTGGGCCTGGCGGCTGGATCTTTTGTTCGGTGCAGTTCGAAGCTTAAAGGTCCGTTTAGTTTAGCCAGGTCCGGCCAGTGCACCAATGCTTAAGGATAGGGAGTCCGGCATCGGCAGTTCGGCCCGACATCTCAATGAAATTTCGTTTCGTGTCGGCCCGGACATCTCGGTTGCCGGAACCCTGCTGTGCGTGGCACAAAAAAGAAGGTTTTTATGGGCTCCACAACTCCTTAGGCAATTCTGGCCTCAATTTCTGGCCGGACAGTCACAGGCATCCGAAATTCTGAACTGTGACGTTCTGGCTAAACTAAACGGACCTTAAGGGTAGCGTCTACTCCAGCAGACGACAGTCGCGCGTGAATGTGTGTGCGTGCACACAGCGCTAGACACGTATACGTACGCAAGGATTGCAAGGGTCCGGGATTTCACTTCTGATACTGACAATATATAAGAATACTGACAATAATGCAAAGACGGGATATCTTAGTAGTCAAAATCGCTAAATGAAAGATCAATCTAGTGGTGCTATTTGGCTCAAAAGTCCTATTTTTACGTTTACGCGGCGTAATTGTCATTATTGTCGCGGCGGAGCCGCGAGAAACAATGTGACAGGCGACAGTGCTGCCGCCTATCGTGGCTGTCGATATGCAGCCGAATAATGACAATTACGCCGCGTAAACGTAAAAATAGGACTTTTGAGCCAAATAGCACCCTAGATTGATCTTTCATCTAGCGATTTTGACTACTAAGAAATCCCGTCTTTGCATTATTGCCGTATCAGAAGTGAAATCCCGGACCCTTGCAATCCTCGCGTACGTATACGTGGTCTAGCGGTGTGTGCACTCACACACAGTCACGCGCGACTGTCATTTCGTCAAGATCACCCAAAGAGACGCTACCCTTAACGAACACTGGAGGTAACTGGACCCGATGTAAGTGATTAAAATTTTCAAAAACGTTCGTGCAAATTATTCTGCGCGTAGGAACTAATAGTAACATTTACTACTTTAGAAATTGTAATTCTGATGAAGGTATTACTTACTCCATTAAAATTTATAATTCTTAGTTATAAAAATATGAAAAAATGTGTCAAATAAAAGTTATATTGTTCGACGAAGTAAATATAGTCAAAAGAAAAAATTTTTTTTTAAATCCAATTTTCGAAATTTCAAATTGCGAATGTTTTTTTATTATGACCTTGTATTTTATTTGCATATAATTATAGAGTGTGGTAAGACAAATTCAACGATATGACAACATCCGGAAATGAGAGGTTCCTGAGATCCTTTGAAGCGACATTTTCCTTTGCAAAAATGGCGTCTGCGGCTTTGTTAAGGACTTATTAACAAAAATACACGGATCAATCAGAGCGCGGCTACAACTACGAACGGAGTCCGACTCTGCAACAGGTCCCGCTTAGCGTGGCATCGCCGTTGGCCGAGCCAGAATCAATCCGCGCTCTGATTAGTCTGTATTTTTCGTTAATAACTCCTAAACAAAGCCGCCGACGACATTTTTGCAAAGGAAAATGTCGCTTCAAATGATCTCAGGAACCTCCCATTTCCGGATGTTGAAGGAATTTTGAGACACTCTGTATTTACGACGTACCTTAATGAAGAATACCGAGTTTCAAAAATCCAAAATTCTCAAGCTTAATGCGGCGCCTTTTTTCGTTGTTCAATCGGGCTAAAATTTTGCAGAGATTACTGTTTTAGATAGTATCACAATCCTAGAGGGTGTTCCGAAAAAATTCGGAAATTTTTTTTTCGCCAAGAGTAAGGTCCACCTAACTACACAATGTTATCTCCGTACCTGTCGCAAATGTCTCTACCGTAACTGTCAAAATTTTATCATCCCCCCTCACAGGGATCCTCCTTGGAACTAGTTAAGGATAAGCATTATCGACGACTGAGCTAGCTAGCTTATACCATCATACTCTTCTCATTTTTCTAATTCAAATGACACCGAACACGAAATAATTACGATTACAATTATTCGTGTAATAGGTGATTAAAGTTTCATGCGTAAAAGAGGTCGGCAAATGTAAAAGAAAGAGAAGCTATATACTTCTCTACGTTCTGCACGTTACAAAGAATGTTACACCTCTACTAGAACTGTCGCTTGACAGACTAGTGTCGCCAGATCGGGGGAATTGACTCGATTGAGGAGAAAAAGTTACCCTCTCTCTGCCAGATGGAGTCATGTGACATATGTATGTAGGAAAAAGGCGGGAAAATCACTCTAGGAAATATGTCCTGTTCCCGGATGATGGAATGTGGTATGGGAAGTTGGAGAGTCCTACATACCTCTCCACGTGTTCAAAGGGAAATCAAAGATGAACAACAAGATGTTGCCACAACTGATTTAATCACGTCGATGATTAAACGTAGAATATTACAATATGTAACTAGAGAAGTATAAATCCAAAACGATATATGCATCAGCTTGATGCACGGAGCAAGCACCGAGTATATGTAAACTTGTTAAATTCAACACGTAGAATTAGCGAGAACGCAGATAACACGATGCGTCTCGATTGAGAGTTCGAATAGAAGAGAGCGAGCTCATCGCATCGCTCATGATGTCGGCCGGAAAACGGCAAGTACGTAGGCGTGGTACCCCACCAATGGTTAGGGGTAAAGCCGAGCCCACATGCATGACAGGGACAAAACGTCATGAGGCCAGGCCGTGGCGGAAGCGTGGGGAATAGCGCCGTAGAGGGGGAAGGGTAGAGTGGAAGACAAGTCTTAATTTGGCGACTCTGCAGCAGACCCAATGATACGACAGTTACGGAGATATTACTGTACAGCAGGGGTGGACACGGTAGGCACGGTGGGCTCCTAAAACTCCTGCTTCCCCCTTCAACCTTCCTTTCATGCAGCGCGCGCCTTGGTCGCAATGCGCGAGGCCTGTACACGTGGCGCTCCTCGCAGGCGCGATCAGGGGGAGTAATCTCCCATGTATAATATGTGGACCATGGACTACAGTGGCGCCATCGTGTTTATATCTCTCAACTAAAACCTATATATATATATAGCTATACGAATCTATACCGCTTACTTTAAATTTCGAAGTAAAGGGATATAATATGTATTTTGCACAAATATTTCATTTTAACAATTTTTTATTGTATGTATATATGATAATACATAATAATACAGTAATATATAATAATACAGTAATACATAATAATAATAAATACAATAATATATATAATGATACATACAATGATACATACAATAATATATATATGCTATATAATGATACAATCCAATAATATATAATAATACATACTAATTAAATATACATCTTAATCCTTCTTCTTCTTCCGTACAGATCTTCTAAGCGTCATGTGTTTCAACAATGCTTGTCGAAGTACTGCGTTTCGTCGTCTTCTGACGTCCTTCCCACATAGAATATTATTGACTGTGGTGCATCACTTGCCAATAAAATGTGAAACTTTCACAGTCAATATTCTTTGTTTTATTTGTTGTGCATGCTGCGTATATATGACAAATGAAAAATTTATTTTCGCATGTAATATGTTCTCCATGTATTTTTGTAGTTTACTTTTAAAATAAACACGAGGCATGGTTTTGTGCAGCGTAATATCAATTTTTTTCAATACATTGATGCATCTTGGTTCAATCTGCCAAAAGATACTTTGCATAACTCATATTCTTTGTGTGGGCTAACACATATTATCTTCTTTAAAATAGCACAGTTATTAATTTCCTCATATTCCTCCTGTGCTATATCTTCAGTGTTTTGAGACGCTGCACTCGTTTCTTCCATCACTACCTCAGACACTGCAGATTGGATGGCCTTTTCTTCTACTTCTTCTGTTAGTAGCTTCCTTAGTGTAAATAGGAAGTGTCCACTGCAGACGTCTTCACAATTGAAGCCAACACTTTGGCTAGAGGTGATGTTGTTGATAAGCATAATTTTATATGCCATACGGAGGAAGCCGTACGGAGTGGGATGTATGTTCCGATGCCCAACAGATCGTATGCACCCAAAAAATTCTCTAAGGGATCTTGATTAACTAATCTTTTCTTCAGGTTTTTAAATCCCTGCATCTTCAAAATCTCCATAGAATTTTAAATGAGATGATAGTCTTCACCCAATTCTTGAGGCATAGTGCTCTATACTCTGGCACTTTTGTAACTGGATGGACATACCGCATACACTTTAAACTCTTCATTGCGTCGGACCAAAATTTTTCATGGTCACTGGTTTCTGATATGACCGTCCTCAGTGGAGCTTCTGAGACTGTGTCCATTAACGGAGTCGAACAGCTTGTTGAAGAAGTCAAGGACTTTCGCTGTCGTGAGGCCTTCCTCCTTTGGTAGCTTCAATGGGCCATGGTCTGTTTCTACAAAGCCTATAGTAATGAATATTTTATTAGTTATTCAAGCATAACAGAAAGTCCATATTATTCATATAGTGAAATATAACTTTTACTTACATTGGTGGCGGCTACGGAATCCTATATGTGACGCCACTGTTTCGCTGAACATTTGTGATGCGTACTTCACTCTCATTTTCTTGATCCTTTGAGGTACGACATGTTCATTCGTAAGCTTTTTCATCATGGGGCGTACCATGTAGCCAACGGTATCCATATTATATGCCTGTTCAATTATTTTCCATGATGCGAATTGCCTTTCGCAATCATTTCTTTTTGGTGTCATATTTATTTCCAGATCCTTATTTCATAAGTTATTCCGGACTCCTTTAATCAAGTGTGGTGGATCATAAAATGGTATCACTTGAGTATTACCTATTTTAATGATGTCACCTATAAGTACAAAATTATTGCATTGATTCTCAATATTATATATTTTTAAATTATACAGAAAACTTAATAAAATGTATACATATTCTTTAGGTGCTTTTTTCCCTGTTTCCATTTTTTCACCAGTGTATGTGCCTTTAATGTGTTGATGGCAGCAACATTTGGCGATCCTTGGTCACATACAGTGGCAACAACTTGTAGACCAGTTTTCTTAAGTGCTTTCACTATATTCTTGATGCACTGTATTAATTGCGGCGTTTGTGTTTGTCTCTCACAATAATTGTATGAAATGGGCATTTTCCACCCATTGCTTAGTCCTCTTAACATGAAGACAAGGGCGTGATCGGCAAATCTTGACGTTCTTCTTGTGCCCCAGTCTTCGAAGCCTATAATCTTGCCACTGTTAACGTCGTAGTCTACATGAGGCTTCAATGACATCTCGTCCCACATCAATATGCACAACTTTCCTTGAGCACTCATGGTATCCGCTTGACGTGGAGATGCTCCATCACAACTTGTGATACTCCAGTCTGGACTGGAATTTTTCTTAACATCTTCTTCAGTGTAGTTTCACTAGGCAAATTGCATAATGTCCTCAGAAGCTTGTATGACTTCGTCGACTGCTTCAGAAGTGCTAAGGCCAATATCTTTTCATCCGTTGTGTAGTGCCTTCCCTGAAGACATATTTCATAAAGTTATAAATAAATTACAATAAAATAATACAATGAAAATGCAATGAAAATACATAAAATAAATAAAGCATATATTACACTGCAGCAATAAATAGTTAAAGGACAGATACAGTTATGTAGCCATATTCAAATGCGAAACCAGTTAGTTATCTGGTCATTCCATGCAAAATCCAACACTTTTTGAAGTACCATCTCCAATTTTGTTCAAATTTAAACATGCGTAGTTTTTCAGGCACTTTATGCAACTTCATGCATGTGAATATTACAATTGTAAACATTACCTTTCTTACTGTCTGCATCTCATCATGTTGATCCATGTGAACAGTAATAGTATTATATTTATTATTTTGTTTTTTGATAACTATTGATATATTATTAACTATATATACAATTTTACTTACCTGTGGCATGGATCTGGATGTACATAACTGCATCTCGATGAACATCCTCTGTGTGGTGGATAGATTTTGAAATCTATCTATCAGATTGGATTCTGATAATACTGTTGCTCGTTTCAGTCGTGCTTTTAAATCTTCTCTCTTCCTGCGTGCATAACAGTTGCGTTTCATTAATTTTTTGACAACGTTGTATAATTTAGCTGCATTTGGGGTCAATTGGCACTTTTTCATGTTGTCCCGCAGCAGTACACTTTGGCTCTTCTGTGGGGTTGAACACTGTCCTAACTGTCCTGATAATGTACTTGGACCAGCTTCATTGTGTTCGTTAATCTCCCACGCTGCTTCTTCATTGACTGGTGTACTCATTGGTGTACTCATGATTATTGTCTTCATTTCCCAGCGGTATAGCAGAGGCTGGATATTCTTCTGCTTCTATATTTTCATCTGCATATCCCGTCTTCTCACTTTGCACTGGCAAATGCAAAGTTGGAATTGCATCGTCTTTCAATCTTCTTCGCTGGGCAGTGCTCAGGTAAGAGGTTTCTTCGTCGAAGTGTTTGTAACACACCCTATATTTGCGCCTTTCAGTGCTTGTCAGTTTAAGTATGACAGGACACTGAATTTCACTAGCCCAGGACTCTGAGCGTTTGACATCTTTGGGAAAGTGGTACGCTGGGATGGTCACACCCCATCAACACTGGGGAACACAACAAGCTCTCACCATGTTGTTCTTATGTCCAAATGTTCGCACTAATAAACAGTCTGCAGTTTATGTGTCTTATGCACTTGTATCACTTTTTCTTCTTGCTGCCGCACTCCTTTGCACCACATTATCCACTATCCTAAAAACAAACTTAAACAAATTTTATAATTTATGCACAAAATTCGAGAAATAAGCTCCAAAATAAGTTTACTGAGTGTCGCTCAATTTTCAGAAATTATTTCTAAAATTAATTTGACACTGAGCAAACTTCTTTTTTTCAAGCTTATTATTCTAATATAAGTACAGCACAAATTATAATAGTCCTGTATGAAATAAAAAATCGCAGTTATCCGTAGTTGTCCGTAGTCCACAACTGTTCACAACAGTCACAACAATGGTCGGGACACAGTGGACAGTGATTGACAGTTGACAGTTGATTTTGGCGGTAATAGTCAAATATTAGCGCCAAATTGCGCTCAGTAGCGCCAAAGATTGGAACATCAGTCACGTCCAATCACATTTAAGTGCTGTGATCGTGGTGCCATCTAGATTAACTCCTTACAAAGTGTACTAAGCGGTCCAAGGTCACACATAAGAGTTTACTTCCCCTGGGCGCGATGCACGAGGCCTGTGCACTGCTTGCGACAGACCCAACGCGTCCTTTCTTCGTGATAACGACGGATGCTGGTGGGGGACACTGGGCTTTATGGTGGGAATGGTCTTGTCTGTGAGACAAATATTTAAATAAAAAAAAATTTTTAAGGCGTCTACTCAAGTAGCGTCTACTCAAATGAGTGTGAGTGCACCCACCGCTAGACCACGTATACGTATGCGAGGATTGCAAGGGTTAGCGGGATTTCACTTCTGATACCTCAATAATGCAAAGACGGGTTTTCTTAGTAGTCAAAATCGCTAGATGAAAGATCAAAAGTCCTACTTTTACGTTTACGACTCGTAATTCTCATTATTCAGCATCAAGAGAAACGGTTCCGCGACATGATGCCGAATAATGAGAATTACAAGTTGTAAACGTAAAAGTAGGACTTTTGAAGTAAATAGCACCCTAGATTGATCTTTCATCTAGCGATTTTCACTACTAAGAAATCCCGTCTTTGCATTATTGAGGTATCAGAAGTGAAATTCCGGACGATTGCAATCCTCGCGTACGTATACGTGGTCTAGCGGTGTGTGCACTCACACTCATTTGAGTAGATGCTACCCTTAATATACCACGTTTTTAAGACGGACCAAAAAGTATAAAATAATTTTTCCTAGCCCCATACAGCCCCATAGTCTTGAAAATTTGTGATTGTGAATTTTTAATAGCTATGAAAATACTTGTAAGATTTAAAACGAAAAACCTGGGGCGCATGCAATAGATACTTGATGCATGAATAGTTCACTTAAGTCACTAACGATTTTATTGCACTGCAAATGATATGAACTGTTGTGTGAGTTTTCTCAACGGCAGATACTCTCTACACTCCTTACTATTATCTTGCGCCCCACGTTTTTCGTTTTAAATCATACAAGTATTTTCATAGCTACTAAAAATTCACAATCATAAAAGAACTATCTGTATGGGGTTAGGAATCTGTATGGGGCTAGGAAAAATGATTTTATACTTTTTAGTCCGTCTTAAATACGTGGTATATTAAACATTCTTTTTTATTTAAATAATTATTTTCTGCTTTTTAGAGGAACAGACAGACAAGAAAGCGAGTTAATATTGCATTGTCATCCAGTTCTGAGCTATGTTTAAAGTTCCAAGTCTGTAGCTCATCGGGAAGTTAGTTAAAATCAATTGCAAAATTTGTACCGAAAAGAAAAACAGGCAGACAAGAAAGCGACTTAATAAAAATGTGGTAAAATGTCCATCCCTGCTGTATAGGACAGCGGCAGTACTGCGGCAGCGCAGTAACCAGTACAGTGCGTATCAGAAGTTTAGACGGCCCCTATTATTTTAACAAAAACCTCTGATGAATCTTCGATTGATTTTTTGGTAAATGTTACGTTAAGGGGAGGCACCTCGGATGATCTTGACCTTCACATATGTTGTCAAGTACAACATTCTGAACAACTTTTCTTTACACATCTACCCGGCGCTCGGACTTAGTTTCTGAGATAATTGCAAAAAACTATTGCTAGTACTGAATTGAATTTTCCGTATCCGTACACGCTCCGTGGCAATGTAAGCCTGCTCCGGCGCTAAATCAGTTTACTGTTTTTGTAAACACGTTGTGGAGATCAGAAAGAAAACAGGGTCTCACTCTGGTCATACTTACAGTGACTCCCACT
>CM052257.1:2663751-2676839 GCA_028455795.1 Lasioglossum marginatum | reverse complement strand
ATTGTACAAAACTTAAAAGTTGTTAACGACACTGCTGAGCGTGGTATTAAACTTATTCAGGACTATAATCAGTTATTATCAAAAAATGAAAAGGAGAAACAATATATTTGTATATGTATCGAAATTCCAGATGTATCGAAACAATCATTAAGAGACACATAAAATATTTCAACGAAATTTTCTAAAGGGATCTTTTTTATTGATATAAAAATACTCTTAATAGCTTTTTGTATGATGTACTGTATTATATGTATAATGTATATGTATTATGTATAATGTATATTGTATATGTATTAATAATGTATTATGTATAAGCATATGTATATACATCTTTGCTACTTATAAAAATATAAAAAAAATTCTTAGACAAAAGTCGTACTGTTTAATAAATTAAATATAATGCAAAGAAAAAACAAATTTTTTTAATGTCAATTTTTGAGATTTCAAGGTCACGAATTTTTTCTTTAAATCAATATTACATTTTGTTTTTATATTGTTATAGTACGTAAAAAGAAAAATTCAACGATATATAAAACTATATACTAATAATATACTGCAGTGGAGAAAAGCAAGTAACAAAATTTAAAAATTTCAAAGTCGATGTGGCAGCATTTCCCGTTATTCGATCAATTTCAAATTTTGCAGATTATTTTTTCGCCCGGGGCACAATTTTTGGGGTTGTCCCAAAAAAAATTCGTTAATCGAAAAATGAGGTCCACCCTACTATGTACGCCCCGCTTTTAATTCAATGAATTTAACATCGAGCTGTATCAGTGTTGATTAATGAATAAGTTCCCGATAATAAATTCACGATGTTATGCCGTGTTCAAGCTGTGTTATATAAATACAGGGAGTTTTCTTTATAACAAACTACTTATTTTGCTTGCAATATTATTGAAAGTAGCAAAATATGATTAACCCTTTCACTGTCGTAGACGAGATATCTCGCTTCCACGATGTTTAAGGAACGATGCTATCTCGTCGTACTGCTATGATTTCTATGATTTCGTCGTACAATGCTATGTACGATGATATGACGTGTTTTCATTGTAAATTTGACACAAATAATCGATTTTTAAGCCATGTGATCGTTGGTGGAAATGGAAAGTAAGGTGAAATGACTAGACAGCAAAATTAATGGTTTTTTGCTACCTTTAATTTTATCAGTTTAGATAAATAAAAATAATTTTGTAAGAGTGGATCTTTGATCCACGTGGCACGTGCGTCCACGTTTGATTAGGACCGATATCGGTTGTCTACAGGACCGTGAGGAGAAAGGGATAGCAAAAATAAGTTAGTAACGGTGACGTAGTAGGCATCGCGCGGGGATCACGATTCGAAAAGCACGACCGTCAAGTCACGGCGCGTGATACTACTTGACACAAAATTCGACTTGTCACGGACAGGAAATTTGCAACTTGTGAGTCTGTATTCCCCCGTACCGAACAATCTGGTGGGCTCAGACGTACGCGTCGGAACACCGATTCAATACAGTAAATCCGATCGGCGAAATTATTTGAGACACGGAGCACTGACGTCGTATCATTCACTCGCGAACGTGGTTGCACTGCACTGTGAATATCACTCAATATATTATACAGAGTGCGGCGCAAATTAGTCCCCACGATTTTTCAGCCTCTTCGGGTGATCGGACAGAAAAGTGTTTCGTACCAAAATTAATCAGTATTTAACCGACAAGAAATTGCAATTTTTTAAATTAAAAAAGAATCGATTTTCAACAAAAAAATCAAGGTCTCTGTCATATCTTTTAATGGAATTGGGTATTTTTAATTTCATAATACTGTAGGCGACGTCGAAACGAATTCAACGACCTGCTATACGATGACTTTCAGATGATCTTGAAAGAAATATTGCCATGAATCAATTGCCAGAATATTTGAAATATTTCGACGGTACGTAATAGCAACGCCTCGCATTTAGAGGTAAACAAATGAATATAAACATTGTGAATGCTTATTTACTCAACTGTTGCCCGTTTGTGTCGCAAGATCTGTTAGTTCATTACATGAAATTGTGAGATACGTTATAACAATGAACTGGTACGCTAATAGTGAAAAAATAAATATGTTCATTTGTTTACCTCTAAATGCGAGGCGTTGCTATTACGTACCGTCGAAATATTTCAAATATTCTGGCAATTGATTCATGGCGATATTATCTTTCAAGGTCATCTGAAAGTCATTGTATAGCAGGTCGTTGAATTCGTTTCGACGTCTACAATATTATGAAGTTAAAAATACCCAGTTCCATTAAAAGATATGACAGCGACCTTGATTTTTTGTTGAAAATCGATTCTTTTTAGAATTTAAAATATTGCAATTTCTTGTCGGTTAAATACTGATTAACTTTGGTAAGAAACATTTTTCTGTCCGACCATCCGAAGGGGCTGAAAAATCGTGAGGACTAATTTGCGCCGCACTCTGTATATACCGTATATCTGAAGGAACACAAGAGTGGACAATGTGAATAAGTGGAATAAAATGGAATATGGAAAATATAAACAATATAGAAAATACAATAAATGAAATGTAATGCAGTATAAAAATTACAATTGAATAAGTTATAATACAATATAGAAATGTGAACAATATCGAGAAGATAATTGGAATGGAAATAGTAAATCAAAGATGAAATAGAAATGGTAATCGAAATAGAAAATGGCAAGGATAAGCGCGAAATAAACTGAGAGATAGCAATGGAAATGGTAAATGGAAATAGTAGAGCGCATACGACCTAATTAGTATGGTAGTCGAACTGGAACTGAGAGGACGAGGCCCTGATCCTTGCCTTATTTATAGGACGAGCGCGGACCATAAGATTTTGGTAAAACGTGCAATTAGTCACGTAGGCCACGGGAGGCATACGTGTTTTTGGACAAATAGGTTATTGCCGTATATGTCTTTTAGCGCGTTACCATTGTTTAGATGGAGAAGGTCGAGATTAGAACATTCCACGTAAACATTTCTTGTACGGACCGGTGCAAAACCGAGTCGATCTATTTTTTTGGTCATTGCTAAACGAGGAGACATCAATTATTGAAAAAAATTTCTTAAGTTACTTCCAACTATGATAAAAATAATTATAATGTTGATTTTTTGTTATTCTTCTATATTCCTAGCAATAAATAATGATTTATACAAAACTTATGGTTATTGATTCAGTTATGCTCCTTACTTTTATATACAGGGTATCCCAAAACGATAGCGATAGCCGGAAATGGGAGGTTCCTTGGCTCATTTGAAGCGACATTTTCCAAAGCAAAAATGACGTCCGCGGTTTTGTTTAGGAGTTATTAACGAAAAACACGGACCAATCAGAGCGCGACCAATTAGGCTATCGTATACCAACTATCTATCATCAGCTGTGCAGTTCGTTGACCTGGCCGTACGTCCCTTAGCTTTCGGTAATGCCTGAAGACATCTGTACAGTTCGTCACCGAGTGACCCAGTGACACACACTTCGAAGCAGCAAATGGATTTAAGACTGAATAAGTAAGTTTTTAATGCAATCAGTTTCTGCTTCTTCTCTCGTTCGGGTAAAGTTGCCGGCTTTACTTTTGGAGACATTAGCATGCCGTGTCCGCTATCATGAACACCCATATGAATTGACAAGTAAAGTCTCTCGCGATTACATATTTCGTAAACTAAAGCCGACAGGCAAAAAAGTCTAAAGGGAAATGTTGTTCAGAATCATGGTCTTGACAACATATCCAAAGCTCATCGAAATCGGAGACAATTGAGAAACTCTTGTTTGTTGCGACATCGCGGCGTACCACCAACGCTCGCCTGCCGGCTCGCCGCGCTGAACGTGCCAACAGGCGTCTAGCTCGCGCTCTGATTGGTCCGTGTTTTTCGTTAATAACTCCTAAACAAAGCCGCGGACGCCATTTTTGCTTTGGAAAATGTCACTTCAAATGACCCAAGGAACCTCCCATTTCAAGCTAACGCTATCGTTTTGGGAAACCCATGTATATACAGGGTGTCCCAAATATATATATATATATATACCCTGTATATAAAAAAAAATATATATATATATATATAAATATATATATAAATAAATATAAACGTAAACGATCGCCCGAACCGAACGATCAAAGGTTCCCGTCTCGCGATATGCCGCATGGCGGTCTCCTGTGACAACAAAATTTACACGAAAGAAAAAAGATAATGTAACGTCGTACCGACGTTTGATTTGACATTATCTTTTTTCTTACAAATTATTATTTAAGTTACCTCTGATTGTCGATCTATTTTAAAATATCAATATTATTATGCGTGATAATTATTTTTTGCCTAAGGGCTTAAATTACATATTTTTTTCTAATAAAAGTTCAAATTATAAATGCACATGATTCGCATGAAAATAGACTATTTTGTATACTGTTTTCAGATAAACTTTGAATTTATTTTTAAATTTCAATTGATGTCTTGATCAAATAATATTCACACCTACTTGTAGATAAGGCCTCAGAATATATAAAATAATTATTTAATCTCTTAATTATTGGTTTTAATATAAAAATTCAATTGTTCAGATTTAAGGATCACTTTTGGCTTGTCCACACTTAGGGCATTGCACCTTACTTGAAGATGATAAATATTAAGTAGTCCCATTTGACACAATTAAAGTTTCTATTGTTTATTTTGTATGGAATGCTTGAAATATCTGGTTTCCTTCCGTTGGCCATTTTTTTTGCATTCTGTTGTCGGATGAGATTTTTTTCTGTGATTTGTATTTTTGTGTATTAGATCTTCTATATCAATTACAATTATTCATCTGCATGCCATACAAAATGAACAATAAAAACTCTGATTATGTAAAATATGGAGTATTTTATATTTATCATCTTTAAGCATGTTCCATCAACGATAAAATGTCTTAAAACTCGATTATTTGTGTCAAATTTTCACAAATAAAACACTTCATATCAATAATAATGTCGTCAACAATTTTTCAATAATCATAACATGCTTTTATCATCGTATTTTTGTTGCCGATAAAAAGTGGATTTTAAAAATATTCATATGTTAACCTTTTAAATAATAAATTTAAACACCTTCCACCAACGATAATATGTCTTAAAAATCGATTACTTGCGTCAGATTTTCAAATGTGTGTGTGAAACACTGCAATAATAAAGATACACAAGATATGTCGTCCATAGCATTGTCCGACGAAATCATGGTGACGAGATATCTCGTCCATAGCATTGTACCTACATACAGTGAACCATGAAAGTATTTGAACGCACTTTAAAATTTAAAATAGTGTAACCGTACTGGTTACACATCGAGGTATCGCGTAAATCGATATCGATCCCCACTGCGACGGCCATGACGTCGTGTGTGATCCTTGCCATAGACAAGAATCGCAGGAGCGATTTATATATATATTCGCAAAACGCGATTAGAAATTTATATATATATATATATATATATATATATCGCGTTTTGCGAATTGTCGGAATAAACTGCTTTATTTGAGCATTGAAGCTCCATTGGAATGTATAATTTATTTCAACTGTGTCAGAGCCAGTCGAAGGGCAAGACTAGTCGCGCGGTACGAAACGATCGCGTAAATATTTTCCGTAATTCGTGAAATTTATTGATTTGAGCTCACGTTGCGAATAATAGAGAATTCGTGCGTCGGAAAAGAAGCGTACGTTTACGATGGCATCGCAATAATTATAGCGGCAACAAGCGGTACAGCAACGTTCACGCATCGGGACTGATTGCCGCTCTTACGCGAGTTCTAACAGCATCAATTCGGTCAATCCGCGTTGCATTTAATGGATTTCTCGTAATTAAAGACAGACGTTGAGAGAGAGAGACATTGTAAGATTCGCTCAGAAAGGATAGCAGGAAAGATTCGCATATCGCCATGGACACGCAAGCGTGCCCTGCCTAGATATCCGTAATCTTTCCCACCACGTTGATAATCGCCTAGTGAGCAGGAGCCGATTGCCCCTCCCGGAATTATCCGGTGGAACCGATTGTTTGTCTGAGTTTACTAGCCTGATTTCGAACGAGGTTTATTCCTGTTTGTCCTGCTAAGAGCACGTGGTTGTTTGGGCGGTAAAGAGTTGCCACGGCGAGGATTCTGTGCCCTGCTCAGACTTTTGTACCGCGCCATTCGACAGGGTGAATTCCGGGGCAAGTAGACACCGATCGCCGCTCCCGTGGTATCCCGGCATTGATTAGGCTTGTGCGAGAGCGGATATCGAGAAAAAGAGACGGCGCGGCGCGGCGTAGCGTCTTTGATTGTGAGACGCCGACATGATCTAACTACACACCTACATTATATCTATATCTATATAGGTATATAATCTATGTATACATACGATGCATACGATGAATCCCACAAGCGCTACATATTATTACGAACATACATGCATATATATTATGTATGTTAAAATGCACAGCTGAAATTTACGATGTGAAAAAAAGGACTATTTTGAGGACTGTAGAAAAAGTCCGTGTCATCTGGTTTTCGTCGTTCCTATGGTACGTGACGGTCCTGAATTCTTCCCATTCGTTACGCCAAGAGCGAAATCGTAGAGTTTAGTGTTTATGCCTCAATAACCGGACCATGTCGTAAATATCAGACCGTGGACAAGTGTTTACAGCCGGTCTTAAGCCCAGGAGACGGGACAGAGATTTTCCGGACAATAGGGGACTCTCCACCACTCTCACAGGAAAACTCGGTTCCCCCTCCAGAATCCTAGCACGCTAAGGGCGCAATGGAAGGGGGGACACGAGGACTAGAACGTTTTTAGCGACACAAGCCACGAGGGCTTTTTAACATCCAGGTTAACAGATTCATTCGCTTCGATACCAGAGATGTGGACAGAAGTCAACTTCATAGTTTTCACCAGAACACACAATTATCACAACTACACACATGTATACACACATCGATCAATAAATCAAGTCTATTTTTACACTAACTAAGTGAATTCATTTATACTGGTCCCAAACCAGACAACTTGGGTGGTCCTTCGAGAAGAACAACAGAAGCAGGCACCACAGTGCAATATTCTAAGGTGGCATTGTCCCCCTCAACAATGTATAAATTATATATGTGTGAATTAAAAAATTTCAACTAAATGCAAGTAGCGTAATGATATTAATATTTATTGTATGTAAAGAATAGAGATAATTATTTTACAAAGTTTGACAAGAAAAATGTAATCCACATAATCAAATTATGCATTACTAATTAACTATAATTAAATTAAAAGTATATTGTTCTAATGAGACAATAAATTTGTTAACAAATGTTTGGTAATTATAAAAATTTAGTACAAATGAGAACACGTGTAACGTATTTAGTATTTATTTATGTATTTAAGTATACTTACTTTATATTAGGGAATACAGAAGGATATTTTTTTCTTCATTTAATCATATCCTTCTGTATCCCCTAATATAAAGTAAGTATACATAGATTGTGTACCTATATAGATATAGATATAATGTAGGTGTGTAGTTAGATCGTGTCGGCGTCTCAAAGACGCTACGCCGCGCCGTCTCTTTTTCTCGATACCCGCTCTCCCTCTCGAGATCTCGATACGTTCGTGACACGAACTTCGTGTATAGTCGGAAGGATTCGGGGTCCTCAAGAGACATAGGCTGCCGGAGACTTTCGGGAACCCGAAGCGTATCATACTTTCGGGAGCCCGACTATTCTCGGCCGAGAATTCCCGACCCGTCCCGAGTGTCGGGTTTCTCGAGATTTCGGGTTCTCGCATGCACTACAAAAGCACACGTATGAAATGTTTCACACGCGTGAGCATTCGATCGCACGATATCGTAAAGTGAACGGAAGCTCGTGATGCGATGCGTGCGCAATGATGATTCGGTTTCAGTGGTGAGATGCTATGAAGGAAGCAACAATGTATGGCTTTTGTGAAAAAATCGCGCCGTCCTCGAAGTTATTTGAATCCTAAAGATTTTGTACAATTTTTCCCTATACAGGGTGGATGAACTTTAAATACAAAATGTTATAAATTACACGATTTAAATATCTTTTTAACATCGATTTTTTACATCGGTCGATTTTGAATAACAAGTTTTACAGTTTTCTCGTAAACGAAAGTTGACAGGCAAAAACTGCAAGAGGGAAATGTTGTTCAGAATCGTGGTCTTTACAACGTATCCAAAGCTCATCGAAATCGGAGAGGATTCTCACATTGTCGAGAAACTCTTGTTCGTTGCGACATCGCGGCGTGCCACTAACGCTCGGCTGTCGGCGCGCCGCGATGAACGTGTCTAGCTCGTGCTCTGATTGGTCTGTGCTTTTCGTTAATAACTCCTTAACGAAGCCTCGGATGACATTTTCGCAAAGGAAAATGCTTGAAATGAGCAACCTCCCTTTTCCGGATGCTGAGGGAATTTCGGGACACCCATATTCGATTATATCCATGGCATCCAATGACTCCCACCACACACAAAATTTTAATCTATGGTCCGGTGATCATAGAGAATGCCATGTTGCCAATTGGACAGCTGTCCGAAGGAGCAGCCGAAGCTAGAAATAAACATTTTCGTATATACAGAGAAAATTATTCTAGAAAATTTTCTAGGAAAGCAACGAGTATGTAATTAATAGACTTTTGCTCACTTCCGATCCATATTTAACAAATATACGAACAATACCAAGAAAAAGACCATAGCCATTTCTAAAAGAAGCAATAAATTTGCTTCTTCCTCCTGATCTTACCATAAATGAAAACGAAGACGAAAGTGAAGAAGGAAGAAGAGGAAAATGAAGAAGATAACGAAAATGAAGACGAGGACGAAATCAATGATGAGGATAAGGACTAAAAGTAAATACATCGTGATAGGGAAATATTACTTGAAAAAAATTTTCGCAAAGCATTTTTAACGAAAATTAATTGTGAGTATCGTAATTGTATATACAAAATATTTTTAACCTGTCATATCAACATATATCATAAATCAGATTTTATATGTGTATTGCCGCTTTAGCAGTGATTTTTATAAAAATTACCTACAGCATCAAAAAGTAGAAGATTTACGCTTTAAAATCGTAGATGTTTCATCAATTTCGGATTATTCTCGGCAAAGTTATGCGAATTTTAAATTAGCTCTTTGCTTTTCGGTGCAAATACCCCACTGTGCGTCGTATCTCACGAGCGTTGGACATAGGAAAATGGTAACAACACGATAGTCTCCGGTGCGAGCGGACTCCGACATGGTAACAGCGGCAAGTACAAGTGTACGCACGAGTTGACCGTCCTTGTAACGCGTTAAAAGATACATATTGGTAATAACCTATTTGTCCGGAAACGTATGTCTCCTGTGACCTACGTGACAAATTGCACGTTTTGCCAAAATCCTATGGTCCGCGCTCGCACTATAAATAAGGCAAGCATCAGGGCCTAACTCCCTCAGTTCCCGTTCAACCATCGAATTTGACAGGTCGTATACCTAGTACCATTTCTACTGATTTCCATTCGCGCTAATCCTTGCCATTCCATTTCTACTTCGTTCATCGCGTTTATTCTTAGATTTTATTTCGTTATTCCATCTATTATATTTTCCTATTTCGTTATTACTTTCTATTTCAATTATCATTTCTATTTCATTTTTGATTTACCATTTCCATTCCAATTATCTTCTCGATATTGTTAATATTTCTATATTATAGTATAACTCATCCAATTGTAATTTTTATTCTGCATTACATTTCATTTATTGTACTTTTTACTCTTGGTTATTTGTGTTCCATCAGCTTCGATATACTGTGTATATTGAGTGATATCCACAGTGCAGTGCAACCACGTTCGCGAGTGTGTGATACGACGTCAGTGCTCCGTGTCTCAAACCATTTCGCCGATCGAATTTACTGTATTGAATCTGTGTTCCGACGCGTAAGTTTGAGCCCACCAGGTAGCTCGGTACTGGGGAACACTAGAGTGGACCTTAGCTTATGAGCTAAGAACATGAGAAGAGAAAATGCCCGTAATAAACACGCAGACGGGAGTAATACGATGAGTGGGTCCTCGTCTGCTGTGTGGGCTGAAACTCGGAGGAAAAAAAAAGGGTGGACCTCTTAGCTATACTTGACGAAAATCATTTTGCGCAGAAAATTTGAAAATTTTGAATTTTTTAAATCTTGACATAAATAAACGTTACCGTTGAATTGGTCTTTTTTCTCTTTAAGAATCCATATATAGCATAAACAGTTGTTAATAGGAAAAACATCCGTGACCTTGAAAACTTGAAAAAATGACATTGAAAAAATTTTTTTTCTCTGATACTATATTCACCTTCTTTCATACTACAACTTTTGTTTGACAGGTTCCTTCATATATACATAACTGACAGAGATAAAAGATTTTCATTTAAACATTTATACATGTATCTTGTAGAAAAGAGATAAGCCAAAGTACCTAGGTGTTTAAGCTACATTTTAAATTTTATGTGAAATATATAATAGTTGTATTTCTGATAATACTACAGTTTCTTAAATACTTAATTCGTATATTTTTTGGAATTTTAGTTTTGAATGCCTTCGAAATGCAACTGTACCCGTTGTCAGGTAGTCAGTCTAATCTGAATAATTTACCGAGCTTTCAGTGCTTGAAGGACCATTGTGTACGAGTTCATACCCCTCAGAAACTGTTAGAATTCGACCTTATCAGGTATAAATAGTACAACCGGGGAAAACCCTTCAGCAAAGGAGGGTCTGGAAAATCATAGTTGGGCCAGTACGTTCTGAGACTTCGGCGAGATAACATTCAAATACAAACATTCAAATTGAAGAGAAAAAATTTAAAAAATTCAAAATTTTCAAATTTTCTGCGCTCCCTTTTCCCATGATCCAATCGGCCCCAAATTTTTCCAGATCATTTTCTCAACATTTGTCATAATCCTGGTGGGTGTCCCGAAAAAATTCAAAGGTCGAAAAATAAGGTCCACCCTAGGGAACACAGACTCACAAGTTGCAATTATCCAGTCCGCGACAAATCAAATTTTGTGCCAAGTCGTATCACGCGCCGTGACGTGCCGGTCGTGCTGTTCGAATCGTGATCCTCGCGCGATGCCTACTACGTCACGGTTACTAACTTCGTTCTATTTTGCTACGCCTTTTTCCTCATGGTCCTGTGGACAACCGGTATCGGTCCTGATCAGATGTGGACGTACGCACCACATGGATCAAAGATCGCCAATATAAATATCCGTTACGACCGAGAAACGAGACGGGCGGAAACGGGCTTTCACCACCTTTGTCCCAGAATTCCCGACTCGGGTCGTAACATTACCATTTTAAAGTCACTCTCTACCTTACCGACAAAGTCGTAGGCTGCCCATATGGTTTGATACCTCTATGTATAACTAATTCAATTAATTCGTGCCGCGCACAAATTCTCAGCCAGACCTAATCCAGACCTTTTTTTCAAAAAATTTCCCACGGTTTATTATTAAACTAACTCCACTTCCAGATTAACAACAACTTCAGTTATCTAACCTAACCTAACCCAAACAAATGTCATTTCCGCACCCTCTTAAAATAAACTTTTCGGGTTATCCACAGTCGTTTCTTCTCGTGTCGTCCAGACCTAACTCAGACCTAACCCAGACCTAACCCAGCCTATTCGCCAAAAACAGGAGTGGAGAAGGCTCGATCCCACGGAGATTGAGAGAAATGCGGATAGCGGGGCCTCAACCATCAGTTATATCGGGGAAGTTCAATAGAGGGGCGGTCCATTGACCGTCCCGGGTGAGATTAAGGCTTTTTAGTGGGTATGGATACGCCGACCATCTACGGCCGAGTCCCACACTATCCCCTTCTGGGTAGTGCGTGAGACATTTTCCCTCTCATTCTTAAGGGTAGCGTCTACTCAAATGAGTGTGCACACATCGCTAGACCACGTATACGTACACGAGGATTGCAAGGGTCCGGGATTTCACTTCTGATACCTCAATAATGCAAAGACGGGATTTCTTAGTAGCCAAAATCGCTAGATGAAAGATCAATCTAGGGTGCTATTTGCCTCAAAAGTCCTACTTTTACGTTTACGACTCATAATTCTCATTATTCGGCATCATGTCGCGGAGCCGCGATAGGCGGCAGCACTGTCGCCTGTCATATTGTTTCTCGCGGCCTAACCTAACCTACCCTTAAAGGTAGCGTCTGTTCGAAAGACCTTGACGAAATGACAGTCGCGCGTGACTGTGTGTGAGTACACACACCGATAGACCACGTATACGTACGCGAGGATTGCAAGAGTCCGGGATTCCGTTTCTGATATCTCAATACTGCAAAAATTTCTTAGTAGTCAAAGTCGCTAGATGAAAGATCAATCTACGGTGCGATCTGCCACAAAAGTCCTACTTTTACGTTTACGAGGCGTAATTGTCATTATTCGGCTGCATATCGACAGCCACGATAGGCGGCAGCCCAGATAGCACAATACGTCCGTTGGACGTCCGTTTTTTGTCCAATTTACGTCCATACGTCCGATGTCCGTTACGGATGTCCCTGGGATATCCGATGGACTTCAATTTCGGACGTCCTATGGACATCCGTTTTTTACGTCTAAGGACATCCGTGGAACCTAAATTTCGGATTTCCCAGGGACGTTCATTTTTTTCGTCCCAGATACTTCCACTGGACTTGAATTTCGGACGTTCTATGGACATCCGCTTTTTTACGTCCTAAGGATATCCGTGGAATCTACATTTCGGATTTCCCAGGGACGTCCATCTTTTTCGTCCCAGGGACTTCCGTTGGACTTGAATTTCGAACGTCCGAGGGACATCCGATCTTTTCGTCCAAGGGACGATGGTAGGACCTGAATTTCGGATGTCCAAAGTACATCTATTTTTTAATTCTTATAGCCGTGCTCAGGACTTTCGTACGTACAAGGATGCTCACTTCAAAAACATATTTTAAACAAAAGTTGATCAGTTTTCAATTGGCTACACACTGCAATGAAAAAGGTTCGAAATTTCTTTTTTTAAGGCTATTGTCAAGGCCACCTCCATTTTTTTAAATGGAATGTCCTATTTTTTATACCATAAATCGATAGAGTA
>CM052257.1:2630883-2663651 GCA_028455795.1 Lasioglossum marginatum | reverse complement strand
AATATTAAAAAAGTCATCGTCTTTTTAAGAGTGTCCAAATATTAGTGGGAGTGGGAATCACTGCATGTATACAGGGTGAGTACGTGAGAACTATTATCTAAAATAACTCAATTGACGAGACGCATTAAATAAGTACAATTGGACTTTTTATATCTATATCTTATATCTGAATTTTTTCAAAGTCAATACACATCTCTTTTTAACCCTTCCGACAGAGGTACGCGCCGCGCCGCGCGTCGTCGCATCTAGTCTGTCCCCTCACACGGCCGACACACGGCCGGCTATTGCTTGATTTTCAATATCTATGTTACTGTTGCTATCACTATCTGTATCACTAAGTACTAAGTTCGGATTAATTTTCAATTTCATATTCTCATTTTCCCATAGACGTGTTTTTACTCGTTAATGCCACGACTGCTAAGAATGAACCGATAATATGTAGAGTAAAGTCGCGTGATTTTACAAATGGCTGTGTTCTGCACGGAAAAATATCGTGTAGGGACACTATTTTTTTATGACTGCGTCTACCGCGCTGACGGCGCCGAAAGTACAATGAAAGCCGAATGTAGAAAAGAACAGCATGTAAACACGGATCGCGCTGTCCTTCCTTGCGCCCAAGACTTTCATCGTCAATTACACCACTAAATATAGTTGAAATTGTATCGTGTTTGGTGTCATTTTAATCAGCCAACTACCAGAAATAAATTGGTGAAAGTCCGATAAAAAAATAATGAAAAATAAAGTAGTTTTGTAATTGGATTGGTAGTAGTTCACACCGATATACCCGAGCCGAGATCAGATTACGTGGCATCTTTACACTGCTCGGAGACCGAGATAGTTCGAGCGCCGTGACCTCTGTGGCGTTGCCCCTCAGTGGAGGGGGTAAGCACTTGAATTCTGGATAGGCGGTCGCTGAGAAATAACGCGACTTTACTGTAGCAGCGAAGACATTTCGGGTCCCGAGCACCATCGTCTACGTATCTGTGGTTGTAAGGAAAAACGCCGCATGTCAAAATTTCAAAAAATTTGAGTTTATGCATTAATTAAGCTTTAGAGTTTAGGATTTACGTATTTACCAGTAGAAAAAGTATGTCAAAGAATTAGTAATCCAAACTATAAACGGCAATATCTGGAAAATGCGACTTGCGACGTTCTTGCTTACGATCACAGATATAGATCTCTTATCGTTTCGTTAAATAAACAAACACACACACCTGAGTGAGTTCAGAAAGAAACAGCAGAATCTCTACGACACATCAAATTGACGAGACACACTATCGCGAGACGCGACTGCTTTCATGTCTTTATGTATATAAATAAAAGAAAGATTTATCGATAAAATTCGAAAAATGGTTAAGTAAGATATGAAATATATAATAATAATACCGTTTTCATTCAGAATATGTATCGTAGAATCATACAAAGACGAAAATTCGTCAAGTTGCATCAGGACGTACACCGTACGTCGTCTTCCGCATATGATAGATCGTGAGGACGTGCACCGTACGTCCTTCAGATCGGAAGGGTTAATACCACGTTGTTGCCGATGAAAGTACAAATTGAGTTACCTATATTATAATGATCTTGAATTGATCTTCAAAAACGCAAGTTCACCTTGATGTTTCAGAGATTAGGAGATATTAAACTAATGAATAATCTAAATTAATTAAATCTATCTAATTAATTAAACAGTTTTTTGATACAACCGATAAGTAGATACCGAGTTACAGTAAAATCCCAATCTAAGCGCGACGGAGATGACCGTTCCAAGTCAGTTCGCCTACCTCTTCCATTGGGGGTGGGGGTCATACCCCGCGAGGGGCCAAAAAGCTCTAGCTGCGTCGGTCGCCGAGCAGTATAAACATGCTGTGTAATCCGATACCGAGTCATTAAATTTATTGATTAAAAACACTGGTACATACTGCCTGCCAGGAATCCGAAGCAAGCATGACGTCAGAAGATAGCCGCTTCGCGTACCAGTATTTTTGATGAATAAATTTTTGGTGTTTGAATGGACGATGGACACTGTATTATCGACCTGTATTATCAACCGTATTCTATTGTAATATTTGTAACGTGCAATTTAGAAAAGAGACAGTAGTGCTACTAGTGCAAAATTTCGGAACCTCGAGGTGCTGTTTTTTTCAGACATTTTTCGGGTTTAAATAATTAATTGAATTACTCCTCGATAACGTAAAAATATGCATTTTGGGCTCTAGAGTCATATAGATTGGACTTTTAAGAATCACAATTGACCGCTTCTGAACACCTCATTGCGATGTTGACACGTCAGTTCGTCGACAAAAAACCTTTGTAATTTCATATACGTATATGCGGATCTAGCGATGTGTGTGTGTGTGCCACCACACGGGCGTGCCGGCACCCTTGCACTCGAGTGGTGACTCGGAGTCACCACTAAAAATTGTTGTACCATTATTTAAAATATTGTTTACATTACTAAGTATATTGGGATCTAATCAATTGCTAAACATTTAAGTATTGTACGAGGTATTATATCAATTTCATATCCATAAAATGAAAAAAAATCATATAGAATGGAATTATTCTAGGTCGGAAGAAATGTTTAATTTACGAGTTAAAATAACTCCGAGTGCAAAGAGTTAAAATACTATTCAATTAAAATAAAATAGATTTATTTTAAACACGTCATTTGTGGAAGAGCCGCACTCAAGTAGCCAAAGAGCCGTGGTTCGGAAACTTTAGTTTGCCGACCACTGCCCTATGTCATGCAAGTTTTGTACATGCCATTATTTTATGTATAATATTAAACATAACGGAAATATTTGTTTTTACTGGCAAAGTAGACGTTATTGGGAAACACGTCTCACAAATAGAAACGTGCAGAAACTCGACGAAATATTATTGAGGAAAAGTCAGTCTCACCTGTTACGCTTCCGCATGCTTTCCGCATGAGGGCTTTTGATATATTGCTCTACGATCTGTTTCCAACGTCTTCGGCACAGCCAACCTCGGAAGAAACTCTGAACTTTCTTAATTTTTTGCATCTCCAACGGAGTTGGTACTGGAACTCCTAAAGTATCTCCGCTGTCAAACAATCCTATAGTATGCGAAATCGATCCATGAGACGTAGCTCTCAATTTCTTCCTTGCAGCATTCAACTGTTAACATAATGCAGAAGACTTTGTAATATACAGAGACTCCTGTTAATATTCTGAAACATTAACATTTTGACGGCCGTTGTCACGTATGCGCAGTAGGGTGGATCTTATTTTTCGACCTTTGATTTTTTTTCGGAACGCCCCACAGTGGGACCTTTGGTCGAAATCGGAGACAAAATCAAAGAACTTCCGGTAGAAATGAGATAGAGCGATGAAATTTTTTTTAAATTAAAGCTGAAACTTTGCAGAATATGGGAAAAATAGGGAGATTTTGGTATGAACGTTTTTTAATCTTGAAAAAATTCGTTAAACTTGTACAATTTCAGGAAAATTGTGGTTTTTCCAATACCACGCGCGGAAAAAATTTTTTTGTAACATGCTATACATCATTTCCCGTATATTTTTTCACGCTGATTTTAAATCTGGTCCCAAAATTTGTCTACTACCTCAGGATTTTGCAAAGAATCGATTTTTGTGAACAAAACTAACGCAATCATTTTTTCGTTGAAATGATTTGATAACCCACTAGTTTGAAGGTATAGTGTATTCTTATATATAAAACACCATAAAAATAAATATAACGAAGTATTTGAACGGTTACTTGACGTATATCACTTGACGAACGATCACTCTTCTTGTAGGCTACGTATGACTGTAATGTAATTTAAATTAGTTATCTATTTTCCACAATTATATCTTCATTTACACAGGAAGTAAGGTAAGTATTTAATCTTTTTCATCTTCTCACCAATGAATTTTTTAACTTGTGGTGATACCATATCTTTTTATTATTATCACCACAAGTTAAAAAATTCATTGGTGAGAAGTAAGTTAAAAAGATTAAATACTTACCTTACTTCCTGTGTAAATGAAAATATAATTGTGGAAAATAGATAACTAATTTAAATTATATTACAGTCATATGTAGCCTACAGGAAGAGCCAGCGACAATCGCAGCGATACGTCGAGTGATCGTTCGTCAAGTGATATACGTCAAGTAATCGTTCAAATACTTCGTTATATTTATTTTTATGGTATTTTATATATGAAAAGATCTACGGGAATGTATAGCATATTACAAAAAAATTTTTTCTGCGCGTGGTATTGGAAAAACCACAATTTTCCTGAAATTGTGCAAGTTTAACGAATTTTTTCAAGGTTAAAAAACGTTTGTACCAAAATCTCCATATTTTTCCCATATTCTGCAAAGTTTCAGCTTTAATTTAAAAAAAATTTCATCGCTCTATCTCATTTCTATCGGAAGTTCTTTGATTTTGTCTCCGATTTCGACCGAAGGTCCCACTGTGCGCCCCCTAGGATTGTGACACTAGCACCGGGAAAACGTGTCGCATTGAGCTTGAAAATTTTGGATTTTTGAAACTCGGATTTCTCCATTATAGTACATCGTAAATATACATTTTGATATATCGTTGAATTTGTCTTTCCATGCTCTATAACCATATGCACATAAAATACAAGGTCATAGTAAAAAAAAAGTTCGCTATTTGATATTTCGAATATTGGATTTTAAAAAAAATTTTTTCTTTAGCATTATACAGGGTGTCTCAAAATTCCTTCAAAATGTGGAAAAAAATGGGAAGTTCCTAAGATCATTTGAAGCGACATTTTCCTTTGCAAAAATGGCGTCCGCGACTTTGTTTAGAAGTTATTAACGAAGTGCACGGACGTGCATTAGAGGCATTAAATTCTTAATGGTGTTGTTTCTTTTTTTTATCATGTATTTTGTTAAAACTACTTATGATATGATGATTTATAATTACTTTAACATGACTTTTATTTTATTGACCGATGATACGTATTTTAACTCTTACAAATTACTGTTTGAAAGGATATTTAATTTAAATGATATAAAGAAGTTGCAAACACAGTCTTACATAAATATATCCTATTTTTACGTTTACCAGGCGTAATATGCATTGTTCGGCAGCATAATTTGCATTATTCGGAAGCATGTAGTTGCGCATGTAGCTATTTTCATAAAGCTGCGATAGCTACATGCTGCTGAATAATGTAAATTACACCTTGTAAAGGACTCTTGATGGCGATTGCGGGCTAGATTGATCTTTTATCTAGCGCTTTTAACTACTGAAAAACCCTCTCTATGCATTATCGGGAAAAGGCGCATCCCATAGCATTGCATTCCTGGAAACGAGTCTATCCCTTTAACCTGTGTTCTCAAACAATACAAATCGAGCTTGAATATAAATGCATAATATTAGTCGTATTAAGTTAACAAAATGGAGGAAGTGCCTTTTTTTATCTTAGTTCCATTACTCACATACATTTATATAAACATTTATTTACAGAGTGTCAAGAAATAACGGAGTTCAACATTTCTTATTATAATTCTGTCAAATTGACGAATTTTTTCATCTGCGGCCATTTCGCAGATTTGATGAAATCTGGAAAATGGGCTTTGCACCACTCCTGAGTCGTTTTCGCCCTATAGGTCAGCGCGGAATCCTGCTGTAACGTCCTTTCCGCATTGCCGAAGAGCTGTTGAGCCCACGGACGTACGACGGTTTCGAGAATGTCCTGTCGATACACTGCATGATTGATTTTGACCCTTTGATCCACGAAAACCGCAATAAAGCCCATTTTCTAGGTGTCATCACATCTGCGGAATGGCCGCCGTACTCACTGGATCTCAACCCGATGGACTACAGCGTGTGGTCGATTATGGAGGCCAGGGCCTGTGCTCAGCCCCATAAAAGCTTGGAGTCGCTGAAAAAATCTCTGCGCCGGGAGTGGGACCGAATGACCCCAGAAGAGCTGCGGTCCATTGCCCAAAATTTCTGAACATGTTTGAGCCTCTGTATCGGCGCAAAGGGTGATCACTGCGAAAACTCTTAAATATATGAATACCGAAGGTCTATGTTATTGGTGTTATTATTTGGTTTTTCAAAATTCGTCAATTTGACAGAATTATAATAAGAAATGTTTAACTCCATTATTTCTTGTCACCCTGTAGTAATGTTAACAGGATTAGGAAGGCGTAAAAAGTAACATTACTAAATTGTCCGTTAACGATGCATATAGAATAAATACTTTTTCGATAAGTAAAAGAGGGCTTATTCAACATTTAAACTGAAGCATCACGTATGTTTATTCCCGTCAAGTCATATTAAATAAATGTTATGAGAATGGAGTATATAATTTTTTCTTCGTGCTAATAATGCTCAGAAATCGTGTTTTATCGGTAACGTTGTGTGTTGACACTGAATGGTAATGGGGTCTCTTTGGGGCGCTAACGCTCCAAAAGCGACGGACACCAACATACATTGGGTCAGTGATGAGATTGTTGGCGCTTTTCACGCGCATGCGCGAGTTTCGTCAGGAACGTATCTACGTCCGAAGTTTGTTAGGAACTATTGGAAAGTAGTGGGGGACTATTATTAGCGGGAACGTCTAGCGGAGTCCGTTACGACTGTTACGACACGAGGCGCGAAAGAAGAGAGGGCTGCGAGAATTTCAGGTAAGTTGTTATTAATATTTAATTAAATAATGGCAGCTAATCATATCATAATAAATTTTGCGAAATTAGCGGGGCGGCCAAGGTACTAGACTCTTCGTACTAGACTGAGGTTGTCTGAGGCTAGAATCGTCGCGCATGCGCGTGAAAAGCGCCAACAATCTCATCACTGCATTGGGTGTCAGGTCTATTCTTATATCCCGTCTGTGCCACAGAGTTATAATATGAGAACTTTGTTGGAAAAATTCTACACATGATAGATTCCGATACAGCTTATAGATATGTTTCTGTGTGGATAGGTATGATGAGAATGAGAAAGAAACATAAGGCCGCTATTAGACTAGAGCACTGGTGGCGTAACCAAGTTGCTCGACCAATGGCTCAGCACGTCGTGGGATATTGAAACAAATGAAACCTATTAGGTAACTGGTGGATGCACCAAAAACTGTTGCCGATCTGGTGGACGGCATCGGCAACCGGCCGGGCAACATTTGGTGGTGCCGACACCAGCCGGGGCATTACTTTGCACGACCGATTTAGGGTGCGTTTATACTCGCGGCAAGTCACGGCAAGCCTGAGCCAAAACCCATAAGTTTCGAGCTCGGGTTGACAGCTCCCTGCTGTGCGAACACGGGAAAAAGGTTTCCATGGGCTCCACGGCTTCTCTAAGCGAACTACCAATAGCTCTCCTTTAAGACATCGTGGAAATAGGAAACGTTCCTGCCACTTGGTGTGAATTCTTCTTAAATAATAATTTAAAATAATTATTAGAAAATATATCAGACACACATCTCCTTGTTCTGCAAATTTTTCCACCGGTTCAAGCGTGTGAAAAAATTTTTAAAAATATAGCATTCTACGTAAACTTGCACAATTTCAAGAAAATTGTGGTTCCGCGGAAAAAATTTTTTACCTACCTTGCTTTTTGTGTAATTGAAAATATAACTATGGAAAATAGGTATCTAATTGAAATTACATTACAGTCACACACACACAGTCTACAAGGAGTGCCAGCGACAATGGCAGCGATACGTCAAGTAAACATTCAAATACTTCATCATGTTTATTTTTATCTTCAAACTAGTGGGTTATTAAATCATTTCAACGAAGAAATGATTTCACTAGTTTTGTTCGCAAAAAATTCGATTTTATGCAAAATCCCGAGGTCTTAGACAAATTTTGAGACCAGATTTGAAATCAGCGTGGAAAAATTTGCGGGAAATGATGTATAGCATGCCAGAAAAAAATTTTTTCCGCGGAACCACAATTTTCTTGAAATTGTGCAAGTTTACGTAGAATACTATATTTTTAAAAATTTTTTCACACGCTTGAACCGGTGGAAAAATTTGCAGAACGAGGAGATGTGTGTCTGATATATTTTCTAATAATTATTTTAAATTATTATTTAAGAAGAATTCACACCAAATGGCAGGAACGTTTCCTATTTCCACAATGTCTTAAAGGAGAGCTATCGGTAGTTCACTTAGAGAAGCCGTGGAACCCATGGGGTCCTTTTTCTTGGGCACGCACAGCAGGGAGCCGTCAATCCGAGATCAAAATTTATGGGTTTTGGCTCGGGCTTGCCGTGGCTTGCCGCGAGTATAAACGCACCCTTAAAGCCCTTCAATTCGGTGGCGTCACCAGTGTGCGCCCGGTGTTGCGCCAGCAGTGGCCTAGTCTAATAGCGGTCTAATGAGTGAGACGCAAAATGTATGAAGTGAATTTGCTTGAAGGAAATAAAGAAGTTTGGAAAATTTGTCAGTCGTTAATGAAACATCGTTTGTGTTACACGTAATATGGTTTGTTAAATATATGGTTCGTTTATAAACATTGATAATTCCACCCACTGCTTGAACAGTTTCAGATCCCTTCCAAACTCAGTACATATAATACTAAATCGGTAGAAAACAAATAGAAATTCTGTACTTACTTCGGACCGAAGTTCCTGCACTTCTAATTTAAGATCTATGCACCGGCTCTCATACTGCGCCTTGTCCGATTTCTCGCTTTCCGTGATGCGCAACAGGTGCAAGTATTTCTGTTCGAGATGCTCTTTCTGCAGTAGTAATTTGTTGAAACTGTAATCAATGACCAAGTTTGTGGTGAAATTAAAAGTAAGTATAGAAGTATAGAAGTATAGAAAAAAAGAGAAGCAAAGAAATACAAAGTAAGATAGAAATGTAACATAAACATTTCTCTTAAGAACATATTCTGGATTTGAACTTTCAAAAAATCAATTCATTTCATTTTCGTCAAGCGTAAGTGTTTTTGAACGTATATAAAAGGATTTGTTTGAATTTTTCAAATGAATTTAGGACCAAAAATTTTTGCTTTTCTCCGATAAATTATTATCTATTTGGTATGTAATCGATCCTGTTGGTGATCAATGGTTCAAAAGTTATCAAAGGATCAAATTTAAGTTCCAACGTCCTTTCATGCCATTCTATTTCTTACCTAATTAGAAATAATGTGTATGAAACCATCGAATAATTTAAAATATCTTACGTGTAAAGTTATGATGGGATTCCATAATATAATCTGATAAAACTAGATTTCTGATTGGAAGTAGATTGGAAGTGGAGAAAGTAATTAATTTTAATATAATATATATAATATATATATATATATGTCAGGACGTGACGGCAGCGACGCAACCCATTGGCAACGACGTGTAACATTTATCCACCGTACAAGACAATCATATTGTCATTTGGAATTATACGCCTGTGTACGATTAAGTTTAGTTTTAAAGTAATAACTTAGACATCTAGTTTACGCGTTTACCGTCAAACAGCTGAGAGACAGATGGTGGGGCGTACAATGTTTCCTATCCCTCTATCCTATTCCTGCATCCCTCTCCGTGCCGGCGCAAGGAGAGATGCGAAATAGGGTCCCGTAAAAGAAATGGGCTGGGGCCTTGTTGAACGTGACCACGAGCGACAGAGCGGTTTCGGCTACGCTGCAGTATAGAGCGTTTGAGTTTTTGGAAAGCTATTGTCGTGGACAGAAACGGAAACGGACAGACGAGAGATTGTGTAAGAGGTTCTGCCAGGCTCGTGGGCTCGTTGACGTGTCTCGCCGTTGCGTTACGGGATCGCGGACTAGGGTGGTCGGCAGCGGTCATTGTTTCCTTGTTCTTTGATTTTCGTGGGAAAAATGAGTGAATCGGCGAAGAACGTCTCCGGTCAAACTCCGATGGGCTCAATGGAGGATCTTTCTGATCAGTCTCCGACATATATGTAAAGAGAACATACTCTCTTTAAATTTAGCGCGCTTAGCGTTCTATGACACCTGCTAGATGTCTCGTCGAGCATTAAATGAATCGACAGAGCACGTGCTAGTATAAAGGTTAGATAAGAATAATTAATTGTTAGAAACAATATAGGTGACACTAAAGCAGAGTTGTGAAGAAGAGACGAATAATTGACCTTAATTGTCGTTTCTCTTATTTACAGGTAACTTGTAAATTTTGTATATACACTGTAAATAGTAATATCGATTACAATTATAATCTCTTATTTACAGAGAAACTAATTGGGTTTATTTATTCTGGCAATCCCAATCTCCGATATAAAAAGATATTATAAAACGACAATTTTTGTCACAAAATGAAATTAAAATTTGAGTTCAAAGCTGTGGCTTCCCCAAGGGATAGTAAAACTACAGTGGTAGCCATAACCTCAATTATCACAGAACAAGGAGAAAAATATGCTATACCAGATGAACTCATCTATGCAGATTTTCATGAGGAGGTAAAAAAAACGGATGCTTTCAAAAAGGTACGAGATTCATTAGAAAAAAGGCATGACGAGCTGAAAATATGGATAACGCTGTCAAAAGAATTGCAAAGGATATATTCGGATGATGAAGGAAATATCCAGTTTAGAGGAAGATATTTAAAACAAATAGTTCAAGAGAATAGTAAAGAACACTCAGACTTGGAAAAGATATTGGAAAAATTAGTTGAAAAATCAGAAAAAAAAGAAGAAGAAAGAAACTTAAAACACATTGCAGAGAAATTTGTATTAGAAAAATTTAATTATAAAACATCTAATGTTAGACAATGGTTAAACACATTCGAGAAAGAATGTGGAAGATTTAAAATACAAAAAGATGAAACCAAAATCGAATTATTGAGATTATTTTTAAATGGAACTTGCCAAGACTGGTACACTTCTACAAGAATAAAAGGAGAGCATGAAAACGTTTGGCATGGATGGAGACAGGCATTAATGGAAACCTTTTCAAGTAAAGGATGGAGTAACAGAGCATATGCTCATTATTTTAAGTACAAGGAAGATTCACTAGTACAATACGCAATAAAGAAAGAACGACTATTATTAGAAATAAATAAGGACACGGACGCTGGTACAATGATAGATAGGATGGCATTTGGTTTGCCAGAATTTATCAGAGAGAAAATTGACAGGGATGAAATGAAAGATACAAAAGATCTAATTAATGAACTACAAAAGCTCGAAGGGATAACAGACAAAAAGAAAATATTTAAAAAAGAAAGTAAACCAGAACACAAAGAAAGAAATGAAGAAAAAAAACCATGCAAGACATGTGAGGATATGGGTAAAGGTGTAAGATACCACCCAGAAGAAAAATGCTGGTTTAAAATAGAGAAAAAAGGGAAACCCAAAGCTATAGGAAGCAATTCAGTAATAGAAGTAAATCTAAGTACAGAAAAAAAAAACGAATAGTCACACCATTGATCAGACTTAAGATGCTAGTTGAAAATAAGATAGAGATAATGGGAACATATGACCCAGGTTCTCAAGTCTCTTTAATAAACTCGAAGTGGATAAAGATAAAAGATAATAGAGAAGATAATAAGTAAACAAAATATTCTTAAAGTCTGTCAATGGTGTGAATCATACAAATGGATTGGTAAGAATAAGAATAAAAATATTTAATATAGAAAAAGAAGTAGATATATACATAGTAGAAAGAGAAGATTTCGAAGTTTTCATAATAGGATTAGATTTAATTCCCATGTTTAAGTTGAAGCTGAATGAAAATTTAGAAGTCTCACAGAAAATAGAAAAAGAGATAGAAAAACCAAAGATAATATTAAATGAAATAAAAAGTGAAGCTATAAATTGTTCAGTTAATTTTAATGAACATGTGGAAACGGATGAATTCCAAACAAAGATAGAACATTTAGACGGAGATAAAAAGATTAAGATAGAAAGATTAATAGATAACAACAAATAAGTGTTCGCAAAAGACAAATACGATATCGGAACCGTTAATGAGTATGAAGCTAGAATTGACTTAATAGTGGAGAAATACTGCAGTAAGAGACCATACAGATGCAATATAGATGACAAAAAAGAAATAGAAAAACAAATAGCCAAATTACTAGAGAAGAATTTAATCGAAGAATCTTATAGTCCTTTCGCTGCACCTGTCACGCTAGCGTACAAGAAAAATGAAGGAAAGACACGTATGTGCATAGACTTCAGAGATTTAAACAAAAACATTGTCCCTCAAGCACAACCATTTCCCTTAATAGATGATATAATAATAAGAGCCAGAAACTGTAAGTATTTCACGACACTGGACATAAACTCAGCTTTTTGGTCAATACCACTAAGAATTGAGGATAGAAGAAAAACGGGATTTATAACGCAAGATGGCCACTTTCAATGGACATGTCTACCGTTTGGCTTAAAAACGTCCGCAGCCATATTTCAACGAATTCTGAGTAACATATTGAGAAAACATGGACTAATCGAATTTTCAGTAAACTATATAGACGATATCCTAATACACTCACCGACGTTTAAAGAACATTTAGATCACATTGAAAAAGTATTAGATGCAATAAAAAAAGAAGGATTTAGATTAAAATTTAAGAAATGTACGTTTGCTGCCAGCTCAGTTAGATATTTAGGACACGTAATAGGAGAAAATACAGTTACACCATTGAAAGATAACATAACATCAATAAAAAATTTCCCGACTCCTACCACACAAAAGCAGATCAGACAATTTCTGGGAAAAATAAACTTTTACCACGAATATATAGAAAAGAGCTCAATATTATTAGATCATTACATCAACTATTAAGAAAGAATGTAAAATTCATATGGACAGAGGAGTGCGAAAAAGCTTTCAGAAAAATAAAAGAAATGCTATGTTCCCAACCAGTGTTGGAGATATTTGACAAAGACCTTCCAATCAAGATATATACAGATGCATCACTTGAAAGCATAGGCGCAATATTAAAACAAACACAAAATGATGGAAAAGAAAAATCTGTGGCCTACTTCTCAAAGAAACTTAATGAAACACAAAAAAAGAAAAAAGCAATATATCTTGAATGTTTAGCTATAAAAGAGGCAATAAAGTACTGGCAACACTGGTTGATAGGGAGATACTTCGAAATACACTCTGATCACAAACCACTAGAAAATATGAATGTAAGAGCAAGAACAGACGAAGAATTAGGCGATCTAACCTACTACCTATCTCAATACGATTTTAAAATTAGATACGTCCCAGGGAAAGATAATACAGAAGCGGACTGCTTAAGTAGAAACCCTGTGCTAGAACCAAACATAGAAGAAGAAGAGGACTTATTAAAAACGGTAAATTTTATTGAGATAGATGAAATAAAATTAGATCAAATGAATAACATATTATTACAAAAAAAAAAGAAAAATTAATAAAGAAAAATGGAATATATTATAAAAAAGTAAAAAAAAGAGAGAAAATCATATTATCTGAAAAGTTCAGTATTGATTTAATTAAGAAAATACACAAGGAATGGTGTCGCACAGGGATAACACAAACAAGAATGAAAATAAGCCCACATTATGCCGCTAAAAATTTAGTGGGGAATATAAAAAAATATGTAAAGAATGTGATATATGCATTAGGAATAAATCAAGAGGACAACATAAATTCGGCTTCATGTCACAATTAGGACCAGCGACAAAAGCTTTCGAAATTGTGTCCATAGACACAATCGGAGGATTTGGAAGCACTAGATCGACAAAAAAATATATACATTTACTTGTCGATCATTTCACGAGATATGCGTTTATTTCAACATCAAAGACTCAAAATGCCAATGACTTTATGAAATTAGTTCAAACTGTGCTAGAAATAGAAAAGATCGGAACAATCTTAACGGATCAATACCCCGGAATAAATTCGAGAGAATTTAAAGATTATTTAAAAAAGAAAGAAGTGCAATTAGTTTTTACTGCAATAAACGCACCATTCTCCAACGGTCTAAATGAAAGACTAAATCAGACGCTAGTAAATAGAATAAGATGTAAGATAAACGAAGAGGAAAAGAAGAGAGCATGGACATCGATAGCGAGAGAATGTGTGAATAAGTATAATAGTCTAGAACATACAATCACAGGATTTACACCAGAGTATCTATTACATGGCACGGACACCAGCAACATACCAGAAGAATTAAAAGAAAAGAAGAACGGAGAAGTCTGGATGAGAGATAAGAAGTTAGCTTTGAAAAGAACACTGAGATCACATAAGTATAATAAAAGTATATTTGACAGAAATAGAAAACACCATGAATTCAATGTGGGAGATATGGTATTCATAGAAAATGGGAACAAACTCAATAGGAAAAAGCTAGAAGAACTAAGAATCGGACCATTCAAAATAGAAGAAAAAATTTCAAACTCAATTTATAAAATAAAAACTGAAAAAAGAAATCAAGATACAAGTCTATTCCATTTAACAAAACTAGTTCCAATGTTAGAAGATGAGGACGACTGAAAAATTGTGCAATTTTCATCTTGAAGAGGGGAGATGTAAAGAGAACATACTCTCTTTAAATTTAGCGCGCTTAGCGCGCGCTTTTATGACACCTGCTAGATGTCTCGTCGAGCATTAAATGAATCGTCAGAGCACGTGCTAGTATAAAGGTTAGATAAGAATAATTAATTGTTAGAAACAATATAGGTGACACTAAAGCAGAGTTGTGAAGGAGAGACGAATAATTGACCTTAATTGTCGTTTCTCTTATTTACAGGTAACTTGTAAATTTTGTATATACACTGTAAATAGTAATATCGATTACAATTATAATCTCTTATTTACAGAGAAACTAATTGGGTTTATTTATTCTGGCAATCCCAATCTCCGATATAAAAAGATATTATATATATATAGATATATATTAGATATATATATAGATATATATTATATATATATATATATATATAATTTCATACGGTGTAATTTTAATATTATTATGGTATAATAAAGAGTACAGTTAACAAATAACATAAGTAGTAATTCAATTTTATTTTAATTCTTAGTCAAACACTATGATATACAGAATGACTGCGTGAAACGGCATCGATGTCTATGTTACGTTACATCACGACTATGTTTATTTTTATGTTTTGGCGACAAAATAAGACCTACGATAACATTTCCTAACAAAAACATCGATAAATCTATCTACATAACTAATTAACGGTTTTAGGTTCGGGGAACGGATTATAGGATACTTTTCCACTTTGAGAAGCACAGTAAATCTTTTATAGTTGCAAGAGCCTCGGGAAGGTTCGTTTGCACAGTTCGTACTAGACACTATTTTTTGAGCTCCAAAGACCGAGCCGGACGTAGAAAAGGACAGCGCATGTAAAAAGAGAACACGCGCGGCCGAAACGACTGCGACTCTTTACTTTCAATCAATTGAGTCAATTAAACCACTAAATACAGTTGAAATTATATCGTGTTTAGTATCATTGTAATCAGAAACACACCACGAATATGTTGGTCAAAGTCTCGTAATAAATAATGAAAAATAAAGAAGTTTTGTTATTGAATTAGGAGAGATTCACACCGATATTCCCGACCCGGTGTCGAATTACGCGGCATGTTTACACTCGGCAACCAAGGTAGCTGGAGCTTCTTGGCATCTCACGGGGTATGCCCCCCAGTGGAAGGGATAGGCGAACTGACTTAGAACGGTCTCCTCCGTTGGGCTTAGAATGGGACTTTACTGTAAATGCCACATAGATTAGTACCGGACTCGCAGAATCTATAAGGTTAACCTTGATAGAAAGGGGAACTGAATCCCGATCTCACTAGAAGTTGACTCTGACGAATGTGACACGATGTGACTCTATTCGTGACTGCACAAGCACTAACTAAAGAGAATAAAAATGCAAGGGTTCGTATACCCCTGCAGTGAACGGGTGGTATCTATCAGTAATCTTGGAATTAACGGGTGGTTCTTGTCAGTAACCTTGGGTCACATTCATGTTTTGTCATTTTCCAGCTGGTCGTGCGTATGTTTTCGTTTTTAACTAAAAGGTAGTAGTAATGATATTTAGTCCCCTCAGGGTTCCAAATCCATTTATCACTCTCCCCCTCTTCCATACTCACTATCGACTAATTTCAGCGGAACCTACTGTTTATTACAGTGAGTTTTTGCAGCGAGGCAATGGTCGTTGACGGTTTTTAATTAAATAGTTATGTGGATTTATCTAGAGCGGTTCTGTGCGATTATCTAGGACACTATCTGCCAGAGATGATCTCGAACATCTGTTCGCCATCCGTAACACTTAAGATTCAAAATATTCATCATATTCAAATATTCAAAACATCGATTCCCTAAAACGATATCCTCGTTGGAAACTTTCAAAAATCAATTTTTTGCATGTTCATAAGTATAAATGTTCTTGAACTTGTCTACAAAAGGATTACTTTACTTATGAAATTATTCTGTGTATTGAGTAGTAAGCGTACAATACCAATTATGTAAAGGGTGTTTCAAAATTATATGTCGTGACCATGTTCTGCACCTCTGGATCGGTGGAGATTTGTTACAAAAATGGACCGCAAAATTGATCTTAACATTGAATCCCAAGGTCAAAATTGTTTTTTGTCTCAGCGTATAGTATTCATCACAATGAACAAAAGTCTCACAGGAACCATGTGTTTCATGCCAAACGTTCTCTTAGAAAACGAGTTGAAAGTTTCGTAAACTATTTTATTTCATATGTCTACAGGGTGTCCCAAGATGGTATAAACATGGAGGGGATGATTCTACATGAGAAAATATTGAACAAATTTATTTCCTTTGTCTCCTCCTTTCCGAGAAATTCCAATTTGAAAATTCGGCGAACACGCGTGCTATTGAATAGGAATCGTCTGGCGCGTCTGTTCATGGCCGACTCATTCTACTTGCTAATAACGCTAGACACGCGAACTTGACGCGGGCGTAATGTTTCCCCTGTAGAATCATCCCCTCCACATTTATACCATTTTAAGATATACTGTAGACATCGAATATAATGGTTGGCGAGTCTTTAAAGTCGTTTTTTAAGAGAACGGTTGAATCGAGACCTATAATTCCCTTGAGACTTCTGTTCGTCACGATGAGTATTAAAGGATGCGATAAAAAACAATTTTGACCTTTGGATTCAATGTTAAGATCAATTTTGCGGTCCATTTCCGTAACAAATCTCCACTTACATATATAGAATCTGTAGAATCTCGGTATAGTGGTCTCGAAATATAATTTTGAAACACCCTGTACATTTGCAAAGAAATTTTTCAACATCGATACATTTCAGTACATAAATCTGCAAAAGGCTCATACGAGACCAAGATGCAATCGTGTATCGAGTATCGCTCCACGTTGTAAATATCGTGCGATGCGTTTATCAGTTTAATCGCTGGGTATTGTACGCAATCAAAAGAAACGGAGATATATACGTATTTCACCGATCCACGATGGTACGAACTTAAACCATATTTATTCGGCAGAGAATCATTTCAATTGAAACGAAATATGGATTATAGCAATCGTGGAAAACCGTTAATCGTTTGTGAAAAATGTTTTATAAGTAGAGTGAAGATTTTATTTCAAATTCACAATTTTACGAATCTTTAAAAATGAATTTAATGGAAATATATTCCTTCTATGATGGCTATTATTATGGAAACATAATAAAATCTGAATTTACAACTGTATTAATGAAACAAATTGACGCGTGTTACAGTTTTAAACTCAAAACTCGCACCGAAACTTTACAATTATACTCGTTATGCATTACACTCGGTTAATTTTTAATGCAATTAATTTTTGTAACTCCTCCGCCGAATAGTTGGATTTTTTGACATAACGCCTGAATTTTTTGCAGTTTCTATTAATAATAATTGAGAATAATAATTGATAGAAAGTGCAGTTATATTTTTTATACTAAACCTTTACTCAGACGTAACTCAAGTTTAAAAAATATTCTAACATCATCTTGTTTAGTTTTTGCTTATCATAATACGTGCGTTATAACAAAGTGATTGAGAGATCATCCATTTGGAATGACGAGACGTTTTACAAATGTTATTGAAAATACAGTAATGTCCCATTCTAAGTCCGACGGAGGAGACTGCTCTGTGTCACTTCGCTTACCCATTCCACTATCCCTCGAGGGGCCAAGAAGCTCCAGCTACCTTGGTCGCCGAGCAGTGTAAACATGCCGCGTAATCCGATATCGAGTTGGATATATCAGTGTGAACTACTACTTACAAAACTTCTTTATTTTTTTATGGGACTTTCACCAACTTATTTGTTGCATTTTTTCACTGATTAAAATCACACTAAACACGATATAATTTCAACTGTACTTAGTAATTTAACACGTTCAAGCCCAAATGCGTGATAATCAGGCGGATTACTAAGAAATTTTCCAGTCAGGCCATATACACCGAACCCCATGACAACAATAGCTGAAATAGATATCATTGCAGTAAAATTTCATTTTGCATTTCAATTGAATTGCAGCGCCGGTGTGAACATGTTAATTAACGGTATGAAGTAACTTTAGGGCATAGAAGAGGATAGCGAGTGAAAAAGACAGAGAAACAGCGACCGCGATGGTCGGCAAAAATTCAAAACTTATTGTATTTTTTGTTTAATTCTTATATAACCTTTCTCAAGATATTTGCCTCCAAAGGGCTGTAGCTCCGTTAATTTGCAAAATTCTAGTCCAATTCTTTGAGAACATAATTTTTGAGATGTTAAGTTGTTTATTTAAAAATATGCTATATATAGCATATTTTAAAGCATATGTTAAATATATGATAAATCATAAATTATGCTTCACATGTATAGTAAATATGGGTCAAATTGTATCTTATTTGATGTCATTTTAATCAGAAAAATGTCATAAATACAGGATGTGGCCGGACGGGTGGTACAACCGAGCAGGGGATGATGCTACATGTAAAAATAAGTCGAAAAAAAGAAATAACATTTTTTCGTTTGACGCTTCGTTTTCGAAAAAATCGAGTTTGAAAATGCAGCGAATACACATGCTATTGCATAGGAATCGTCTGACGCGTCTGATCATGATCAACCAGTTCTATTTTCTGCATATACTAAAGCACGCGAACCTGGCGGAACTTTAAACTCGATTTTCTCGAAAACGAGCTGACAAACAAAAATATGTTATTTCTTTTTTTCGTGTAGTTATTTCATTTTTACGTGTAGTATCACCTTCTGCTCGGTTGTACCACGCGTCCGGCCACACCCTGTATATTGGTAAAATTTCATTAAAAATATGTGAAAATAAAGAACTTTCAGTAATGCACTAGTATTGCCTCACCGATACGCTATTTTTTGTTGCGCCTTCAGCCGCGCGGTCCGTATTTACATGCTGTCCTTTTCTACGTTCGGCGCGGTCGACGAAGCCACTAAGGTTTATGCAAAAACCGACTTTTTAACAAACCGGTTTTCGAATTTTAACTTTTCCATGGAACCGGTTTCGAATTTTTACAGATAAAAAACAAGACATATTTATAACTTAAAATAGAAGTTTTGGTAATTATACAGGGTATCCCAAAACGATAGCGACAGCCGGAAATGGGAGGTTCCTTGAGTCATTTGAAGCGATATTTTCCAAAGCAAAAATGGCGTTCGCGGCTTTGTTTAGGAGTTATTAACGAAAAACACGGACCAATCAGAGCGCGAGCTAGACGCCCACGAGCTAGAAGCCAACTCTCGCCTGCCGGCTCGCCGCGCGGAACGTGCCAGCGGCCGTCTAGCTCAGGAAATGCCAAATGACCCAAGGAACCTCCCATTTCCGGCTGTCGCTATCGTTCTGGGACACCCTGTATAGGAAAGGTCTGTGTACTCCTATTTTGATGTTATGCAGCAACACATTCTGAACAACTTTTTCCTTTTTCAATATAGAGGGGGGGGGCGCTTTTAGTTTTCGAGATATTTGCAGAAAACTATCGCTAATACTGTATTGAATTTTTCGTATTCCTGCACGCTCCGCGGCAACGTAAGCTTGTCCCGGTGCGGCGTTAGTTTACATTTTGATGTGGAGATGAGAGAGAAAACAGGGGGGCGGAAAGGGCCGGCCTGATACGACACACACCCACCCAGTGTTTCACACGCACCCGGTGTTTCTAAATTATACTCTAGATTCTTACGTATTTTGACGTGCTGATTACGAATATGATAGTGAAAATTGGCGCAAATGTTAATTTCATAACGGAAACGTTCTTTTGGGTGCGTGTGAAACACTTGGTGGGTGTGTGTGGTATTGTCGCTTCTCATCTCCACAACGTGTTTACAAACAAAAAATAAACAGATGCGGCTCCGGAACAGGTTTACGTTGCTGCGGAGCATGCAGAAATACGAAAAATTCAATACAGTATTAGCGATAGTCTTTTGCAAATATCTCGAAAACTAAAAGCAACCCCCCTATATTGAAAAAGGAAAAAGTTGTTCAAAATGTCGAAATCTATAACATATTAAAATTTCATAAAAATCGGAGTACGCAGACCTTTTACTATATAATTTTTTTTATTTATAATAATTCAAAAATACAAAAAGGTACACATACGTACATACATAAAATTATAAAAATGAAAAATTAACAAAATAATACCCTTAAAAAATCACAAAAATTAACAAATGTTTTATATTTATGTAAATTATTATTTTACTTCTTTCTTTGTTTAATAAAATATGACTTCAAAAAGCAAAGAACGTCAATGGATTTATATGTATATATATTGCTTAATCGTGTCCTTATTATACTCACAAAATTACCAGAAATAGAAAAAACTCTCTCACCTGTTACTGAATTGGGCTTAATTGTCTTTAAAGCATTAAATAATAAATCTAATTTTTTTGTTCTTCTATTTGTAGCCTCTAAGATCAAAAACTCCTTCTTTAATGTTTGAGGACTAGAAGAAGTCATTTCTTCTTCAAATTTGCAGATATTTATTTATTGCTATTTCCATAGCATATTTCATCATACATAGATATGTCTTGATTTTCTTCTTCGTCACTTTTCTTAACATCGCAGTCATCTTCTATAGAATAATCTTTATATAATCTTGATAATATCTGTCCGGGTAACTTAATAATGACAGATTTACTAGAAGATATATAAGTGTTATGTACAAATTTAAAACCGGTTTGAAAAAACTAAAAAAACAGTTTTTTATTGCATAATTTTCTTTTAAGGACCGGTTTTCGAAACCGACAAACCCTAGAAGCCACAAAAAAATAGTGTCCTGTTTCGATCTATGTCACAACACAGAACCGAGAATTGACTTAGAATTGGACATTACTGCATCTCGTAAACTAAAGCCGACCGCCAAAATGTTTAAAGGAAAATATTGTTCAGAATAATGAACTGGACAACATAATTCAGGGTCATTGAAATCGGCGAGGAAGTAGCCCTTCGACAAGTTTACCCAAAATTATTATAGACTTGCTTTTATGATACAATTATTTCGCACGATTTGATTGATTTATGTTCGTCGACATTTATAAGGTGAAAAAGAGAAGTGCTTAATCAGAATTATTTATTGAAGTTTCCTTGATTTATGGTAATTGGAATTTTAAAAGTGAAAAAGTGGAATACTATAATTTTAAGTTATAAATATGCTGATACGTTTCATAAATACTATACCTCTTAATCATTTTGAATAATTAATATTAAAATCGTAATTAAATCATTTATACGAGCTCGTCACATTTGTGGAATGTATAATTCAGATAAAAATTATAATTCGAGGATTTATCTACTACTTAATTTATTCTCGCGGCGGAGACTTTAATTGCTTGAATACTTTACTCGACCGTTAAACATCTCAACTATGAGAGACTAAGCTGTTCTAATCCAGAAATAGGTTATGAGCGAATTCCAAACTAAACCACAGTGATTACTTAACCGTCGAAAATCGTTACACTTTAGCCATTGTGTTCGACAACAGGTGGGAGAAAATTTAAGGGGTGGTTCTCGACGATAATATAAGACGAAAATGAAGAATAAAAAAATTGCGCTTGCGGCTTCGTTATTTAGTTATTAGCAATTAAAAATCTGCCTAAAATGCGGCAACGCTCCCGACAGAGGTGTATGTTGCGTACGTCAGACAGGCGTGTGACAGTCACGTATCAAGTGACATACCTTGGTTCTCATTTGAGGCCCCAGCGAGGTGAAAATGTTTAATAAATCGTTGGACGACATTGAACCTACCTACTCGTTAAAATCCACAAGGGCATTTCTAATATCCGCCCTATGGAATTATCGAGTAGAAGGGGTCAATACCATTTCACTTTTAAATTGTTCTCACACATATGCACAAATCCTTCTCCTGCACTATAAATGTTCATAACACTATACATAATACACTGGAACAAACCACTATAAAATGGTATCCATTGTATACATAATACACTGGAACAAACCACTATAAAATGGTCCACGAATGTTGACAAAAACCTCATAGATGCAAGTATCCACAAAAATGCACATGCGTACCGGAATCGTTCACAGCTAATTCACGTTTGATGCACGTCAATTTGACGTGCACCCACTTAAATAACACCCTAATTCAACGTTTTAAGAAAATGTGTTTCTGCAAGAAGAATCGTCCGTACAACCTAGTATCTGTATGCACACTGATTCGAGACAGCTGATGTGATCAATGACACACATATGAGATATTTAGCGGTCACAGACCGAATGAGAAAGAGTCGCGAAATTCGTGAAAACAGGATAGACAATGTATTGGTATAGCAACGCGCGATGTTTGGGCGGGCGTTTGCTGTAGATCTTTATTTGTTTTATCGATCAGGCATTGACCTCATCAGCTGTCTTGAATTAGTGTGTACAGACGATTCTTCTTGCACAAACAAATTTTCTTAAAACATTGAATTAGTGTGTTACTTAAGTGGATGTACTTCACATTAATTTCACTGATATTTTATTTTTCGTGTGCGAAAGTCAAATAGACGTGCTTCAAACGTGAATTAGCTGTGAACGATTCCGCTACGCATGTGCATTTGTGAGGATTTTATTCAACATTCATGGACCCAATGGATACCATTTTATAGTGGTTTTTTCCAGTGTATTATGTACGGTGTTATGAACAATTATAGTGCAGGATAAGGATTTGTGAATATGTGTGAGAACAATTTAAAAGTGAAAGGGCATTGACCCCTTCTACTCGATAATTCCATAGGGCGGATATTAGAAATGCCCTTGTGGATATTAACGAGTAGGTAGGTTCAATGTCGTCCAACGATTTATTAAACATTTTCACCTTGCTGGGGCCCCAAATGAGAACCAAGGTATGCATGCATCTGTCACTTGATACGTGACTGTCGCGAGCCTGTCTGACGTACGCAACGTACACCTCTGTCGGGAGCGTTGCCGCATTTTAGGCGGATTTTTAATTGTTAATAGCTAAATAACGAAGTCGAAAGCGCAATTTCTTTATTCTTCATTTTCGTCTTATATTATCGTTGAGAACCCCCCCTTAAATTTTCTCCCACCTGTTGTCGAACACCCTGTATAGTTTAAATATTAATGCCATCTAAATTTCGAGGATGTATTTCTTGGTATTTTCTAGTTCTTCGCTTCTGAAGTGAACTAAACGGCACAATAATAGCACAATAATAAATTAACATTTAAATAAGCCTCCAGAACTTATTGAAAAATGCATCGATAAACAAATTTTTCTACAGGTTTCGAAACGTCTACTCGTGCACAATATACTCCATAATCAATAAAAGTTCAATGACAATTACTAATTGTTCTCATATAATGTTCTTTACAACACAAATAAATGTATAATTTCATCATGTTACGATTCGAAGTTTTTGTGCAACGATTTCTATGCTTATATGGTTACCAAATACATTATTTTGGGTATAATTAGTCTCAGTAAACATTGTGTAAGAAGAATATACATATGAAAGTCATATCTACTTCTGAACATGATTTTTTTCCAGCTAGATCGGGCATTTGTCCCTCTGTGCGTTGCTCGAGGGAACTTCGTTATAAACAGAAGATTTTAAAAAGCTCCCCGCCAAAACTAATCTACGGGTGATCGAGCTGGTCAGATAATGCGCACACCACGGCCTATCTATCAGTTAGAAAACATGTCATCGGGTTGATACCACATTAATAATCGTCCTTAATATGGAACATCATGTAATAGTTTGTATCATTTTTCAGTAAGTAATTCCTTGTACTTCTCATCATTTAATGTATAATAATAAGTACATAATAAAGTACCATTTTATGTTTCAATAGACCGAACCTATTAACACTCCAAGCACGCTAACGTTCCACAGTTCTTCGTCAATGAGAATTTTGCCTTTCTTCTATAAATTTTTGCCCTTTTTCTATGTTAAAAGAATTTTGGGACATCCTGTATTTGGATAAGCAGATGCGAGAAGTCCAAGTTTCGATCCCTGATGATCAATGGTTCAAAAATTATGAGTGTTTAAAGTGAGCAATTTCCAGTGTTTTTGATAGGTTATCGCCGCCATGTTGTGTGTAGTGACGGTCGCGCGCCGCTTACGGAGTGGAGCTGCTAGGTGGCACCACAAGCAGGCGCTTGTGGGGACTGCGTTCCCCCACTCCCGAGCAGTCAAGAGTGGGGACTCGGCGGAAGCCGGATGGCACACTGAGACCCGCTCCTTCTTCGTGCCGTGACTTCCATGCAGTACGGACGCACTTTATATAGTTTGTGATATAACAGCCATGTTGCTGCGTTTCTCACTACATGTGGCTGCGTAGTTCAGAGTTCTGTTTTCCCCCTGAATAAAAGTCTTTCATCCATCGAGCAATGGTGGTCCTCGTCATTCTTTAGTATTGAGAAGTGTAGGCTCTCATAGCATTCATTTATCTATCCTGGTAACTACCATTCCTACAGGCTGATGTTGATCACGTCGATTCCAAAGCCGTCTCTCCGACCGACCTAACCAATCAACTAATTAATTATGGCACCGACGAGATACTGTTAAAGACTGCCAGCGCCCGTGCTATTCCGCGGGACGGTAAGTGGGCGAAATGGGCGCGGGGATAACGTGGAACTTACAGTGATCTGAAAGACCGCTAAAAGTTCCACCAGCGTCGAGATACAGTGGGTGGTTCAGCGCTCTCTACCTAAATAGATCATTTGTTCGTGAACCACGTAAAACTGCGTCAGTGGCGTAGGTAAATACATTTAGTACCGCAGATAATACATAAATGTAGAATGTTGACATTACCCATTCTGTAATTCTTAGAAAAAAAATTACTTTTTATTGTATAATTTCATTATGCACTCTTATCGCTTTCTTATTTCGTATAGATGTAGGAAAAATGAAAGTCATTACCACGTAATATTCTAAAAAAGTATTGGAATTTAAAATTAATTTGAAAATTATTGCGATATTTATAAAACAATGATTCGTAAACGAAAAATATTCTGTAATAATCGTTATTTATTGTTATTTATAATTCAAACAATTTTTAAATAAATACATTTTAATAATTTGTTTCTATATTCATTATTGAAATTATTATTTCAATACTGAATTATTGAAATTATTATTTCAATACTGAATTATTGAAATTATTATTTCAATACTAATGTATTGTTAAAATAATTGTTTAAATAAATAAATTTTTATAATGTATAGAAATTTGTTTCTATATTCATTATTTTAATTACTATTTCAATAACAATTTATTGTTGAAATAATTGTTCAAAGAAATAAATTTTATAAATTATTTCTATATTTTTTATTTGAACTATTATTTCAATAATAGTTTATTGTTAAAGTAATTGTTTGAATAAATATATTTTTAATTATTTCTATATTTATTATTTGAATTATTATCCCCATAATAATTTATTTAAACAATTATTTTAACAAGAAATTATTGGAATAATAATTCAAATATGGATTATAGAAACAAATTATAAAAAATGTATGTAACAATTGTTTACATTATAAATAATAATGAATAACTACTTAAATAATAAATATATAATGCCGAACACAATACGGAATTGTGAAATGACAGAACCGAGACCGGAACCATAACCGATATAAACCAGAACCGATATTCTCGTAACAGTTATAACATCATCTCGATTTTCATAACGGTTTTCAATCCCTGCTTTCTATGCGTGTTGTTTTCTTCTGCGTCAACCGATTTTGATGAAATTTTCAGTACGTGTATCATTAACGCAGATGTAAAGACACATATTTTAAATTTTCATTGCGGATTTGAAATAAAAATTTTTTAAAGTCTTTTTTTATTTTTTCATGTAATTCGTACCAATTGTAATTTTTATAAAATCTCTTTTACATGTCATTTAGTAAATCAATGCTTCTATTTCTAATTGCTAAAAGTCAAGTCGTGTGGTCTAATTTTAAAGAGGGTATCCGGACTGTACGCGGACTGTCCGCGGACGGACAATTTTGACGCGTCCAGGACATAGGAAGGTCGACTTTGATTTTTTAAATGGAACCACATGTTTTTAATAAAAACTTTTTATGCACCAATCGATGCAGCTGTTTAGTATCTATAAAAAAGTACTACTTAACGTATATATGTCGAAAAATTGTTAGTTTAAAAGTTATTTTAATTTAATTATTGCTAAGAAACCCTCATTTTTTGTTGCTAATACAGCTTTATTTTTTTAATATCTATTTACAAAAAGAGTTTAATCCAACGTCTATTTACATCTCCACCTTCAAGATCTCGGTCGATATTTTACAACAATCATTTATGATACGATCCTTCATATTGAGAAAAGTGGTCTAAGCATCTGCGTAAACAGTATTCTTTATCCGAGGTTTTCATTGCAATATTTACATTAATATATCTATTAAACTAATCAATTTTTACTATTCTAATCTTTGTGTAGAAAACAAAATGCTGCATCGACTGGTGGATAAAAACATACGGATCCATTTATAAAATCAAAGTTGACCTCCATAAGTCCTTGACGCGTTCACCTATAAAAAGAAAGAATAACACCATTCTGTGCATCTCTTGAAACCATTTAATCACCATGTACATATTTCTCGCTGCGAATAATAGTAATGACGTAAATCGAGATGGTAATATCTGGTGAACCACCCTGTATAGAGAAAAATTGTACAAAATCTTCAGGATTCAAATAACTTCGAGGACGGCGCGATTTTTTCACAAAAGCCATACATTGTTGCTTCCTTCATAGGATCTCACTATCTCACCACTGAAACCGAATCATCATCGCGCGCGCATCGCATCATGAGAAGCTTTCGTTCATTTTACGATATCGTGCGATCAAATGCTCACGCGTGTGAAACATTTCACGCGTGTGCTTTTGTAGTGCAGTGAAATTGTGAAGTGATTAAGTGTGACAGGTGAGGATATACACAATTTACGATTTACAATTGTACAATACCATCAACAAAATGGTGAGTAAAGTTACTCATAGTACCTTTTGTATCTATAAAAATTGTGGAATTAGAAGTAGGGACAACATATTAAATGTCCGATTTCATCGTCTGTCTGTTTCTGATAGAGATCGGTTAATCACATGGTTAGTAAATAGTGGTTGCGATCATCTAATAGAAGAATCAGACGCAGAATTGCAGACATTTTTCAGCAAATGTAATATGTCCAAGTGGCAGATTGAAAGGCAATGCGGAACCACTTGTTTATGATATTAAATCTGATGATGAGGATAACGATTCTGATGAACATGACCGCGAGAATAGACGTGTTTCGGAAATGAAACTACAGCGAAAAACTTCTGCTGCTATGAAAAAATTAAGACATAAACATATTAAACTAATACGAGCAAATCGAAATAATAAGAAAATTATTTTACATTTGCGATGAAAATTAAAAATATTGGCAGAAGGTAATTTGTCAGATGAAACACTTTTAAAGGCTATACGACGTCGAGTCCAAGGATTTTTATTAACATTTATCACGATGCAATTATTTCATAACAAGCAATCTTCTTATACTGAAAAAGAGCAGCAACTAGCAAAAAAGATGCTGTTATGACCAGAATGATCAGGAGGATAACCGGGACTATCCTGACGAGGATATACAATGATCGACGAATACAGACGAAGGAATCAATTCACGATGAACGCACAACCGAGTGGTTTTCTTTATTTTGTTCTTTGAACAGTCGTTTAACACTCCGGCAATAAGATTTAAACGCGTACGCATTGACAAACGCTGAATCCGGCAACTCGACAATGAACACGAGGTGATCGGCACGTAAAATATACAGTAACGTGTAACGCGTGCGATGTCTCACGATCAAGTGTGTCGTGTTCTCTGTGTCGAAGACAACAAGCCAAATATTATTGAGATGAGCGGTCGACACGCAATTTTCGTCGTTGTCTCGTGTAGCGCTCCCGCGATGCCGTATAGCGTAACGACGTTCGCGGAATTACCATTCGCGGGAATTTTTCGAATCCTAAACAGATGCATTATACTTCGCCCAGTTTGTACGCGAAAATGTGTAAAGAATTTGATTTTATATTATCTGGGAGAAGTTGTTGCGACGCTTCACCCGCATAACATCTTTCCACGGGACCCGTACCGTATTTCTATTATACCTTCCTGCCTAGCCCTACCGAGCACTCGAGGCGAGCGTCTTTTGGCCACCACGTGGTCCGCAGGCAAGTTTTTTTACCTGCTGCACTAGATCCGTTAGGAACCCCGAAACTCATCAAATCATTTACCGTTATTTATGACATAGCGACAATAGATTTTCGAAGCCATGGGACAAAATTGTTCACTTTTCCATACCTTGCTCACTTCGGGACTAGCCCATGTGTTTGCCAGCCCTCCTATCGTTAGTCGTTACGTTCCGTATACTTTACCAGATATGTTTTAACCAGGTCCCAAGTGCTTCCCCAGTTTATTGCCCGCTATGGCCATTCGTCCGGAGAACCGCCTGAAACGGGCATATTCGAGTCACCCCCACAGCCTTCGGCGCCTAATTACCTGAAGATGAACACTGACAAGGGCGTCGTCGTTGGACCCATCAATAGCAACATTTTCCTTTCTTTTCGAAAACTCCTCCCAAGTCGCCGAAACAGAATCACGAATCGAGTCAAATCGCGGAGCGAACGAGGAGCACGGAAAGTTGAAACACGCACATTGTACATACCAGCGCACGTAGTAGATACATTGAAATAAACGGGTGAACACAACGGTGTACTATTGTTCTTTCCGGAACCTACTAACCCACGTTCGTCTCCTATCATCTCTCAATCAAGTTCGGCCTTCGTTAATTCGAAAACGAGCTAAAGCGACAACGAAAACCTTTCGTTCGAGCTCAACAAAGTATAATCAGCAAATGGTTTAGATCTGCAAAAAAGATTTCCCAAGAATTACAATTTGCAAGGTTGCATGCAAAAATTCAAAAAGTATTTTTTAAAACTTTTTTATTTGGGCCCTTAATGAAAATTTAAAATATGTATTATTGTATTAATGATTATATTGATAATGTATTATGTGAATAGTATTGATAGTGTTTTGTGTGAATTTCAGAGAATCAACGAAACCGCGAAACGGGCAGTAAACAGAGAGGTGCGAAAAATGAAGAGGCAATTGGGAAGGCGGCCCGCGGCTTACTACACTTCTCCCCCATATCTTGTCCCCAACTACCCTCTCCCGGCATATCCCCCTACCGTACATCCTCCCCCGTTACATCCCCCTTCCATATACCCTCCCTCCATATATCCTCCCCCGCCGTATATACCCTCCGGATACTCTCTCTCAACCTATCCACCCATCAGCTACCCCACTTATCCCCCACCCTTCCCATATTATCCACCCCGATATTAAACAATAAGTAATTTATAAGTTTTTTAAAAATTTTTATATTTTTTGTAATTTTTAAGTTGTTTATAAGTTTTTTTTTGATACTTTTATATATTCCTTGTAATTTTTAAGTAGTTTTAAGATTTTTTAATTTTTTTTTATAATAACTTTTAGTGTTTTATACATTTTGTATTGTACATGTCACATTAAAACTTTTTCTTTTATATCTATTTAAGTATGTGTCAATTACATCCTATCCAGCGATTTGGAAATTTATTGTTCAGAAATTCTCTTATGGTACGTGAAGAATGGGCGGGACAGCCCATCATTTTTTTAACACCACATTCGACGAATTTCTAAAGGAATATCTTCTAAAAAAAAGAAATTAAATTTCCGTTCATCATACAGAGTAGTCAAATTATATCTATTAATAAGTCTAAGGTCATTTGAAGATCATAGTGTACCACATCATTGAACTCGTCTTAACATCAACTACAACACTGTGAAGTTAAAAATATATGGTGCTATTTAAAAATCATCATTGACCTTCAAAAGACCTTGAAAACGACTACAATCGGAACATTTTTTTATATCAACATATTTGCCTCCTTTAACAGTACAACTTTTCCTTCTAACATTTTCTTCTATCTCTATCCTAACGTAACTATTTATGTGGCCTGTTTCTCGTGAACCACCCGGTATATATTCAGTTTCAGTTCGCGACAGAAACACTACGAGATGAACATCTCGACGTAGACATTCGCGTATTTATTTTTATCTCTTAATTTCACTGTGAAAGAAAACTGATTTGAAAGATGTAGTTCGAAACTCGTAGGTTGGTCTTGAGATCGGGGAAACTCTTGAGAATACGATACGGTTTGAAAACGTCGGGTTACAATACTTACCCATTTGTGTTCGCAGTGATAAATTTTGAATTTTCTTTTAACAATTGCCTTTGAATTTTTTTCTTCAATGCATATAATAATAAGTACCGATTTCGTATATTTTATTTAAAAAATAAAATCCGTCGCCAGTGATGGCGACATTCTTCATTCTGTCCTTTTCTATGTTCGGCTCTTTATTGAAGTCTCGGCACGGTCGGCGCGATAGACACAGTCATAAAAAACTAGTGTAAATGAGGATTTCCTGTAGAACATTTTTTAATCGGAAAAAGTAACTGTTATGAAATAAACTTTTACAATAGAGTCAATATATTAACGTGGAAAGTTAAACTAAACTAAAAATGAAATGATGCAAAAGTTAAAAAGTCCAAACAGAACTACGATTTAGAAGAATCCACAGTTTTATTCGATCCCTGCTTTGGTCATTGGACGATACTACATTGTAACGCGCGTTCCATTCTTTGACTGCTTGGGTGCTCGGTCCTTCCTACAGCATTCGAACGCGGTTCAGAAGATTATTCGAAGTCGAATAAACCGTCCAATAAAGATACAGATGAAAATGAAAAGTTTATTCAACGCGAAAAGATAAATTTTCATAGAATAAAACATTATTCTTCATGCATTGAACAGAGATAACCAGAATTATTTTTATTTGACGCGTGACAAATAATTTTTTTATCTTTTATTCGCTATTTGAAATTCTTAATAATAATAATTCAATAAAAACTTGTCTATCTCTGCCCCTACAATTATATTATATTTGTCAGCGATTCGAATTTCTAGACGTTCCTACGCTTTCCCTCTTCGCGAGGGGCCGAAAGTCGATTTCAAAAATTTTACGCGAGTTGTATAAATTTTGTTGTTCGAGATAGTTGAATGTCTAAGGAACAATGTATCAGCATTCTTTTTTAATTTCAAAATTTATGAAGCAGCATATCTCATTGACAGTTAAGAGATTTTATAGCACATTTTTCGCTCTTAATCATTCTCTGAAACATCGTTCGCTTATTACTGATTATCAGGTATTTTAGGGAAATCGTGTAAATATTTTCGCTGTAGAAATATTTCTGCTAGGTATGTACAGCATTTTCAAACAGGTTTCAGTTCTTCATTATCCAAATTAGTATAGTTATTAATATTTGAAAATAACCAATAATTTGGAAACATTATTTTCGCCTATATTACTTCGTTAACGGTTTTGTTATACTTCCCGATGAATCCCGATGTCCTTTCTCGTCTCGTTACATTTGGTAAAGGTTTGTGATCACAGTCCAAAAAGTATTGGTTCCAGATTCGTCCGGTTTGAAATTTTATAGCTAATTTAAGTAAAAATGACACTCCATTAGTAGTCCAGTCAAAGAAAAGTTGTAGAGGGAAATGGTAGGAACACAATTTTTTTTCTTTTTTTTTTTTATAAATTTGTATGCAAAGTTTCTATCCTACACATTGTTTTGAATTGCAGAATATAATGGCATTATTTCATTCGCAAGAACTCTTAGCGTAATAAAAACAAATAAAATAATTTTGTTTAAAAAAATGGTTCGAACAAAAGTTGAACAGTGTTCCGACATCTACAAACTTCGATATATAAAATTTTAAAAATATTTTTTTTACAACAATTAATCAAGGTCACTTTGATTTTTTAAATTATTTTTTAAATAAACATTATTTCATAATGTTGTAGCTGATCTTAAGATGAATTCAACGATATATAATATTATGACCTTGAGATCATAAATAACGTTGCAATAGTTTTGGCCAGCTTTTCGGGCCAAATACTCTACTGTAGGACGGTTGTATATGTTTTCTACGCGAAGAGGCTAAGCGGAACGAAATGTGAGGACAAGCTTTGGGCACGTCCACTTAGGACTACCGCTATTTTTCCACAGATGTTTTCCACGTCGCACAGTGTCTCGTCTAATGGAAAGAGTAATATCGTAAATCAGAGTGTGTAAGATCTGCAAATTTATGTATCCTAAAATATTCATAACAAAACGTAGTTTCTAAAACTACCTTCAATTGTAACTGAATATATCAATTTGTTATTAAAGTTGAAGCTGAAACTTTACTGTCAAATTCCGTGCATTTTTTTAAACATATTAATTCATCCACGTAATTCTTTATCGAA
>CM052257.1:2605390-2622600 GCA_028455795.1 Lasioglossum marginatum | reverse complement strand
GACAATTCTAGACATACATATATGTATAGAATCTCCGGCAAGAAAATGTGCAATTGATAAAAAATAAGATTCGCAAGTTCAAAAAAATACACAATTTTCGCTAGTGTTTATTGATAAAAGATAATAAAACCACAAATTCAAATTTCAGAAAAAATTTTGGATTTTGGTCTGACGATTTTCTCAATTTTTTCGAGAACTGTTTGTTTTACGATAAAAAGTAGTAGGACCTAATAAACGCAGCCTGTCCAGATCTACAGGTTTTGTTTAACATATTTTTCGACGCGGTAAAAGGTTTATAAGATATTCGAGAAAAACGATTTTATGAGCATTCAATTAATTATTTTAATATTTAATCCATTTGTTTTTCCGTTATCTGTGGGAATTCAAACTTTGCACAGATTCTTTTTGAATTATTTGGAACAACTCTGGGGGGTGCCATAAAAGAAATTCAAAAGTCTAAAATAAGAGCACCCTAATGTATAACATGGTGAAAATGTTTCGTTCTCCATATTGAAAAACTTCTCTCGATCACGCGAATTGATTTAAATGAACTGCCTCTGCCGCTGAAATCTTTCGATAGGTATGTAACATGATAGCGAAAACCCCATCAGTGGTAAATTGAGATAAGGTTCCAGCCATCTCTGAGAATCGGGCATGAGCTTTTGCACTCGCCCATATTTAGTTTTGGTTCTTCAGTCTACGATAGGTAGCGGACAGTGTAGTTAGTACAGCGTAACTGTTATCTTCACGTTTCAATGAAAGGAAAAGGTTTGATGAAGAGCATGCGATGATGACAGACCGACTGAAGCATTAAGGTAGCAACGTGAAAAAAGAGGGCGGTCAACCCTCGATTTAGAAATTTATCTTTCGCACAACCGAGCTGTACAAATACGGACGATAACTTTTCCCTTCATTTCTCAGAACGTAACGACGAGTGTCCCTCAAAAAGTTCCAATTACTTCGTTTGTTCTTTACTTTCTTTTATGTCCCGGCGCTCGATTTTTAGAGTGCACCATGCTTTAATTATATCCTTAGGTAATTGGTTTTTCCAATTCGGTAGAATACTATAAAAAATGTAATAAGAGTTTGCAATTACGCTGTCCTCAGGCTCTGTAACACTCGAATGTCTTTGTTCATTGTAAGGCGTACCGTTTAAGGCGAAAATGAGGTTCTGTTTCACGTTTAAAAATAGACAAATTACTATAATGCGTCAACGAAAATCTTTGGTTTAACCAAGTGGTTTTGCGAATGCAATACAGCCTCGATAATTCCAACTAAACAGGGGAAACATTTAAGAGCAGTTAAGGTCAAAATCCCTATTTCTGATCATATAAGCGTTCTGTTATCGCAGAAATAGATATTTGTTCTTTATTTATATGCAACAATCAACAAAAAAAGTTATAAGATAATAAATTTGAGCCTCGCTTTACATATTGCATTAAAAAATATTTGTTCAAAGACATTCTGACATAATAATAGATTACTTAATACGAAGTATGAAATGTCCCTATTTCTGCTCAGCAAAAATTGAAATTTTCGCATTTCTGCTCACAAGCTTGTCCAACTTTCTGCTCAAATATCCACGCACGATATACATATATTCCGATTGATATGTTTAAAATTATTTGTCGCATCATACAAATAAGCAAAACTGGTTAAAATTTAAAAATGCTTTTTATTTACAAAACTTAAAAATATTTAAAATAAAAACTGAAATGAGCATTACAAAACTTAAACCTAAGAATAACTTTATATATTTAATACTCTTTATCATTGCTTTTTTTTGGACAGCTGCTTCTTTATGTTTTTTTATCCTTCTTTCTTTCTTGCAGGCATGCTTATAAAGTAAGAAATTATGAAATTAATAAAATTAACTTGAATTTGATGTAGCTTTTGAATTTAATGTAAATTTATATAACTTAATAGTCAGGTACGTTAAAAGTAACTATTAATTTTTTAATAACGATATTAATATACTTATTTATTTCTGTGGTTGTCTCATTGAAATTATCAGATAACGAATGGGGATTTATAGGTTATATGTAATTGACCGTATTACAACTCGCGTGCGCGCGCATCATATGGCGTTATATTATAATTGTTGGTCAAAAGTGATATTTGTAAGTTGAACTTTTAACTTCATGAACGTATCTCCAACCGTTTCAGCAGAAATTTCAGTGATAATGAAACAATAAATTATACATGCCATCAAAAACAACAGCTGATATGAAGAAGAGCAACAGCAACATTGACCAATTTCTGTAATACTGATGTGCTCCAAATACTTACATACAGTACAAAACACAATAGAATAAAAATTTGAGAATTACTAAAATTAATGAAAATAACCTAAGAGAGTAAACTCGTTTTTTCAGGAATGCAAGGGTGTGGGATGCGCGTTCTCATTTGTCGATAATACTAAAATGAGGGTTTTCAGTACTCAAAAACGCTAGATAAAAGATTGATCTAGGCCGCTATCGCCTTCAAAAGTCCTACTTTTTCGTTTACGAGGCGTAATTTGCATTATTCGGAAGCATACAACTGAGCATGTAGCTATTTTTGTAAATCTGTGACTATGAATAATGCTAATTACGCCTCATCAACGCAGAAATAGCACTTTCGAGGGCGATCGCGGCCTAGATTGATCTTTTATCTAGTGCTTTTGACTACTGAAAACCCGCTTCTTTGCGTCATCGAGAAATGAGAACGCGCATCCCGCACCCTTGCAATTCTGGAAACGAGTCTACCGCCTCAATTCAAAAATTAAACATTTCTTCCAACCTAGAATATTTCCATTCCTTGTGATTTTTTAAATTTCATGGAAGTTGTTATAATATCTCATACAATACCTATTGTATATGTTTAGTAATTGATTAGATACCGACATATTTAGTAATGTAAACAATATTTTGAATAACGGTAGAGCAACTTTTAGTACTTTTAGTACTTTTAGTACTACAACTTTTAGTTTTTTGATAATAAATTAAGCCGAACAATAAGCCAAATATAGGACCACATAAGAAAAGTTGTAAAGAAAACAATTTTTAATATTTCCTCTAGAATTACGACCAAGTGAAATTTTTTCCCAAGAAAAAACTTTTGTCGTATATGGTCCAGTATTAAAAAAGTTATCGGCCTTTTAAAAGTGTCCGAATATTAATAAGAGTCAGTGTTGGATCAAATATTATTCGGATAATAGATCATGAATAAGAGTAAAGAAAAAAATTTTACTCGTTACTATTGAATAGATATTCGATCAAATAAGAATTTATTCGGATAAAAAATTATTCAGTTTCTTTATTATCAGTTAATCCATACATTCAGTTTGTATCCTCTTTTCACGTCCAGAGCTTGTAACTAACTGATATGTAATTCGTTTACTATCCTGCTACTACTGATGTATTGTATATTATTTTGTATTGTGGCAATATATACATATATACAATGCATATTGTATATTTGTATAACTTTTTTATAATCGGACCAAATGACCTGATATTTTTTGAACAATTAGAAGAATTGATTTACCAAATCACATACAAAAAAGATTTTGAAAAAATTGCAATTGCTAAGAATTACATGCGAAAGTAAAAAAGGCACCATTTATAACATTCTTATTAGATCCCATAATGAAAATTTAAAATATACGTTTTGTACATGTATGCTAGATAGTTATACATATGCTGAAAATTCCATCGAAATCGGTTGACGCAGAAAAAAACGACACGCATCGAAAGATGTAAGAATCTGTGGATTTTAAGTAGAAACCGACCGAAAGTCGCGAAAAAATATAATTTTCATCACATTTAACCACTTGTAGCTCTTGGGTATGTTAACCGATTTCGATGAAATTTTCAGCATGTGTATAACTATTATAGATGTACAAAACATATATTTTAAATTTTCATTAAGGACCCAAATAAAAGAGTTTTAGAAAATGCTTTTTTTATTTCTGCATGCAACCTTGTAAATTGTAATTTTTGGAAAATCTTTTTCGCACATCATTTAGTAAACCAACGCTTCTAGTTGCTTACAAACAGGCTTGTGCGAGAACCCGAAATCTCGGGAAACCCGACGCTCGGAACGGCTCGGGAATTCTCGGCCGGGAATAGTCGGGCTCCCGAAAGTATGATACGCTTCGGGTTCCCGAAAGTCTCCGGCAGCTTATGTCTCTTCGGTACCCCGAATCGTTCCGACTACACACGAACGTATCGAGAGCGGGTGTCGAGAAAAAGAGACGGCACGCCGCGCGGCGTACGGCGTAGCGTCTTTGAGACGCCGACACGATCTAACTACACACCTACATTATATCTAAATCTATATAGGTATACAATCTATGTATACAGACGATGCATACGATGAATCCCATAATCGCTACATATTATGTATTACGAACATACATGCATATATATTATGTATAAATTATATATGTGTGTAATATATTACACACTTAATTAAACAATTTAATATTTATTGTATGTAAAGATTAGAGATAATTATTTTACAAAGTTTGACAAGAAAAATGTAATCCACATAATCATTACTAATTAACTATAATTAAATTAAAAGTATATTATTCTAATGAGACAATAAATTTGTTAACAAATTTATTTAATCATTTCCTTCTGTATCCCCTAATATGAAGTAAGTATACTTAAATACATAGATAAACACTAAATACGTTACACGTGTCCTCGTTTGTACTAAATTTTTATAATTACCAAACATTTGTTAACAAATTTGTTAACAAATTTATTGTCTCATTAGAATAATATACTTTTAATTTAATTATAGTTAATTAGTAATGCATAATTTGATTATGTGGATTACATTTTTCTTGTCAAACTTTGTAAAATAATTATCTCTAATCTTTACATACAATAAATATTAATATCATTACGCTACTTGCATTTAGTTGAAATTTTTTAATTCACACATATATAATTTATACATAATATATATGCATGCATGTTCGTAATAATATGTAGCGATTGTGGGATTCATCGTATGCATCGTCTGTATACATAGATTGTATACCTATATACATGTGCTTTGTTTAGGAGTTATTAACGAAAAACACGGACCAATCAGAGCGCGAACTAGACGCCCGCTGCCTGGCGAGCCGGCAGGCGAGCGTTAGCAGTACGCCGCGATATCGCAACAAACAAGAGTTTCTCGAGTATCTCCGATTTCGATGAGCTTTGGATATGTTATCAAGACCATGATTCTGAACAACATTTCCCTTTAGACTTTTTGCCTATCGGCTTTAGTTTACGAGATATGTAATCGCGAGAAACTTTACTTGTCAATTCATATGGGTGTTCATGATAGCGGACACGGCATGCTAATGTCTCCGAAAGTAAAGCCGGCAACTTTACCCGAACGAGAGAAGAAGCAGAAACAGATTGCATTAAAAACTTACTTATTCAGCCGTAAATCCATTTGCTACTTCGAAATGTGTGTCATGAATCGATAAATAAATCGTATGTTTATTTCACAAAGATGCCTTGAAATTTTGTGAAGCTCAGTGACCCTCACGATCACTGTTCACAGTTGTCAACACATAGTTATGCACTAATAACAATTGCCATATCTCTTGTAATGCTGCACAAATCACAACAATCAGCTAATTAGATCACTAGACTGCGGATTTCCTGCATTTGTAGCAAAAATGAGTATGTGCATTTTAAGACAGTAGAGAGATTAAAATAATTTAAAAACACACAACAATGTATTATTTTCAACTTGTCAAAATGATTACAGTAAGAATCAAATATCTGTCTGGCTCCTGTCCCTTGTAATAGCAGCAGTCAACTTTCATTTTGCATAAAGATCCGCAATCTAGTGATTAGTTTAAATATCACTATCAAAAACATACCTAATAGCAACCGTAAGCTTTGAATTGACAAATCTTTGGAGATGGTCTCTTTACCGCGGCTCGAACGATACTGATTTTCCGCAAGATTTTTCTGAAGAATTTAGGAAGGGCATTATGCGTATCGAAATCCGAAATGCACGTTTACGAAAACGACGGGACGGTTAGACGAAAAACAGGATACGAGAAGGACTGCTAGAATTTATGACAATCACATGTTTCCTGCAGATTGGTACGCAGAGTCGGTGGGTAACCGTTCGAACATAAACAAAACATCAGGTCATTTGGTACAATCATAAAAAAGTTATTCTGTTTTAAAGGGCGTACGAATACTCATGGGAGTCACTGTATAATATTGGACTAAAAAGAATTTATTCGAATAGTTATTTTCGAAAAATATTTATTCGGAACAATTCGAATAATGCCCAACTCTGATAATAGTCACTCTAAGTACTCCTACAAAATCGATCTATGGTTTCCTGGTTTTAATCATTCCATCCCCGAGCCCCAAATTATGTACAGAACAGTTACCTTGCACTTTGTATGGCATCGATCCACGTTTTGCATTCGAACTCCGTGGCTGCTTTCAGCTCGTACTTCCGTTCGTTCTCTCTTCTGTAGTATATCGCGAAACAGTGCTGAAATAAATTACGACAGAACGGTTAATGCAATTTTATATTTCATGCGTCCGGCGTTTGCTGAATTTTTTAATCGAGTATAAGAATTGTGTCGGGGCTTGAGATACAAGTGGAACTTAATCACACAGTCTAGTCGATAGCGATATTGGGAGCTGAGATAATTCTAATGAATAATTTTTCGAAAAACCGTAATTAACCATTATGTTGGCAACATAGTACCGTGGTGCTCATTTACTACAATTCCTTTAACAATATACTAGGTTCTTCTAAAAGAATATTTCTTTGTTATCAATCGACTGGAAACATTTACAGCGTGCATATGATTAAAACCATTAGGGAGCGTTCAATTACCAATTAGGATTGTATGTACAAGTAATCGGATTCCCAATGAGCGACACGCTTCAGACACGCTTCACTTAATTAGCTTCTGTTGAAACCAAAGTAATATATTTAGGTGAGTATCAGCATTCCATAAATTATTCACTTACAAATTGGTGAAATAACTGTAGATACAGTGATTCCTATTCCTATTAATATTCGGACGCTCTAAAAAAATAACGATAACTTTTTCAATATTGGAGTATACAATTAGAAGTTTTTTGAGAAGTTAGAGCAGTTTACTGCATGTTGTGAAAAGAAATTTTTTTCTAAAATAAAATGTTTGAATTGTGTAGAAAATACTAAAAGTTGCATTTCACAACTTTTTAACGTGTGCCTGTATTGAAAATTTAAAAAATACGTTTTGTAGGGCTGTGTCAATTATATGCATTGTGAAAGTTTCATCGGAATCGGTTGACACGGCAAGAAAACGACAGACATTGAAAGATGTAAGAATTCTTAGATTTATTGTAGTTAGAGTTCGAAATTCTTGAAAAACTGCAATTTTTAACATTGTTAAACGTTTGTAGCTCATTGCAACGTCAACCGTTTCTGATGAAACTTTCAGAACATGTTTTCTAAATTTTCCATAAGCCCACATAAATCAGTTGCAACATACAACTTTTAGTATTTTCTCTGCAATTCCGGGAATTTGCAATTTTTCCAAAATTTTAGTCATGTTTTGCAGCAACCAATTGTTCTAACTTCCCAAAAAATTTCAAATCGTATGATCCAATATTTAAAAAGTTGTCGTCTTTAAGTGTCCGAATACACTGTCCAACAAATTTCAACTTCTTTTTGACGTTTCGATTTTCACTATGCGATTCTTATAGAGTTTTTTGCGCTGATCCCGAATCTGCCCTTAATTTTTCCCCTATACACAGCGTTTTTGACATATTTTTCAACTTTAAACAAATATTGTGATATTATTATAAAAGATACTGAAATGTTTTTTACAGCAGAAGATTCTGTAGACTTTTCCGAATACAGTGATATCCAATATTACAATACATTATGAATGTTTAAACATGTTTAAACGATCATTAAAGATGAAGAGATATCACTTTTGCATCAATTTTTGTGGATATTTTACAGTTTATCTTAAAAAATAGGGGCCCAGCGTAAAAAATCGAACTACATATGTCACGCGATAGAGCAGACGTATCCCGTCGAACAACCGCGCTAGTGGTGAGTGCCACTGGCGGCAGCTTACGTCGGACGAAGATATTTTGCTTTCTGGTTCGATAAAAACATCGACGTTGCAAATTTCAAAGGGTGGTTTCTCAAGATAAAAGTCTGCTCTATCGCGTGATATAGTTCGATTTTACGCTCGACCCTTATTTTTTAAGATAAACTGAAAAATATCCTCAAAAATTGGTGCAAAAGTGGTGTCTTTCCATCTTTAATGATTGTTTAAACATTCATAATGTATTAATATTGGATATCACTGTATTCGAAAAAGTCTACAGAATCTGTGGCTGCAAAGAACAATTCAATATCTTTTATAATAACGTCACAATATTTGTTTAAAATTGAAAAATATTCTTTTTTTTTCAAAATCATGTTTCTCAAAAACTGTGCATCTAGCGGAAAAATTAAGGGCAGATTCGGAATCAGCGCAAAAAACTCTATACGAATCACCCAATAGTCATTGTTGAACCAATTTAGTGTTGGACAGTGTAAAAGGGTATATGCAGAAAATACTCTCAAAAGTTAGTCACTTGATCTGAACCAGAACCGAAAATATCGTGACAGCAGCTTTTGATAAAAGTGGTTTCGAGAAAAACCGCGTTTAAAGATTAAACTGTTAGTTATAGTGTTAAGGATTGTAGGACTGTGGATTCCGTTATGGTTGAAATTAACTATACGCAGGCCGTATACTAGCATACAATGGCTTTTATTTGCGAAAATATACTTTGTCAATATACAAACGGTGTTGTAGGAATGAATGACTCGAGATCGATGAAATCGATCGATAACGGCGGAGCGCCAATGGTAACAAGCAGCGCCTGTAGTATCGGCAAATGCAACTACGTTGCTGACTGTTGTACCGATCTAACATATAATCAGTATAAAAAGTATTTGTATACACGTTAAAAATGAATAACTTTTCTAAAAATAGATCAAACAGCTTGAGTTTTTTGAGATGTTAGAAAGATTAACTATTATGTAGTGCGTCAATAATCTTTTTATTTAAATTGCTGTTGGTCGCAATTGCGAAGAAAAGCATAGGTCACTGTTTAGAGCGTTGCCCAGTACAAAATTGGCTCAGAAGCAATTAAACTAAACTTAAACTTATTAATTAATTAAACTTAAGCTCTGGTTTACATAATGATTCGTAAAATGCGCACACACCTATTGTGAACTGTTGGATCGGCCAAGGTTTGAAAGTACACAATTCAAAGGTTATGCGCAGACATTTATTGTGAACTCTTGGATCGGCCAAGGTTCGTAAGAAAGAACTCTTGGATCGGGCAAGACTCGTATGAAAGAACTCTTGGATCGGCCAAGATTCGTATGACAGAACTCTTGGATCGGCCAAGATTCGTATGAAAGTTCATGTAAGAAAAGTTCAGAAGAGAAGTTTCACAGTTCACACCACAGTTCACTTTACAGTTCAAATATTGTTCTAAAGGAAGCCTCGTAACGTTCTACGATTCAGTATGATAAAGTATAAGGTTCGTACGATTCTCTCGAAAGATCTTAAAGTTCTAAAAACTATTCCCCTGCAATTCCCTACCAAAGCTCGGAAAAGATCATTTCCCTGGTAAGGATAGAAGGGGAACCAATCACCAGTTTGGGGTGTAGTCCAAATTTGTGGAACGCCCAAGATCGTGATTTCATTTCTCACGCAAACCTCGCAAGATTCCTTGTTCCACAATATATTCCCAAACTGGTATCGCCTTTCCGCTGAGTGTGGGCCTGCGATGCGTCGCTTGTCATTGACTGGGGTACGGTTTTTCTTTCTGATGCGAAACAGGACACTTAACTTTCAACCGTACCCCGTATAGTCCGTAACTAATTCTAAGGGCCAAGGATGCCACCAGCTGTGCAGTTCGTTGACCTGGCCGTACATCCCTTAGCTTTCGGTACTGCCGTATACCTGAAGACATCTGTGCAGTTCGTCACCGAGTGACCCAGTGACACACATTTCGAAGCAGCAAATGGATTTACGGCTGAATAAGTGAGTTTTTAATGCAATCAGTTTCTGCTTCTTCTCTCGTTCGGGTAAAGTTGCCATAAGCAGGGTAAAGATGATATGTGGGTCCTCACCGATTTCAATGACCTTGAAATATGTTATAAAACTCGACGTTTTAAATATCTTCTTCCTTTGAAATAGTTGGCGGTCGGCTTTACTTGCGGAGATATTAGCAAGCCGTGTCCGCTATCATGAAAACTCATATGAATTGACAAGTAAAGTTCTTCACGATTATCTCGTAAACTAAAGCCGACAGGCAAAAAGTCTAAAGAGGAATGTTGTTCAGAATAATGGTCTTGATAACATATCCAAAGCTCATTGAAATCGGACAGAAGCTAGTACATCGATTCCATGGATTTACAAGTAAAGTTTCTCGCGATTACATATCTCGTAAACCAGTGTTGGGCAAATCTTATTTCGAATAACTAATAAGGAATAGCGAATAAAGTCCCGGGATTTATTCGAAAATAACGAATGACGATTTTATTCGCCGAGAATTATTCGTAGCTTGCAAATAACGAATAACGATTTATTCGTTATTCACGAATAAATCCCGGGTCTTTTATTCGTTATTCGTTATTCTAAATGACGGCAGCGAATAAAGACCGAGAATAAGCGCAGCCGTGACGGTGGTACGGCACACGCCGGCAGCCTTTATGGGTAGGAACCGATGCCGACACTCGAGGCCCTGAGGCTTGAGGCTGAGACCGAGACGAGATATGGGTTGACGTTGACGATTGATAACATATACAATAAATAACTAAACAGTGATTCTTTTAACACAAGCAGTACAATACCATTGATCATTATTTTTTAACCAACTTCGAAAAAGGAGGACGTTACTCAATTTGATCTGTATGTGCCTTTTTTCGCTTTTTTTTCTATATTGTAATCAATTTTATCTAAGCAACTGCCTAAATTTACCTAATGGCAACCGTCTCTAGATTTTGAGCACATTTTATTTGCAATAAGAAATAAAAAAAACATACATAAAATATGAGGATTTATTCGTGAATGTAATAATGATTTTATTCGGTAAACAATTATTCAGTAGTAGGATCGAATAAATCTGTAACGTTATTTATTATTCGAAATGATTTCGGGACACACATTTACTGCCACGATTCTTGGCTTCACTCTCTAGACTGCACTCACACATTTATTCATACACATACATATCGCTGGTGCGCCAGAAACTTTAATTGTCCATTACACAAGTAAATATCATCGGAATTATATCATATTTGGTATGATTTTGCATTGGAAAACTGCCACGAATACGTTCATGAAAATTCCATAAAAAATAATGAAAAATAAAGAAGTTAGAAATTCGGATTAGTTATGTTTACACTTCTCAGCGACCGAGGCCTCTCGAGCTCGGCTGTCCTTCTCTACGTTCGGCAAAAGTCAAAGAATACTATCCCTGGCGCATAAATGTCCTTCGGCAGATCCTTGCTGGGGACTTATATCGATAAAATACTGTATTTCCGAAAACAACTTTCAGATGTATCGAAACAATCATTAAGAGACACATAAAATATTTCAACGTTTTCTAAAGGGATCTTATTTATTGATATAAAGGGATCTTTTTATTGATATAAAAATACTCTTAATAGCTTTTTGTATGATGTACTGTATTATATGTATAATGTATAGATATTATGTATAATGTATATTGTATTAATAATGTTTTATGTATAAGCATATGTATATTGTACATTGATCGATTTTCAATTACAAGTTTTTACAAATATCTCGTAAACTAATAGTGACAGCCAAAAACTGTAAAGAGAAATGTTGTTTAGAATCATGGTTTTGACAACATATCCAAAACTCATCGAAATCGGTGACATAATCGAGAAATTCTTGTTTGTTGCGACATCGCGGCGTACTAGGTCGCGCTCTGATTGGTCCGTGTTTTTCGTTGATAACTCCTAAACAAAGCCGCGGACGCCATTTTTGCTAAGGAAAATGTCGCTTCAAATGACCCAAGGAACCTCCCATTTCAATTTAACGCTATCGCTTGCGACCTGTATAATTGTAAAGAACCGTTATGTTACATGAATCGTATCATATCATATGATTCTCGCACGAGACAGCAGTAATTGGCTTTTTCCTTAAAATGTATAAATACCGACTAGATACTGTAACGTCGTACCGTTTGATTTAGCTTAAACAAGCGAATCCCTCACGTGTCATTCTATATTGTAGCCCGCGGCGAAAGTCACGTCAAAGCGTCGTATCCCACGAGCATCGGACATAGGAAAATGGTAACAACACGATAGCCACCGGTGCGAGCGGACTCCGGCATGATAACAGCGGCACGTACAAGTGTACGCACAAGTTGACCGTCCTTGAAACGCGTTAAAAGATATATATTGGTAATAATCTGTTTGTCCGAAAACACGTATGACTCCTGTGGCCTACGTGACAAATAGCACGTTTTACCAATATCCTATGGTCCGCGCTCGTACTATAAATAAGGCAAGGATCAGGGCCACGCTCTCCGAGTTCTAGTTCACACTCGGTACCAACAGGTCGTATACTTCATTACCATTTCAATTTTAATCCATCGTTTATTTCGCGCTTATCCTTGCCATTTTCTATCTCGAATTCCATCTCTATCATTGCGATCCCTATTCTCATTTCACTATATCTTATTTCTATTTCATATATTGATTAATTCTCGACTCATTGCCTTATTACGTTATTTCTCTTATTTTCTATATCGTTTACATCCTATACTGCATTATAATTGGTTCATTTGTAATTTTCACATTGTTCATATTCTTATATTGTTTTATAGCTGATTTATTGTACACTCTATATTTATAACTGCATTACGTTTCATTTATTGTATTTTCTATATTGTTTATATTTTTTATATTTCATTTTATTCCATTTATTTGTGTTTTCCGCTGTTGGTTTTTTGTGTTCCTTCAGCTTCGATAAACGGTGTATCCACAGTGCAGTGCAATCATGTTCGCGAGTGTGTGATACGACGTCAGTGCTCCGACGTCTCAAACCATTTCGCCGATCGAATTTATTGTATTTAATCGGTGTTCCGACACGTACGTCTGAGCCCACCAGGTAGCTCGGTACGGGGGAACGCAGACTCACAAGTTGCAATTTACCAGTCCGCGACAAGTTGAATTTTGTGCCAAGTCGTATCACGCGCCGTGACGTGCCGGTCGTGCTGTTCGAATCGTGATTCCCGCGCGATGCCTACTACGTCACGGTTACTAACTTCGTTCAATTTTTCTACCCCTTCCTCATGATCCTGCGGACAACCGGTATCGATCCTGATCAGACGTGGACATACGTGCCACGTGCATCAAAGATCTTCTTGTCCAAATATCCGTTGCGACCAAGAAACGAGACGGGCGTGACATTTCGGGCTTCCGCCCCTTTTTGTCTCAGAAATCCCGACCTGGGACGTAACAATACATATATCAATAACACGGCTCAGACTAATTTAAAGTTACCAATATTACTGAATAGAGCTGAAACGGCTATCTGATGTTTGTGGAGAAATAATTCGAAATAAATGGAAGATCTTAAAAAAGAATCCAGGATTTGTAATTACGTCTTGTGATGTTGAAAGGACATTTTCAGTGTAAAAAGCAATCTTCAGCGAGAAAAGACGTCAACTCACCGTTGACAATATGGAAAAAATCATAGTTACATATTGTAATGCAAATTACAGTAAACAATAAATGAAAATATGTATACATTGTGTAATTGGTTTCACTATTTTGTATATATTTCGCATATATTTTGCATATTAATTTTGCATGAAGATCCGCTGTCTATTGATGATAATAGCAAAAATTGTAAGAATCTGCGACTTAAATGAATCGCAAACCCTAAATTCAAAGATTTTTAGATCTTACAATGCTCATAGCTTTGTGCATGTGTATAACTTACTTAGATTAACAAAATACATGCTTTATAAATTTTCATTACAGGCACAGATAACAAATTTCAAAATCGTGACCTTTACTTTTTCTATCGCCTATAGCGACCGATAACAATTTAATTAAAAACAATATGTACAAGTTAGCTAATACACTACAAGTTAGTTAATAAACTAATCCATCTAACGTTCCAAAAAACCTTAAGCCATTTGGTCCACATTGAAAAAAATTATTCGTTTTTCAAGAATGTTCGACTACATTTTACACTGATTGTACAGGGTAGTTCACAAGATATTACCACCTCGATTTTCGTCATTATTATTATTCGTAGCGAAGAATGTTTATATTGTATAAGGTTAAATGGTGGACGCGTAGAAGAGATATGAAGGTCTTCAAGAACTTTTTTTAATGAGATCTCGTATGCTTTTTCCTGCACCAATCGATGGAGCTTCATATTCTATACAAAAAATTATTAACCTATTAAAAGCGAAAAACCATTACAGTAAACGCCCCTTTACTGTCCAACAGCCGTGTTTTGCACGGACAGTGATCGCACCCAGACACTATTTTTGATTTATGACTGCGTCTACCGCGCCGACCGGACCGCGATAGAGAGCCAAACATAGAGAAGGACAGAATGGGCGTTGGCAGGCAGTGGAGTGGGTAGGCACTGAACAGCGATCGTGCCCACGAACCCGGACAGTAAAGGGGCGCTTACTGTATTTAAGGGGATACTTTAATTTTAATATTGTTATGAAATCACAACTCTCTTAATAATGTTGTAATGATTTTATTCACAGATTACATCACGACATTTTCTGAATCGAGAAAGTAGTGATTGTTTTACATTATGTAATAAAACTGGGGGTATGTTACTGCATTCAGTAATGATACGATCTTTCATATCAGCAATTGTAGTCGGATATACCTCAGCGTATACTTTATTTGTCAAGTAACCCCATGAGAAAAAGTCGAGGGATGTCAATCAGGTGATCTTGCCGGAGAATGAATGGGACCACCTCGTCCTATCCAACGATTCGGAAATATTTGATTTAATGCATTTCTTGTTATTCTTTCATTCAATCATCCTGTTGCAAAAAATATACTGATGACCTTATCTCTTCTATGCGCCCAGCTACAAAAAAACAACACCAAAGTATGCATCTCTCGAAACTCGAAACCATTCAACCTTATATAAAAATTCTTTGCTACGAATAATAGTAATGACAAAAATCAAGGTGGTATTAGGAGTACAAATATATATATATATAAGTTCGGTACCTTTACATATATTCAATTGTGATTGCATTTCAAATTAATATTTTCTCCTGCCGCTTTGGTGTTTTAAAGCATCAACTTGACCCTACTAATTGGTACATAATTTCAAAAATCAATACTTTACACAAGAAACAGCACATTCGACACTGTATTATTTTTGTTTTGTTCTGTATTGTTTTGTTCCGCGTTAGATGAAAATGCTGTAACCTATAAAACATGCAAAAAGTGGTTCCAAAGGTTTCGTAGTGGAAATTTTGATCTCATTGTCAGTGATGGAGAACGCAGTGGAATGCCGAAAAAAGTGCAGGACGAAGAATTAGAGCAATTATTGAATGAGAATCCTTGTGAAACACAACAGAAACTTGCTGATGAGGAACTTGGTGTAACTCAACAAGTAATTTCCGTTCGTTTGAAGAAGCTTGGAAGCTTCGAAACGTAACGTGTATTCCTTTTTTTTTATAAATAAAGATCAAAAGTATGTTCAAAAGGCATCGAACTTATTTGTACACCTAATCATATCTGGTGAACCACCCTGTATATGAAATGCGAGTTGCATTCTCCAAACGCTTATAACTACGTCAATTGTACGAATTCAAACAAATCCTTCTGCACACATAGTCTACAACATTGTACCTAAAGAAAACGCATGATATCGATTTCTTGAAATTGGAAAGCCAGAATATCCTCTTCAATTAAAAAAAGTTAGCGCAATGAATTTTTCACAGCGTAGCTTCCTTTATCTGTAGTAGCATCAGGACTACTCAAGCTTCCCATTGAATCTGATCGAGGCGTACGCAAAGATCGTAGCAAGTCACGCTGTCGGAAATGGAGGGACCAAAGTAATATGTCTTTCTCGTGAACGCCTTACAAAAAGAATATAATCGATGAATGTGCCTCTCTGCAGATTTATTTTCCCTGCCTCTGGAAAAGTATTAACGATCCCCTGTCGACATAAATTCTCGTTCGCCTTGCAAAGCAATTCGTTCGAGATAGAGATCATTTGAAAAAAATTGCACGTACTACCGTTGCTACCGTTACGAAAATTAATTATTAACTCATTTACGGAAACAATGATTGCTCTTCCTAGAATGTCTACTGAACTCTACAGTGAATCTAAAGAATATTTTAACACTAAATTTCCGATATGTAAGAAATCATCGAGTCTTAAACTGTGATAATTTTGACGAAAAGGATAGTGTAATAAGCCTCATTTTAATGCTTGAAAGTTCTACTTTCATAAAGCACCATTCACTTTAACACAAACAATTCTGTTCGTGAATAAATCTACCATAGATTTGAATATTGTAAGAATACAATTGTAAGAATGCTTATATCACCGTGTCGATGTCTGAGTGTGAGTGATGGTTTATGTCAAATTTTATACTGTTATATATGTTTTTATCGATTTATGCGTTGCGTTAACGTTTTGGTAACAAATATGCATTACGTTGTGGTTTTGTTAAATATACATCATCAGTTCCCCGCGAGCGAGCAACGAATGAACAATAGGGTGGACCTTATTTTTGGACCAAAGAATTTTTTCCCGCTCACCCCCCAGAATTGTGACAACTGTTGAGAAAATGATCTGAAAAAAATTTAGGGCGGATTGGATCATGGGAAACCGGCGCGCAACGAATTTGAAAATTTTTTTTTTAAATCTTGACATAAATATACGTTGGAATATGTATATCGTTGAATTTGTCTTTTTTTCTCTGTAAGAATCCATATATAGGGGGAGATTACGATAACCGTGGCCCCTACTTTGAAGATTTATAAATTTGTGTTCCTGGGGTCATTTCAAGAAAAAAATGGTAATTGTGCATAAGAGGTCCCACCTCACCGATTTTGATAAAATTTAAATATGTTGTAATACTCAACATTCTGAACAACTTTTTCCTATACATGTAACCGCCGCTCGGCCTTAG